>JAEIGF010000628.1:0-595243 GCA_018903485.1 Drosophila littoralis | reverse complement strand
CTGAGTGGCTAGATCTGATGATAAGCCATCATAGGCTCCTTCCCGAGACTTTGTCAACTTTTCTATTTTGTAGTGCGTATATGCCCTTACAGAATACCCTGTACTTAAATATAAAGTATGCAGCACTTTGTTGCATACAATAACAATAATATAGTAAACGAGCCCAGAGCCACATTATGTATTGGCTCGGTCTCATATTACGCAGCGCGGTTCACTAGCCTCACTAGCTGACCGTTTATGCTTATGCTGCATATCCCACGCTCCGTCTGAGCGCATTCCGTGAGCAATATATACGCTCCCTAATACAGGCATATGCGAGCTACTCACTCTCCCTCTCTTTGTAGCTGTTAACGAATAACAGCATAAGTATATATGTATATCCATAGGCTAAGCGAACATTATAAAAACTGAATAAATTCATTTTCTGAACCAAGATACTAAACAGCACTGACGTGCTGTCTTTTCCATTTAAAGAGTGCTCTTTTTACATGGCGACCGGGACAAGTGTCACGAACATTAGCATTAACATTAACATAACATTAAAAAGTAAAAGTACATAAATATAAAATATAAAATTGGAAACCGGAGGTGCAGCAGCGGCAGCAGCAACAGCCAAGACCGTTACCCAGCTCTGGCGTGAAACCGATGTCACCCACACTCAGGCGGCCGTAGCTTGGAGCTGGACTGAAGCTGGACACAAACAAAAAAAAAACCAAAAATATACTGTGAGTACAGGGCATGAGCTCTAAGGCAAAAAATAAGCCAAGACGCAGTGGCATTAAGGAGCGAATCAGACGAAGAAAGTCTGAAATCGTAAGACTCCTTTATAAATGCAAAAATCCCCTCCCATGGGACACTGCAGTGAAACTAAATGACGAACTCGAACATCTCGAGTCGTTATTAAAATCAAAGAGCGAGCCCTGTCCCTCAGCTATAAATATAAAAAAAAAACTAACCAAGAATCATCGTCCACCGCCAAGACAGATACCAGCACGGCCACGCAGATGACCACCAGATTGTGAGGGCCCCCTCTACAGCCCCCATTGCGAGGGCACCTGCCGCACTAAGGAAGCAGAGTCAACCAACGCATGAGAGGCAAACCGCCGCTTATGCCTACGAGGGAATACTAAGCAACTAAGACGAGTTGCATGAGAGGCAAACCGCCCCTTATGCCTACGTGGGAAGAAGAAGAAGAAGATCATATAACAACAGTACCGGCAGCGCCCAACATATTAAACTAAATATTAATAAATAAAACTTAAAAATTGTAATGCCCGACGACAATTGAGTCGACCGGCAAGACGTTTGGCCCGTACAGCCATTCGAAACAATAGGTAGGAAAAATACAGATTGTAAAAAAAATGTTAAGATGCGTTTTAAGCAGAAAACAAACAAGCAAAACAAAACCCGACTTGTAAACAATAAAAGCATCAAATTCAATAATTATATGTAATAAAACCTCAAAATGAACGATACAAACAACAACTTGTAACGAAACAACAAAAGTAAACGAAAACAAATTTAACATTACGCATTTGTAAATTTTTATGAATAATTCCTTTTAATTTTATGTATGATCCCATATTATATATGAATACTAATATTAAAAGAAAAAAAAAAGATTAACAAAAAAAAAATGGTCTTCTGCCTAAATTAAAATGATAAAAAACGAGAAAGAAGGGCTATCTTCGGCATGCCGAAGATCTAATACCCTTGCAGACCTAACCTTTTAATGCCGAGAAAATGGTTAAGGCCGAGATTGGTCAAGGTATATTGATAAACAAAAAAAAAGGCTTTTAATCAAAAACCGATGTAAATAAGATTTTGCAAAAATGAAGGGAGCATAGTGAAATCTTTAAATGCCGTGTTTAATCGCAAAATCATGAAAAACAAAAAATGCTCCATACAAAAACTTAATAATATGATATAGTGGTCCGATCTTAATAGGATTTTGCACATATATGAGGAGCATAATAAAACTAATAATTGCCGAGTTTGGTCAAGATATCTTGAAAAAAAAAATGTTTTTCATACAAGATCCTACTTTTCGACAGATCGTTCCTATGGCAGCTATATGATATAGTGGTCCGATCTCAATACGATTTTGCACATATATGAGGAGCATAGTAAAACTAATAAATGCCGAGTTTGGTTAAGATATCTTGAAAAACAAAATGTTTTTTCATACAAAAACTTAATTTTCGACCGATCGTTCCCATGGCAGCTATATGATAAGTGGTCTGATCTTAATAGGATTTTGGATATATATGAGGAGCTTAATAAAACTAATAAATGTCGAGTTTGGTTAAGATATCTTGATAAACAACATTTTTTTCATACAAGAACTAAATTTTCGACCAATCGTTCCTATGGCGGCTATATGATATAGTGGTCCGATCTTAATAGAATTTTGCATATATATGAGGAGCATAGTAAAACTAATAAATGTCGAGTTTGGTCAAGATATCTTGATAAACAAAAGGTTTTTTCATACAAAAACTTAAGTTTCGACCGATCGTTCCTATGGCAGCTATATGATATAGTGGTCCGATCCAGCTGGTTTTGACATATGTGCTGCGTGCAACAGAAATAGGGACTTCTGCAAAGTTTCATTAAGATAGCTTTAAAACTGAGGGACTAGTTCGCATAGAAACAGACAGACGGACAGACGGACATGGCTATATCGACTCGGCTGTTGATGCTGATCAAGAATATATATACTTTATGGGGTCGGAGATGTCTCCTTCTATGCGTTACACATTTCACGACAAAATTATAATACCCTCTGCAAGGGTATAAAAATATATATATATCTAACTGTACATAAGTACAAAAACATTACTAAACTTTGAGAATATACAAGAATTTTAAATTGAAAAGAGGAAATTAATAAGTAATAATTCGTTCAGTTGGAATATAAAGAAATAAGTGCTCCGTTTGTCTCATTAGGTAATTCAAAATTATGATCAAGAATTAGCATGATCGAGGACACGATTAACAAAGTATATAACGGCTATACAGACTTTCGTATGCGAGCCATACAAATTTTGCAAAGGCATAGAGAATTCATATCAGTATATGAGTTCGAGTCCGAATATATAGAAACATTCGGCACAGTGACAAGTCCACTCTATTCATGTTCTAAAATAGAGAGCGGAATAATCTTGTCTACACTACCCTACGTCAAAATAAAAACAATTATTGACGAGCATCCGATTCTAGGGCAGACAACAATTGTCTTAGTACGTCTGCATAGGTAGTAGTCAAATCAAAAAGCAAGAGTATTTATATAGGAATATGGGGGGAAAACAATCAAAGGCCGATGATAACACTGCCAATGTAGTTAACGTAGTAGAAGTCGTAGACACCACTCCCCATGTGCAGTTAACAAACATACTGCTAATAATACTCATTGTAATAGCCTTCGTAAACATCCTTCTGAAGATTTATCTTCTTCATAAAAAATCACTGAGGAACCGTTACATGAGTCGAGCCAACGACTTAGACAAGGTCTAAGCCACTGCTTAAATAAAATATTTAAGTAGCGGAAGTTTACATGGACTGGTCCCAAATAGTAGAAAAGATAAAGCGGCTTAGGGAAAATTTCGATAAATCATACAAGTGCCTTAATAAAAGCGCACCAGTTTTAAGACCCACCATAATTAAGCATACTGAGATCCTTGTATATGAGTACAATGAAATCAGGAGTCTAGTTACCGAGTGTCAAAATAAACTGACAAGTTTACACAGAGTCCAAACTTCAGACGTTTTACAGCGTCTAAGGGATAATCTGGGAAACTTAAATAAAAGTATGATCTCCAGCTTTATCTACCATCGGTGTTAAATACACCGGTAACATTTGATAAGTCACTACTGACAAACGACCAAATAGAAGATACAAAATTAGTAAACATGGCACAAACAGTTGTAGAATTTATCAAGCTAGCCACATCTCTGATACCAGAGTTTGACGGTAAGCCGGAAAATCTACAAAGTTTTCTAGATTCCTTGAATCTATTAGAAACCTTAAAAGGCACACATGAGCTAACGGCCAGTAGCCTTATAAAAACAAAGCTAAAAGGTCATGCGAGAAATTTGATAAGTAATGAGCAGAAAATTGCTGCAATCATTACGCAACTATCAAATGCAGTAAAAGGAGAATCGGTAGAAGTTGTATCTGCTAAGCTTCTTAATTTGCAACAGAAAAATAAAACGGCTAACCAATACACCCAAGAGGTGGAAAAACTGGCAAAGGCCCTTGAAGGCGCCTATATCAGTGAAGGTCTAAGCCAATCACTAGCAAACAAATACAGCACTACAACAGCTGTAAAAGCTATGACCCAAAATTGTTCAATTGATAAGGTAAGACTTATCATGCAGGCAGGCACATTCATAAATATGAATGATGCAGTCTCCAAATTTGTTAATAGCTGCACGGAGATAACAGGTCAAAGTAACACTGTCCTGTATTATCGACGAGGTGCAAACAATAATAATAGAGGAGGCCGAGGTTATAATCGTGGCAGAAATTACAACCACAACAATTATAACCGAGGCGGTAACAACAATAATTACAATAACCGTGGAGGAAGACGAGGCCAAAATAGAGGAAGAGGCCGAGGTAACTCCAACCAAGGTTATAATAGTAACAATGTGAGATGGCGCAAAATACGCCGGAAAACTCTCAGAACCCTTTAAGAAACAACCAGTAAATGTAAAAGTTCATTCCATCAATTACAGTCTTAATATATTTGTCACTTTTTATAATCATTCAACTGAAAATAAACTCACATTCCTAATAGATACTGGTGCAGATATCTCACTTTTAAAAATAAATTCAGACAATTTTAAAATTCAAGAAGAAAAAATTATAAACATCCAAGGCATAGGCCAAGGTGTAATAAAATCTCAAGGAACGACTTCAATAGAACTTCAATCAAAGAAATATATTATTCCACACGAATTTCATTCAGTAGATTCCGATTTTTCAATACCGTGTGATGGAATAATAGGCATTGATTTTATTAAAAAATTCAATTGTCAATTAGATTTCAAACCAAGTGAAGACTGGTTTATAATTAGACCTCAAAATTTAAATTATCCAATTTATGATCCGATAACATATAGTGCTGGCAACAATACAGTTCTCTTGCCAGCCAGATCCCAAGTAATTCGAAAAATAGACATTAATACAGTAAATGATTATATATTTGTTCCTAATCAAGAAATACATAATGGAATTTATGTTGCAAATACAATAGCAGCATCCAAACATGTATACATTCGCCTTCTAAACACAACTAATTTCGACCAATTGGTCAAAGTAAACAAAATCCAATATGAAAATTTAACAGATTACGACATTCATAGCACTAATCCAGAAAATAGAAGCGAACAAGTACTTTCAAAATTAAAGAAAAATTTTCCAGAACAATTCAAAAGTCAACTAACAGAATTATGCACCAAGTATAGTGATGTGTTCGGACTGGAAACCGAACCAATAGCGACAAATAATTTGTATAAACAAACATTAAGACTTAAAGATGATGAACCCATTTATATTAAAAACTACAGAAGCCCGCATAGCCACGTTGAAGAAATCCAAAAACAAGTAGGGAAATTAATAAATGACAAAATCGTAGAACCGTCTGTATCCGAGTATAACAGCCCACTCTTGTTAGTTCCGAAAAAATCATTACCAAATTCGGAAGAAAATAATTGACTATCGCCAAATCAACAAAAAACTACTGTCTGATAAATTCCCGCTCCCCAGAATTAATGATATTCTGGACCAACTGGGCAGAGCTAAATACTTTTCATGCCTTGACTTAATGTCAGGTTTCCACCAAATTGAACTTGAAGAAAATTCAAGAAATATAACATCTTTTTCAACGAGCAATGGCTCATATCGCTTCACGCGATTACCATTTGGTCTTAAAATAGCACCAAATTCATTTCAGAGAATGATGACTATAGCATTCTCGGGTTTAGAACCCTCTCAGGCATTCCTTTATATGGATGACTTAATGGTGATAGGGTGTTCCGAAAAACACATGATTAAAAACTTAACTGATGTTTTTAATGTATGTAGGAAATATAACCTAAAGTTGCATCCAGAAAAATGTTCATTTTTCATGCATGAAGTGACATTTTTAGGTCACAAATGCACTGACAAAGGAGTATTGCCAGATGACAAGAAATTTGACGTCATCAAAAATTACCCTGTCCCTCATGATGCGGACAGCGCGAGACGATTTGTAGCATTCTGCAATTATTATCGTCGATTTATAAAAAACTTCGCCGATTATTCACTGCACATAACTAGATTATGTAAAAAGAATGTTCCTTTTGAATGGTCAAGTGAATGCCAAAACGCATTCCAATACCTTAAAGAAAAGCTTATGCATCCCACATTATTACAATATCCTGATTTTCGCAAAGAATTTTGCATTATAACAGAGGCTAGTAAACAAGCTTGCGGAGCGGTTCTAACTCAGAACCGTGAAGGAATTCAGCTCAGCTTATGCATCTCGTTCATTTACAAAAGGGAAAGCAATAAGAGCACAACAGAACAAGAGTTAGCGGCAATTCATTGGGCAATTACCCATTTTAGACCATATATTTATGGCAAACACTTTACTATTAAAACGGATCACAGACCATTGACATATCTTTTTTCTATGACTAATCCCAGTTCGAAATTAACTCGCATGCGGCTAGAGCTTGAAGAGTACGACTTCACAGTAGAATACCTAAAGAGGAAAGATAATTTCGTAGCAGACGCACTTTCGCGTATTAATATAAAAGAACTCAAAGATATGCAACATAAAGTCCTGAAAGTCACTACCAGGCGACAAAGTAGACAAAATAAAAACTGTACAGTAGAAAATTATGAACTTCTGCCAAGGCAAAGTCAAAAAAATGTATCTAAGCCCAACGTACATGAAGTCATTACAAATGATGAAGTACGAAAAGTAGTGACCTTGCGCATAACAGCATCTAAATGTTTATTTAAACATGGAAATAAAATTATCGCAAGAATTGAAGTTAGCGATTTATATACTAATGGAGTTCTCGACCTAGGTCAGTTCTTCCAAAGAGTCGAAAAAGAGGCCGGTATATTAAAAATCAGCCAACTCAAGGTGGCACCGAGCGAAAAGATCTTTGAATCAGTTTCAATAGATTCTTTTAAAAATATGGGTAATAAAATATTAAAATCTTTAAGAGTAGCGCTACTCCAGCCGGTGACCCAAATAAAAGATGAAAAAGAGATACAACAAATATTGTCTACATACCATGACGACCCAATTCAAGGAGGTCATAGCGGCATAACAAGAACGTTAGCGAAAATAAAAAGACACTACTACTGGAAAAATATGACACGTCATATAAAAGAGTACGTACGTAGATGTCAAAAATGCCAAATGTCTAAAACAAAGACGCACACAAAAACTCCTCTGACTCTCACAGAAACACCTGTGAATGCTTTCGATATAGTGATAGTGGATACAGTTGGTCCGCTACCCAAATCGGAAAATGGTAATGAATACATAGTCACATTAATATGCGACCTTACAAAATATTTAGTAGCCATTCCAATAAAAAGCAAAAGCGCAAATAATGTCGCAAAAGCTATATTCGAAAATTTCATACTCAAGTTTGGTCCAATGAAGACGTTCATCTCGGACATGGGAAGACATGGGAGTATAAAAACCAGATTTTAACTGATTTATGCAATTATTTGAAGATCAAGAATCTCACCTCTACTGCATATCATCATCAAACATTAGGGACAATAGAACGAAGTCATCGAACTTTTAATGAATGCATTCGTTCATACATCTCTGCAGACAAATCTGATTGGGATGTCTGGATTCAATATTTCACTTATTGCTTCAACACGACACCATCAGCAACGCATGAGTATTGTCCATACGAACTTGTATTTGGCAGACTACCGAAACAGTTCATAGATTTAAACAAAACTAATTACATAGATCCTATTTATAATTTAGATGACTATTCTAAGGAAATAAAGTTTAGATTAGAAATAGCATACAAAAGAGCTAGAACTATGTTAGAAAAAGCCAAGGCTTATAGGAAATTAGCATATGACGAAAAAACAAAAAACTTTGAATTAAAAGTAGGAGATAAAGTACTTATAAGAAACGAAACAGGGCACAAATTAGACCCAGTATATTTAGGACCATATATAGTAGAGAAAATAGAAGAAAATGACAACATTCTTATTAAAGATAGTAAAGATAAAAAACAAAAAGTTCATAAGAATAGATTACAAATTTTTAATTCTTAATAATCCAAAATTCTCTTTATGAATTCGAACTCCAAAAAAAAAAAATTAAAATAAATTAAAAATATATGACGGCCTGATCAACCGAATGAAAAAAAAATTTTTTTTTACAATTAAACGAAATTTAAATTTTTATACCTTTAATAATTTTTTATTTTTATACTCCAACATTTTAAATTTCTTATTATATACAAAAAAAAAAAAAAATGTTCAATTTTTTACAAAAAAAAAAAGAAAACCTCAATAATTAAGTTCATTTAATAACTACACATTCATAATGTTACGTTATTTCTCTAAAAGGGGAGGTGTAGTGCGTATATGCCCTTACAGAATACCCTGTACTTAAATATAAAGTATGCAGCACTTTGTTGCATACAATAACAATAATATAGTAAACGAGCCCAGAGCCACATTATGTATTGGCTCGGTCTCATATTACGCAGCGCGGGTCACTAGCCTCACTAGCTGACCGTTTATGCTTATGCTGCATATCCCACGCTCCGTCTGAGCGCATTCCGTGAGCAATATATATGCTCCCTAATACAGGCATATGCGAGCTACTCACTCTCCCTCTCTTTGTAGCTGTTAACAAATAACAGCATAAGTATATATGTATATCCATAGGCTAAGCGAACATTATAAAAACTGAATAAATTCATTTTCTGAACCAAGATACTAAACAGCACTGACGTGCTGTCTTTTCCATTTAAAGAGTGCTCTTTTTACAATTTCTTGGAAATGAAGTCTACTGATTCTCCTTTGACTATGTCTGTTCATATGTCGACTATTTGAACAGTTGTTTGTTCAGTGCTTATAAGATTCAATTAGAAGCAATGCGTCTTTGAAACGTTGTAGATTCTCTGCCTTTCCATCGAACTCAGGTACGAGTGATGGAGCTAATTTAAGAAATTTTGTGCCATGTTTGTGTCATTATTGGTGGACTCTTTCATTTGAATCGATATCAGGATTCTCTTGATGTGATAGTTCGGGTAATATTATTACCGCTTGGACTGTAAGATTCAAAATATATTCATCTGACAATTGTGGCTTCGATTCTTCCTCAGTGTCAGAATCTACATCTTCGTCTTCCTTCAACTCAGATTTTTCGTGCGAATATACCATTCAGTAATTTTGCGCATGGTTTGGCCTGAATCTTGTTCAGGTGTGTTTTTGCAGCTATTCCATAGACTTGTAGCCCATAACGCCACACAGGGAAAATGATTACCTTGTAGATGAGTACTTTGTTTCGGAGCGAGAGTTTGTTGTTGGAGTTGAGGAGACAGCTCATTCGTCTTATCTTGGATTTGACGTTGCTTGTTACTGCAGAGACGTGCTTACTAAATGTAAGTTGTCTGTCGAGGGTGACTCCTAGGTATTTGTGTTGACTATATTGCTCTAGAAGTTCACCATGAAGAAAAAGTCCGGGGCAAGAGTCCTTGCGTAGAGTGTGAGTAACCGTGGCGCATTTTCCAGGGTTCACTGCGATGTTTCATCTACAAGCCCAATTTTCAAATCGTTTGAGGTACTCCTGCAGGAGGTCAGTTGCCGCGTACACACATTTGTTCCTTGCAAGGATTGCCGTGTCATCAGCAAACGTGGCCACCAGAAGGTCCTGCCGATCATTTCGTGTGCTTTCATTTGCAGTGGGCATGTCATGTGTAAACAGGCTGTATAACGTTGGACCCAAAACGCTGCCTTGTGGAACTCCCGCTTATATGCGTTTGGTTTGAGAGGCTACGCCATCCTGCACCACTTGAAAGGTTCTCTCAGTTAGGAAGCTCGCAATGATGCTAAAAAGCTGTGGATTTAATTTGTCCTTGATTTTGAGAGAGAGACCTGCGTGAAAGCGGTCGAAAGCTTGCTGGATGTCTAGATATGCTGCCACCGCATACTCTTTTCTGTGGAAACCGGCTGGCATGAAGTTACCCGATGGAGTTGCTCAGGTGAACCGTGCCTGAGTCGGAAGCCAAACTGGAACTTCGGGATTGCATGTCTTATCCCCGCGCTTTCAAGGATCCTTCTAAGGATCACCGCTTTGTAAGGTATTAACTTAATTGACTGGTTATCAACTGGCCCAGGTGCCATTGGCGTGACGGACGGGAAACTTGGGTGCGGCTTGCCGTTTCTACTGCCTTGTGAGTTTCCAGAGCGCGAAATTCAAGCCCACGTCAGCTGTTTCTTCCTCCAGCATGGTGTCTGTGGCATATCTTTTCAGGACAACCAGCTCCTTCCTGACCCTGTTGGCAATACGACGATAGATCCTGTCAATCGTGGGGTCCTGGGTGCGGACATACTCCCTCCTCAGTCGCTTTTTTAGGGCGAGAAAGACCTTCCAAAATGGGGGAAAATGTCCTTGAGCGACGGCTTGTAGGGGCTGGGTACGTATGTGCTGGCGCAGCATTGGCGGCTGCGGCATGTACCTGGTCCAACAGGGTTTGGACTGCAGCGTCGACGTCCTCGGCTGACAGGAGCTGCGTGTTTAGGTTGATCAAGCTATTTAGATCGGCCTTAAATCGTTAGATGTCCGACCCAGGCAGGACAAGCCTACGCTTTTTTGAGATCCTTTGTGCAGCCGTATTGATCGTTTTAAGGAGTGGCAGGTGGCCGGAAGATAGATCGTATTCTTTGCGAACCGATAATACGCTGTTGGGGATACCCTTGTTTATGAAAAAGTCAATACAAGAAGACGTATTTTGCCGGTTGTACGGAAAGTGGGTAGGTCTACCGGTGGCTAGTACCTGGGCAGAGCAGGGCGTGAGCGCCTCATGCAGCGCAGTGCCTCTGCTGTCAGCTCTGTAGCTTCCCCACAGTCTGTGCTTAGCGTTAAATTCGCCCCCAACTATGAATTTGGGGCCAAGCTGGCCAAACTGAGAGTCAAATTCAGCTTGGTTCCAGGGGATATTTGGTGGTAGGTATGCTGCCGCAACGGGTATTTCGCCCAAGGGAGTCTCCACCATGATAGCAGCCAGCTGTGTGTCACTGAGGGTCACTATCTGCAGGTGGAAGTGATAAATGTGATAAATCCTATTTTGCCAGCATAGCAGTACCACCTCTAGCTCGTCCTGTAGGTTGATCCGCACGGTAGCAGACGTACCCTTCCATTGTTAAGTACAAGTTCGTGTGTAGATGTGTTTCTGAGATGAGCATGATGTCATCGTGTGTTCTCAGAAAAGTCTTGAGCTCGTTAGCATTTTGGAGGCTGCCGCGAGCGAGCCACGATCCGAGGCGCAACTGGGTAGCCATTTTTTGCGGCTGATAGGAAAACCGAGCTGCGGAGAACCTTGCGCATCCTTTAGCTCTTTAATGGTAACCAGAATAGTTGCAACTGCGGCATTTACAGCTGCAAAGGACTGCTGGAGGCCTTGAAGGATGCTCCCACGGGACGCGTCTTGCTCCTGAGGTCCTTGCTGTGGTTGTTTCACGGTGGGCTGAAAAATGCGCGCTGGTGGTTGGCGGACTTGTACTTGATAACCTGGCCGCAGCGCATCAGCATACGACAGGCCCTGTTGCACATTTCGGGAAGGTACGAACTGCTGACTGGTTCTTCGTGCATGTTGAGGATTGTTATATCGTGTAGGAGGGGGAGACAATACCACACTTGGGCTGTTTGAGACAGTAGTGTGGTCGTGTGGTCGAACTCGAAGCAGCGGAAACACTGCCTTATGCTGTTACTCTTCCTCGGGAGCTCGATTGTGACCCGTTGACGGCCAACCCTATTGAGTCGCAGCGCTTCCCTGTTGTTAAGATCCTGCTTGAGATAAAAAAACCAGAAGTTGCGACTTGGCGAGTCGTTGGCACTGGCTTCACTTGTAGGCTGTCTGGCGCCCGGGTTGTACAAGTTCGTCAAAGTGTGGCCATGCGATGTGAAGGCAGCTTCGATCTGGCTTCTGGGAGTAGAAGCGGCCAGATTTTTAACCACAACGCGGTATGGTCTGTCTTCCTTTAGGCGGAAGTGGGTAAGTTGCACTCTCACTTCAGTGAGCTTGCGGACAATTGCTCTGTGAGTTTCGGCATCTTTGGCGTATATTCTTAGATAGCCAGAGGGACAGACCTTGAACTCATAGGCGTCTGGGCCCACTGCCTGATCAATGGTTTGCTCCATTGCGACGATATCGTTGACTCCAGGGAATGTTATCGGCCTGGGTCTGAGATCTTCTTCGCTGCTTGCTCGTTTTTTTGGAGGATCCGTTTGCCAATTTACCAGTGGCTCTTGAAAGGCTGGCGTAGCACCTACGTTCTTTATAGGTGGCAGAGGGGGGTTTGTGGCACAAGACCTCTGGTTGCCAGACAGGGTGGACTGCAAGGTCGGATTGGCGGCTTTGGGGCGGGTCCCGATGGGTTCTAAAGCGGCGCGGCTTGTACCTAATGAGGCAGATGTCCTGCAGCCGCTGTTGGAAGACGCGGTTGTTGTAGTGGTTGTTGCTTTCGTTGTGCTGACAGTGTCATGCTGTTGCGGTTGCCAAGGCGAGCACTGCTGGGTACCAGCTCACCGCGAGGTGGTTTTCGGCGTTCCGGTTTGCACTACTGGCGAGCATGTCGTTGTAGTACCGGTAAAAAAAAAAGTGTACTGAGTGGCTAGATCTGATGATAAGCCATCATAGGCTCCTTCCCGAGACTTTGTCAACTTTTCTATTTTGTAGTGCGTATATGCCCTTACAGAATACCCTGTACTTAAATATAAAGTATGCAGCACTTTGTTGCATACAATAACAATAATATAGTAAACGAGCCCAGAGCCACATTATGTATTGGCTCGGTCTCATATTACGCAGCGCGGTTCACTAGCCTCACTAGCTGACCGTTTATGCTTATGCTGCATATCCCACGCTCCGTCTGAGCGCATTCCGTGAGCAATATATACGCTCCCTAATATAGGCATATGCGAGCTACTCACTCTCCCTCTCTTTGTAGCTGTTAACGAATAACAGCATAAGTATATATGTATATCCATAGGCTAAGCGAACATTATAAAAACTGAATAAATTCATTTTCTGAACCAAGATACTAAACAGCACTGACGTGCTGTCTTTTCCATTTAAAGAGTGCTCTTTTTACATGGCGACCGGGACAAGTGTCACGAACATTAGCATTAACATTAACATAACATTAAAAAGTAAAAGTACATAAATATAAAATATAAAATTGGAAACCGGAGGTGCAGCAGCGGCAGCAGCAACAGCCAAGACCGTTACCCAGCTCTGGCGTGAAACCGATGTCACCCACACTCAGGCGGCCGTAGCTTGGAGCTGGACTGAAGCTGGACACAAACAAAAAAAAAACCAAAAATATACTGAGTGAGTACAGGGCATGAGCTCTAAGGCAAAAAATAAGCAAAGACGCAGTGGCATTAAGGAGCGAATCAGACGAAGAAAGTCTGAAATCGTAAGACTCCTTTATAAATGCAAAAATCCCCTCCCATGGGACACTGCAGTGAAACTAAATGACGAACTCGAACATCTCGAGTCGTTATTAAAATCAAAGAGCGAGCCCTGTCCCTCAGCTATAAATATAAAAAAAAAACTAACCAAGAATCATCGTCCACCGCCAAGACAGATACCAGCACGGCCACGCAGATGACCACCAGATTGTGAGGGCCCCCTCTACAGCCCCCATTGCGAGGGCACCTGCCGCACTAAAGAAGCAGAGTCAACCAACGCATGAGAGGCAAACCGCCGATTATGCCTACGAGGGAATACTAAGCAACTAAGACGAGTTGCATGAGAGGCAAACCGCCCCTATGCCTACGTGGGAAGAAGAAGAAGAAGATCATATAACAACAGTACCGGCAGCGCCCAACATATTAAACTAAATATTAATAAATAAAACTTAAAAATTGTAATGCCCGACGACAATTGAGTCGACCGGCAAGACGTTTGGCCCGTACAGCCATTCGAAACAATAGGTAGGAAAAATACAGATTGTAAAAAAAAAATGTTAAGATGCGTTTTAAGCAGAAAACAAAGAAGCAAAACAAAACCCGACTTGTAAACAATAAAAGCATCAAATTCAATAATTATATGTAATAAAACCTCAAAATGAACGATACAAACAACAACTTGTAACGAAACAACAAAAGTAAACGAAAACAAATTTAACATTACGCATTTGTAAATTTTTTATGAATAATTCCTTTTAATTTTATGTATGATCCCATATTATATATGAATACTAATATTAAAAGAAAAAAAAAAAAGATTAACAAAAAAAAAATGGTCTTCTGCCTAAATTAAAACGATAAAAAAACGAGAAAGAAGGGCTATCTTCGGCATGCCGAAGATCTAATACCCTTGCAGACCCAACCTTTTAATGCCGAGAAAATGGTTAAGGCCGAGATTGGTCAAGGTATATTGATAAACAAAAAAAAAGGCTTTTAATCAAAAACCGATGTAAATAAGATTTTGCAAAAATGAAGGGAGCATAGTGAAATCTTTAAATGCCGTGTTTAATCGCAAAATCATGAAAAACAAAAAATGCTCCATACAAAAACTTAATAATATGATATAGTGGTCCGATCTTAATAGGATTTTGCACATATATGAGGAGCATAATAAAACTAATAAATGCCGAGTTTGGTCAAGATATCTTGAAAAAAAAAATGTTTTTCATACAAGATCCTACTTTTCGACAGATCGTTCCTATGGCAGCTATATGATATAGTGGTCCGATCTCAATACGATTTTGCACATATATGAGGAGCATAGTAAAACTAATAAATGCCGAGTTTGGTTAAGATATCTTGAAAAACAAAATGTTTTTTCATACAAAAACTTAATTTTCGACCGATCGTTCCCATGGCAGCTATATGATATAGTGGTCTGATCTTAATAGGATTTTGGATATATATGAGGAGCTTAGTAAAACTAATAAATGTCGAGTTTGGTTAAGATATCTTGATAAACAACATTTTTTTCATACAAGAACTAAATTTTCGACCAATCGTTCCTATGGCGGCTATATGATATAGTGGTCCGATCTTAATAGAATTTTGCATATATATGAGGAGCATAGTAAAACTAATAAATGTCGAGTTTGGTCAAGATATCTTGATAAACAAAAGGTTTTTTCATACAAAAACTTAAGTTTCGACCGATCGTTCCTATGGCAGCTATATGATATAGTGGTCCGATCCAGCTGGTTTTGACATATGTGCTGCGTGCAACAGAAATAGGGACTTCTGCAAAGTTTCATTAAGATAGCTTTAAAACTGAGGGACTAGTTCGCATAGAAACAGACAGACGGACAGACGGACATGGCTATATCGACTCGGCTGTTGATGCTGATCAAGAATATATATACTTTATGGGGTCGGAGATGTCTCCTTCTATGCGTTACACATTTCACGACAAAATTATAATACCCTCTGCAAGGGTATAAAAATATATATATATCTAACTGTACATAAGTACAAAAACATTACTAAACTTTGAGAATATACAAGAATTTTAAATTGAAAAGAGGAAATTAATAAGTAATAATTCGTTCAGTTGGAATATAAAGAAATAAGTGCTCCGTTTGTCTCATTAGGTAATTCAAAATTATGATCAAGAATTAGCATGATCGAGGACACGATTAACAAAGTAGTATACAAAGAAACATTCGGCACAGTGACAAGTCCACTCTATTCATGTTCTAAAATAGAGAGCGGAATAATCTTGTCTACACTACCCTACGTCAAAATAAAAACAATTATTGACGAGCATCCGATTCTAGGGCAGACAACAATTGTCTTAGTACGTCTGCATAGGTAGTAGTCAAATCAAAAAGCAAGAGTATTTATATAGGAATATGGGGGGAAAACAATCAAAGGCCGATGATAACACTGCCAATGTAGTTAACGTAGTAGAAGTCGTAGACACCACTCCCCATGTGCAGTTAACAAACATACTGCTAATAATACTCATTGTAATAGCCTTCGTAAACATCCTTCTGAAGATTTATCTTCTTCATAAAAAATCACTGAGGAACCGTTACATGAGTCGAGCCAACGACTTAGACAAGGTCTAAGCCACTGCTTAAATAAAATATTTAAGTAGCGGAAGTTTACATGGACTGGTCCCAAATAGTAGAAAAGATAAAGCGGCTTAGGGAAAATTTCGATAAATCATACAAGTGCCTTAATAAAAGCGCACCAGTTTTAAGACCCACCATAATTAAACATACTGAGATCCTTGTATATGAGTACAATGAAATCAGGAGTCTAGTTACCGAGTGTCAAAATAAACTGACAAGTTTACACAGAGTCCAAACTTCAGACGTTTTACAGCGTCTAAGGGATAATCTGGGAAACTTAAATAAAAAGTATGATCTCCAGCTTTATCTACCATCGGTGTTAAATACACCGGTAACATTTGATAAGTCACTACTGACAAACGACCAAATAGAAGATACAAAATTAGTAAACATGGCACAAACAGTTGTAGAATTTATCAAGCTAGCCACATCTCTGATACCAGAGTTTGACGGTAAGCCGGAAAATCTACAAAGTTTTCTAGATTCCTTGAATCTATTAGAAACCTTAAAAAGGCACACATGAGCTAACGGCCAGTAGCCTTATAAAAACAAAGCTAAAAGGTCATGCGAGAAATTTGATAAGTAATGAGCAGAAAATTGCTGCAATCATTACGCAACTATCAAATGCAGTAAAAGGAGAATCGGTAGAAGTTGTATCTGCTAAGCTTCTTAATTTGCAACAGAAAAATAAAACGGCTAACCAATACACCCAAGAGGTGGAAAAACTGGCAAAGGCCCTTGAAGGCGCCTATATCAGTGAAGGTCTAAGCCAATCACTAGCAAACAAATACAGCACTACAACAGCTGTAAAAGCTATGACCCAAAATTGTTCAATTGATAAGGTAAGACTTATCATGCAGGCAGGCACATTCATAAATATGAATGATGCAGTCTCCAAATTTGTTAACAGCTGCACGGAGATAACAGGTCAAAGTAACACTGTCCTGTATTATCGACGAGGTGCAAACAATAATAATAGAGGAGGCCGAGGTTATAATCGTGGCAGAAATTACAACCACAACAATTATAACCGAGGCGGTAACAACAATAATTACAATAACCGTGGAGGAAGACGAGGCCAAAATAGAGGAAGAGGCCGAGGTAACTCCAACCAAGGTTATAATAGTAACAATGTGAGAATGGCGCAAAATACGCCGGAAAACTCTCAGAACCCTTTAAGAAACAACCAGTAAATGTAAAAGTTCATTCCATCAATTACAGTCTTAATATATTTGTCACTTTTTATAATCATTCAACTGAAAATAAACTCACATTCCTAATAGATACTGGTGCAGATATCTCACTTTTAAAAATAAATTCAGACAATTTTAAAATTCAAGAAGAAAAAATTATAAACATCCAAGGCATAGGCCAAGGTGTAATAAAATCTCAAGGAACGACTTCAATAGAACTTCAATCAAAGAAATATATTATTCCACACGAATTTCATTCAGTAGATTCCGATTTTTCAATAATGTGTGATGGAATAATAGGCATTGATTTTATTAAAAAATTCAATTGTCAATTAGATTTCAAACCAAGTGAAGACTGGTTTATAATTAGACCTCAAAATTTAAATTATCCAATTTATGATCCGATAACATATAGTGCTGGCAACAATACAGTTCTCTTGCCAGCCAGATCCCAAGTAATTCGAAAAATAGACATTAATACAGTAAATGATTATATATTTGTTCCTAATCAAGAAATACATAATGGAATTTATGTTGCAAATACAATAGCAGCATCCAAACATGTATACATTCGCCTTCTAAACACAACTAATTTCGACCAATTGGTCAAAGTAATCAAAATCCAATATGAAAATTTAACAGATTACGACATTCATAGCACTAATCCAGAAAATAGAAGCGAACAAGTACTTTCAAAATTAAAGAAAAATTTTCCAAAACAATTCAAAAGTCAACTAACCGAAACCGAACCAATAGCGACAAATAATTTGTATAAACAAACATTAAGACTTAAAGATGATGAACCCATTTATATTAAAAACTACAGAAGCCCGCATAGCCACGTTGAAGAAATCCAAAAACAAGTAGGGAAATTAATAAATGACAAAATCGTAGAACCGTCTGTATCCGAGTATAACAGCCCACTCTTGTTAGTTCCGAAAAAATCATTACCAAATTCGGAAGAAAATAAATGGCGATTAGTAATTGACTATCGCCAAATCAACAAAAAACTACTGTCTGATAAATTCCCGCTCCCCAGAATTAATGATATTCTGGACCAACTGGGCAGAGCTAAATACTTTTCATGCCTTGACTTAATGTCAGGTTTCCACCAAATTGAGCTTGAAGAAAATTCAAGAAATATAACATCTTTTCAACGAGCAATGGCTCATATCGCTTCACGCGATTACCATTTGGTCTTAAAATAGCACCAAATTCATTTCAGAGAATGATGACTATAGCATTCTCGGGTTTAGAACCCTCTCAGGCATTCCTTTATATGGATGACTTAATGGTGATAGGGTGTTCCGAAAAACACATGATTAAAAACTTAACTGATGTTTTTAATGTATGTAGGAAATATAACCTAAAGTTGCATCCAGAAAAATGTTCATTTTTCATGCATGAAGTGACATTTTTAGGTCACAAATGCACTGACAAAGGAGTATTGCCAGATGACAAGAAATTTGACGTCATCAAAAATTACCCTGTCCCTCATGATGCGGACAGCGCGAGACGATTTGTAGCATTCTGCAATTATTATCGTCGATTTATAAAAAACTTCGCCGATTATTCACTGCACATAACTAGATTATGTAAAAAGAATGTTCCTTTTGAATGGTCAAGTGAATGCCAAAACGCATTCCAATACCTTAAAGAAAAGCTTATGCATCCCACATTATTACAATATCCTGATTTTCGCAAAGAATTTTGCATTATAACAGAGGCTAGTAAACAAGCTTGCGGAGCGGTTCTAACTCAGAACCGTGAAGGAATTCAGCTCAGCTTATGCATCTCGTTCATTTACAAAAGGGAAAGCAATAAGAGCACAACAGAACAAGAGTTAGCGGCAATTCATTGGGCAATTACCCATTTTAGACCATATATTTATGGCAAACACTTTACTATTAAAACGGATCACAGACCATTGACATATCTTTTTTCTATGACTAATCCCAGTTCGAAATTAACTCGCATGCGGCTAGAGCTTGAAGAGTACGACTTCACAGTAGAATACCTAAAGAGGAAAGATAATTTCGTAGCAGACGCACTTTCGCGTATTAATATAAAAGAACTCAAAGATATGCAACATAAAGTCCTGAAAGTCACTACCAGGCGACAAAGTAGACAAAATAAAAACTGTACAGTAGAAAATTATGAACTTCTGCCAAGGCAAAGTCAAAAAAATGTATCTAAGCCCAACGTACATGAAGTCATTACAAATGATGAAGTACGAAAAGTAGTGACCTTGCGCATAACAGCATCTAAATGTTTATTTAAACATGGAAATAAAATTATCGCAAGAATTGAAGTTAGCGATTTATATACTAATGGAGTTCTCGACCTAGGTCAGTTCTTCCAAAGAGTCGAAAAAGAGGCCGGTATATTAAAAATCAGCCAACTCAAGGTGGCACCGAGCGAAAAGATCTTTGAATCAGTTTCAATAGATTCTTTTAAAAATATGGGTAATAAAATATTAAAATCTTTAAGAGTAGCGCTACTCCAGCCGGTGACCCAAATAAAAGATGAAAAAGAGATACAACAAATATTGTCTACATACCATGACGACCCAATTCAAGGAGGTCATAGCGGCATAACAAGAACGTTAGCGAAAATAAAAAGACACTACTACTGGAAAAATATGACACGTCATATAAAAGAGTACGTACGTAGATGTCAAAAATGCCAAATGTCTAAAACAAAGACGCACACAAAAACTCCTCTGACTCTCACAGAAACACCTGTGAATGCTTTCGATATAGTGATAGTGGATACAGTTGGTCCGCTACCCAAATCGGAAAATGGTAATGAATACATAGTCACATTAATATGCGACCTTACAAAATATTTAGTAGCCATTCCAATAAAAAGCAAAAGCGCAAATAATGTCGCAAAAGCTATATTCGAAAATTTCATACTCAAGTTTGGTCCAATGAAGACGTTCATCTCGGACATGGGAAGACATGGGAGTATAAAAACCAGATTTTAACTGATTTATGCAATTATTTGAAGATCAAGAATCTCACCTCTACTGCATATCATCATCAAACATTAGGGACAATAGAACGAAGTCATCGAACTTTTAATGAATGCATTCGTTCATACATCTCTGCAGACAAATCTGATTGGGATGTCTGGATTCAATATTTCACTTATTGCTTCAACACGACACCATCAGCAACGCATGAGTATTGTCCATACGAACTTGTATTTGGCAGACTACCGAAACAGTTCATAGATTTAAACAAAACTAATTACATAGATCCTATTTATAATTTAGATGACTATTCTAAGGAAATAAAGTTTAGATTAGAAATAGCATACAAAAGAGCTAGAACTATGTTAGAAAAAGCCAAGGCTTATAGGAAATTAGCATATGACGAAAAAAACAAAAAACTTTGAATTAAAAGTAGGAGATAAAGTACTTATAAGAAACGAAACAGGGCACAAATTAGACCCAGTATATTTAGGACCATATATAGTAGAGAAAATAGAAGAAAATGACAACATTCTTATTAAAGATAGTAAAGATAAAAAACAAAAAGTTCATAAGAATAGATTACAAATTTTTAATTCTTAATAATCCAAAATTCTCTTTATGAATTCGAACTCCAAAAAAAAAATAAAATAAATTAAAAATATATGACGGCCTGATCAACCGAATGAAAAAAAAATTTTTTTTACATTTAAACGAATTATAAATTTTTATACCTTTAATAATTTTTTATTTTTATACTCCAACATTTTAAATTTCTTATTATATACAAAAAAAAAAAAAATGTTCAATTTTTTACAAAAAAAAAAGAAAACCTCAATAATTAAGTTCATTTAATAACTACACATTCATAATGTTACGTTATTTCTCTAAAAGGGGAGGTGTAGTGCGTATATGCCCTTACAGAATACCCTGTACTTAAATATAAAGTATGCAGCACTTTGTTGCATACAATAACAATAATATAGTAAACGAGCCCAGAGCCACATTATGTATTGGCTCGGTCTCATATTACGCAGCGCGGTTCACTAGCCTCACTAGCTGACCGTTTATGCTTATGCTGCATATCCCACGCTCCGTCTGAGCGCATTCCGTGAGCAATATATATGCTCCCTTATACAGGCATATGCGAGCTACTCACTCTCCCTCTCTTTGTAGCTGTTAACAAATAACAGCATAAGTATATATGTATATCCATAGGCTAAGCGAACATTATAAAAACTGAATAAATTCATTTTCTGAACCAAGATACTAAACAGCACTGACGTGCTGTCTTTTCGATTTAAAGAGTGCTCTTTTTACAATTTCTTGGAAATGAAGTCTACTGATTCTCCTTTGACTATGTCTGTTCATATGTCGACTATTTGAACAGTTGTTTGTTCAGTGCTTATAAGATTCAATTAGAAGCAATGCGTCTTTGAAACGTTGTAGATTCTCTGCCTTTCCATCGAACTCAGGTACGAGTGATGGAGCTAATTTAAGAAATTTTGTGCCATGTTTGTGTCATTATTGGTGGAAGAGTCCACATGAATCGATATCAGGATTCTCTTGATGTGATAGTTCGGGTAATATTATTACCGCTTGGACTGTAAGATTCAAAATATATTCATCTGACAATTGTGGCTTCGATTCTTCCTCAGTGTCAGAATCTACATCTTCGTCTTCCTTCAACTCAGATTTTTCGTGCGAATATACCATTCAGTAATTTTGCGCATGGTTTGGCCTGAATCTTGTTCAGGTGTGTTTTTGCAGCTATTCCATAGACTTGTAGCCCATAACGCCACACAGGGAAAATGATTACCTTGTAGATGAGTACTTTGTTTCGGAGCGAGAGTTTGTTGTTGGAGTTGAGGAGACAGCTCATTCGTCTTATCTTGGATTTGACGTTGCTTGTTACTGCAGAGACGTGCTTACTAAATGTAAGTTGTCTGTCGAGGGTGACTCCTAGGTATTTGTGTTGACTATATTGCTCTAGAAGTTCACCATGAAGAAAAAGTCCGGGGCAAGAGTCCTTGCGTAGAGTGTGAGTAACCGTGGCGCATTTTCCAGGGTTCACTGCGATGTTTCATCTACAAGCCCAATTTTCAAATCGTTTGAGGTACTCCTGCAGGAGGTCAGTTGCCGCGTACACACATTTGTTCCTTGCAAGGATTGCCGTGTCATCAGCAAACGTGGCCACCAGAAGGTCCTGCCGATCATTTCGTGTGCTTTCATTTGCAGTGGGCATGTCATGTGTAAACAGGCTGTATAACGTTGGACCCAAAACGCTGCCTTGTGGAACTCCCGCTTATATGCGTTTGGTTTGAGAGGCTACGCCATCCTGCACCACTTGAAAGGTTCTCTCAGTTAGGAAGCTCGCAATGATGCTAAAAAGCTGTGGATTTAATTTGTCCTTGATTTTGGAGAGAAGACCTGCGTGAAAGCGGTCGAAAGCTTGCTGGATGTCTAGATATGCTGCCACCGCATACTCTTTTCTGTGGAAACCGGCTGGCATGAAGTTACCCGATGGAGTTGCTCAGGTGAACCGTGCCTGAGTCGGAAGCCAAACTGGAACTTCGGGATTGCATGTCTTATCCCCGCGCTTTCAAGGATCCTTCTAAGGATCACCGCTTTGTAAGGTATTAACTTAATTGACTGGTTATCAACTGGCCCAGGTGCCATTGGCGTGACGGACGGGAAACTTGGGTGCGGCTTGCCGTTTCTACTGCCTTGTGAGTTTCCAGAGCGCGAAATTCAAGCCCACGTCAGCTGTTTCTTCCTCCAGCATGGTGTCTGTGGCATATCTTTTCAGGACAACCAGCTCCTTCCTGACCCTGTTGGCAATACGACGATAGATCCTGTCAATCGTGGGGTCCTGGGTGCGGACATACTCCCTCCTCAGTCGCTTTTTTAGGGCGAGAAAGACCTTCCAAAATGGGGGAAAATGTCCTTGAGCGACGGCTTGTAGGGGCTGGGTACGTATGTGCTGGCGCAGCATTGGCGGCTGCGGCATGTACCTGGTCCAACAGGGTTTGGACTGCAGCGTCGACGTCCTCGGCTGACAGAAGCTGCGTGTTTAGGTTGATCAAGCTATTTAGATCGGCCTTAAATCGTTAGATGTCCGACCCAGGCAGGACAAGCCTACGCTTTTTTGAGATCCTTTGTGCAGCCGTATTGATCGTTTTAAGGAGTGGCAGGTGGCCGGAAGATAGATCGTATTCTTTGCGAACCGATAATACGCTGTTGGGGATACCCTTGTTTATGAAAAAGTCAATACAAGAAGACGTATTTTGCCGGTTGTACGGAAAGTGGGTAGGTCTACCGGTGGCTAGTACCTGGGCAGAGCAGGGCGTGAGCGCCTCATGCAGCGCAGTGCCTCTGCTGTCAGCTCTGTAGCTTCCCCACAGTCTGTGCTTAGCGTTAAATTCGCCCCCAACTATGAATTTGGGGCCAAGCTGGCCAAACTGAGAGTCAAATTCAGCTTGGTTCCAGGGGATATTTGGTGGTAGGTATGCTGCCGCAACGGGTATTTCGCCCAAGGGAGTCTCCACCATGATAGCAGCCAGCTGTGTGTCACTGAGGGTCACTATCTGCAGGTGGAAGTGATAAATGTGATAAATCCTATTTTGCCAGCATAGCAGTACCACCTCTAGCTCGTCCTGTAGGTTGATCCGCACGGTAGCAGACGTACCCTTCCATTGTTAAGTACAAGTTCGTGTGTAGATGTGTTTCTGAGATGAGCATGATGTCATCGTGTGTTCTCAGAAAAGTCTTGAGCTCGTTAGCATTTTGGAGGCTACCGCGAGCGAGCCACGATCCGAGGCGCAACTGGGTAGCCATTTTTTGCGGCTGATAGGAAAACCGAGCTGCGGAGAACCTTGCGCATCCTTTAGCTCTTTAATGGTAACCAGAATAGTTGCAACTGCGGCATTTACAGCTGCAAAGGACTGCTGGAGGCCTTGAAGGATGCTCCCACGGGACGCGTCTTGCTCCTGAGGTCCTTGCTGTGGTTGTTTCACGGTGGGCTGAAAAATGCGCGCTGGTGGTTGGCGGACTTGTACTTGATAACCTGGCCGCAGCGCATCAGCATACGACAGGCCCTGTTGCACATTTCGGGAAGGTACGAACTGCTGACTGGTTCTTCGTGCATGTTGAGGATTGTTATATCGTGTAGGAGGGGAGACAATACCACACTTGGGCTGTTTGAGACAGTAGTGTGGTCGTGTGGTCGAACTCGAAGCAGCGGAAACACTGCCTTATGCTGTTACTCTTCCTCGGGAGCTCGATTGTGACCCGTTGACGGCCAACCCTATTGAGTCGCAGCGCTTCCCTGTTGTTAAGATCCTGCTTGAGATAAAAAAACCAGAAGTTGCGACTTGGCGAGTCGTTGGCACTGGCTTCACTTGTAGGCTGTCTGGCGCCCGGGTTGTACAAGTTCGTCAAAGTGTGGCCATGCGATGTGAAGGCAGCTTCGATCTGGCTTCTGGGAGTAGAAGCGGCCAGATTTTTAACCACAACGCGGTATGGTCTGTCTTCCTTTAGGCGGAAGTGGGTAAGTTGCACTCTCACTTCAGTGAGCTTGCGGACAATTGCTCTGTGAGTTTCGGCATCTTTGGCGTATATTCTTAGATAGCCAGAGGGACAGACCTTGAACTCATAGGCGTCTGGGCCCACTGCCTGATCAATGGTTTGCTCCATTGCGACGATATCGTTGACTCCAGGGAATGTTATCGGCCTGGGTCTGAGATCTTCTTCGCTGCTTGCTGCTGGTCTGGGGCTGGAGGCGCTAAGTCGGCAGTGTCCATCTCGTCGTCATCGATCACAGAGGCGTCGTCCTGAGGCTCAATGGGAGCAAATCTGTTGCTACTTGTCGTTTTTTTGGAGGATCCGTTTGCCAATTTACCAGTGGCTCTTGAAAGGCTGGCGTAGCACCTACGTTCTTTATAGGTGGCAGAGGGGGGTTTGTGGCACAAGACCTCTGGTTGCCAGACAGGGTGGACTGCAAGGTCGGATTGGCGGCTTTGGGGCGGGTCCCGATGGGTTCTAAAGCGGCGCGGCTTGTACCTAATGAGGCAGATGTCCTGCAGCCGCTGTTGGAAGACGCGGTGGTTGTAGTGGTTGTTGTTTTCGTTGTGCTGACAGTGTCATGCTGTTGCGGTTGCCAAGGCGAGCACTGCTGGGTACCAGCTCACCGCGAGGTGGTTTTCGGCGTTCCGGTTTGCACTACTGGCGAGCATGTCGTTGTAGTACCGGTAAAAAAAAAAAGTTTTCTTCAGCAAGGAGGAAAAAAATAAAAATAAAAAACAAAACAAGTTTTTTCACACTTAATTACAAATATATCCTGTACTTTTGTAACAAGTGATTCATCACAAACTGTGACTTTAGTGTCAGCACTATCACTGCAGAGTATGTTTTGCCATCACTATCAGTGCAGCTGCAAGTGAGCTTTTGCGAAAGCTCTCTCTCGAAAGGTTTGCTGCACTCGTGCACACACTCACGTACTTGAGCTGCGATCAGCTGAGCGCAGCTTAAGTTTTGAAAGAATTTGTTCACTCGCACTGCACGCGGTAATTTTTTGTTGAAATAATTGTTAATTTTTACAACACTTCGGCTGCCAGAGGCACCACTTGCGTTACATTACTTCGCACCAGTGAGAAGTAGGTGTAGGTTTTTTTTGCAGACCGCTGCCTCGTGCAAGCGATTTTCAGCGGATGTTTTGCATGCGCTGTAGCTGACCGCTGGGCCCGCTGCTGACAGCTGCGCGTGTCGCTGACCGCCAAAGACGCTGCGTGAGCGCTTCTCAATGGTAGCGGGCTGTATGTTATTAACTAATATACTGGCACAGACCTGTTCGCTGGTGGAACTATGAATTAAAGACCCTAAGAATATGTTAATAAGAAAGCCATTAAGCGTAGGAAAGACGCCTCGCTAAAGAGCCTATGCGTCATATGGTCATATGAAAAAAGTGCTGAAGGTTAATCCACCCTTAAGCGGAGACGATGTAGACCATGTAGCGGTTGTCACAGCCAACAAGGAGCCACATGCGTTAGAAAAAAAAACAAATCTAGCCTTTTGCCTATTTGCGAATTTGATCGTGACCAACGGTTTAGCGCTTACTCAAATAGAGGCAGTACCGGCAGGTAGTGGCTACAATATGGAAAAGGCGTCGAAAGCTGCGCTGTAGTAGCCAGGATGGTGACAAACAAGGCGGGCTCGCGTCAGAAGAGTGGGTGGCTGATAACTACTGTGGTAGGGTCAATCATCCTCCATAATGCATTCGTCTAAAAGTCGTCCTTGGGAATACCCGCTTTCGGTCGAAGCTTGAAGGTGCATAATACGATGCATTAGTACCTACTGTACTGTTTCTCAGGGTTCTGGCCCTTAATTGATGCCGCTAGACCTCCAGACTATGAAGACACGGACAACAACCTCAAAACTACTATGCGGAAAGCCACTTCCAATTAAACCTGCACACGCTTGCTGATCCTGACCTTTGGTAATTAGAAGACATGGCCTTACTGCCGTAAAATGGAGCAAGAGAAAATAGGAGTTTTCAGGTAGAAGAGGAGACTCGGAAATGAGCTTACACCTTTTACCTAATTTCACTGTCAACATTTCTTACATTTTTTTGCGAATGTAACATTATTTGTTTTTTTGCCTGAACGTTTTTCCATAAGAAACAACATGTTTCACATTTGCAAAAATGTTATTTTTGCAAAAACTGTTATCGTTAGGAAATATATGAAAATAACATTACCATATAGCAACGAAGGCAAGCGGTAACTTAAAATTGTAATTTTAAATTTAACTAATCCCATAATTTTTATACCCTGTACCCATTAAAAATAGGTATATAATGTTTTTGTGCAAAATGTAAATGTATGTAACAGGCAGAAGGAAGAATCTCCGACCACATAAGGTACATATGTTCTTGATCAGCATCAATAGCCGAGTCGATCTAGCCATGTCGGTCTGTCTGTCTGTCCGTCCGTCCGTCCGTTGGATGTTGCTACTGTATTTGCAACATAGATACCAGGTATAATTTCCTGATTTTGAATTAATACACTATCGTCTGTTGCATTTAATTCTAACTTTCGGACAACATCGGATCTTGCTGGTAGTAATATTGAATTACTACCTGAACTGAATATTACTGGAACATAAATTGGGTAGCTTAATTTATTGGGTCTAATTATAAACCAATCGTTCGATGCGTTATAGTCTAATTTGCAATTGAAATTTGTTATGAAGTCAATACCCTTATTGAATCACACGGTATTACAAAACTAAAAGTAACTAAGTGGAAATTGTGTGGAATAATATATTTATCTGTCTGAAGATCAATTTGTACTAGGCCACTGGACTTGGTGACACCTTGTCCAATGCCTTCTATATTTATTGTTTTTTCTGATTGCATGTCATCAAAGACATCTGATTTTTCTTTAATTAGAGAAATGTCTGCTCCCGCATCAAGCAGAAACGATAGCTTCCTATTAGTTGCTATATTTTTGAATGTACTTTTTGATTGTTGTTTAATTGTGAGTATCTAAAGGCGTTTGGGAATTTCCCGAGTTACTTTAAGTAACCCATACATTGTTGTTATTGTTGTGGCCTCGGTTCGAGTTGCCACGGCCTCTAGAGTTTCCTCTAGATCGGCCCCGTTCACTATTGTTGTTATTGTAGTTACGATAACCATTATCGTGGTTATTACCTCTTCCACGGTAATTTCCACGGTTACCCCTGTTATGTTGGTGCTGAAAGAACAGGATAGTGTTCGAATGTCCTGTTGCCTCTGTGCAACTATAGACAAATTTCGACATAGCCTCATTCATGCCACTGAATGGGCCAGAATGCATGATACGTTTTATCTAATCAATGGAACAGTTTTGAGCCTTGACAGCAACCGTTGTGCTGTACTGAGTGGCTAGATCTGATGATAAGCCGTCATTGATATAGGCTCATTCCAGAGACAGACGGACGGACAGACAGACGGACATGGCTAGATCGACTTGGCTGTTGATGCTGATCAAGAATATATATACTTTATGGGGTCGGAGATGCTTCCTTTTGCCTGTTACATACATTTGCATTTTGCCCAAATACAATATACTCTTTTTACCCATTTTTAATGGGTTCAGGGTATAAAAACAAAAAACACTATTAACATTAAGATACATGAAATAAAATTGAAACAACTACTTAAACAATTAAACAACATTTTTTTTAAATAACATACATTGTTGTACACGTCTGCGCTCATTGACGTGGAGGTTGAAACTATTTTACAATTCAATAGATGTCCGCAAAGGTGAGCGCAGTTTTCGGTGTCCGCTTTGTAGTTTAGTCGTCTGTTGTTTGGTGTGTTTGTTATGTGTAACATTTCTAGTGTATGTCTTTTGTTATAGTGTTGTTCTTTTTGTAAAATTGTCGTCGCATCGAAATTTGGTGTGTGGTTGCTTTTCATACAGTGGGTCATAAGTGCTGTTTTTTGTATATTATTTTGATGTCTTAATTTGAAGTCAGATTTGTGTTGGGTTATTCTTGTTTTTAGTTTGGATTTTGTTGTGCCGATGTACACGCTGTTGCAATTATAGTTATTATCCCCGCCACATGGTATTTTGTTAAAGACATTTCTTCTATCCATCATTGGTATTTCCGCCTTTTTATTATTAAAGAATTTTTGTAAAGTATTAGTGGGCTTGTGGGCTACTTTTATTTCTTGTCTGTTATAGCGGTCTGATGAGCCGTTCTTTTTAATTTCGTGTTCAATTTCTTTGTGGAATATTGTGTCCTCCTATGTTTGTCATCCTTCTCATACAGCTTAGTGCTGTATTTATAATCATACTTTTTGGGTGGTTAGAGTTGAAGTTTAGTATTCGTCCAGAGGCTATGAGTTTCATATACCACTTAATTTTGCGCTCACCTCTACAGACATCTATTCAATTGTAAAATAGTTTCAACCTCCACGTCAATGAGCGCAGACGTGTAAAACAATGTATGTTTTTATAAAAAAATTTTGTTTAATTGTTTAAGTAGTTGTTTCAATTTTATTTAATGTATCTTAATGTTAATTGTATGTTTTGTGTTAGTGCCCTGAAGAGGGTTGCCGAAGTGCAGCCGAAATATATTGGTTAAAATCAAACAAAAAAAAATTGCGTTTTCAATTTTGGTTTGAATGAGTAAACCCCGGACCTCGAGCCATCCAAACAAATAATTGTATTTTATATATATTGTTTTTTTAATATTTATTTTTATTTATTTATTTTCAAATTTTTAGGGTCTTGTGTATTTTGTGAAGATTATTTGCTCTGCGAATATAGTGTTTCTTTATTGTGTTTAACGTACAGTGTTTACAAAAACTGTGCTACGCTCACAATTGCTTTAATTAGGAGCGATATCCACAATGAGCGGATATCGTCTGCATGGTCTATAATCTTGACTTTATTAACTACGTTGGCTGTATTCTCGTATGGTTTTAGTATACATCCTAAAAGAGGTTAATAGTTTTCAAGTTACACTTTGAGGGTGAGAATTTAAATTGAAGGCAAAATGGGGCATTCGCATTTCTGCAGCCCTTTTTTGCATTACTTCGCACCAGTGAGAAGTTGTTTATTTAAATCGTCGATACGCTCTTGGCAGTGTTGTCGGCCTTCCTCATTGGTGTAGGTTTTTTGAAGATCCAGTTCCAGTCTTCTTTGCTGGAGATGTTTCCTTATGCGCCCACCACTCTTCGTCTCTTTTGGGTGGTTTCCTCTGTTGCCATGCCCTGTTCTCAGCTAATTTAAGGGAGCGGGGGCCATCGTTTGGATACACCTTTAAAGCGTCAGCCAGGCTCGGTGCATCCCATTGCTCAGCAGGAGCAGTATCCTCAAGGTTGACGGTATCCGTTTTGATGGTTTAATTTTTATACCCTGAACCCATTGAAAATAGGTATAAAGGGTATGATGTATTTGTGCAAATGTATGTGACAGGCAGAAGAAAATATCTCCGACCCCATAAAGTGCATATATTCTTGATCAGCATCAACAGCCAAGTCGATCTAGCCATGTCCGTCTGTCCGTCAGACCGTATGTATAAACGCAAGGATCTTAAAACCTATAAGAGCTAGAGACTTGAAATTCAGCTGTAGGTCCTCCTAGTCCATGCGCAGTTTGTATTGAATCGATAAATTACTCAGTACGCAGTACCACCTCTAGCTCGTCCTGTAGGTTGATCCGCACGGTCGCAGACGTACCCTTCCATTGTTAAGTACAAGTTCGTGTGTAGATGTGTTTCTGAGATGAGCATGATGTCATCGTGTGTTCTCAGAAAAGTCTTGAGCTCATTAGCATTTTGGAGGCTGCCGCGAGCGATCCACGATCCGAGGCGCAACTGGGTAGCCATTTTTTGCGGCTGATAGGAAAACCGAGCTGCGGAGAACCTTGCGCATCCTTTAGCTCTTGAATGGTAACCAGAATAGTTGCAACTGCGGCATTTACAGCTGCAATGGACTGCTGGAGGCCTTGAAGGATGCTCCCACGGGACGCGTCTTGCTCCTGAGGTCCTTGCTGTGGTTGTTTGACGGTGGGCTGAAAAATGCGCGCTGGTGGTTGGCGGACTTGTACTTGATAACCTGGCCGCAGCGCATCAGCATACGACAGGCCCTGTTGCACAATTCGGGAAGGTACGAACTGCTGACTGGTTCCTCGTGCATGTTAAGGATTGTTATATCGTGTACACAATGCCACACTTGGGCTGTTTGAGACAGTAGTGTGGTCGTGTGGTCGAACTCGAAGCAGCGGCAACACTGCCTTATGCTGTTACTCTTCATCGGGAGCTCAATTGTGACCCGTTGACGGCCAACCCTGTTGATTCGCAGCGCTTCTCTGTTGTTAAGATCCTGCTTGAGATCAAAAAACCAGAAGTTGCGACTTGGCGAGTCGTTGGCACTGGCTTCACTTGTGTGGCCGTGCGATGTGAAGGCAGCTTCGATCTGGCTTCTGGGAGTAGAAGCGGCCAGATTTTTAACCACAACGCGGTATGGTCTGTCTTCCTTTAGGCTGAAGTGGGTAAGTTGCACTCTCACTTCAGTGAGCTTGCGGACAATTGCTCTGTGAGTTTCGGCATCTTTGGCGTATATTCTTAGATAGCCAGAGGGACAGACCTTGAACTCATAGGCGTCTGGGCCCACTGCCTGATCAATGGTTTGCTCCATTGCGACGATATCGTTGACTCCAGGGAATGTTATCGGCCTGGGTCTGAGATCTTCTTCGCTGCTTGCTGCTGGTCTGGGGCTGGAGGCGCTAAGTCGGCAGTGTCCATCTCGTCGTCATCGATCACAGAGGCGTCGTCCTGAGGCTCAATGGGAGCAAATCTGTTGCTACTTGTCGTTTTTTTGGAGGATCCGTTTGCCAATTTACCAGTGGCTCTTGAAAGGCTGGCGTAGCACCTACGTTCTTTATAGGTGGCAGAGGGGGGTTTGTGGCACAAGACCTCTGGTTGCCAGACAGGGTGGACTGCAAGGTCGGATTGGCGGCTTTGGGGCGGGTCCCGATGGGTTCTAAAGCGGCGCGGCTTGTACCTAATGAGGCAGATGTCCTGCAGCCGCTGTTGGAAGACGCGGTGGTTGTAGTGGTTGTTGTTTTCGTTGTGCTGACAGTGTCATGCTGTTGCGGTTGCCAAGGCGAGCACTGCTGGGTACCAGCTCACCGCGAGGTGGTTTTCGGCGTTCCGGTTTGCACTACTGGCGAGCATGTCGTTGTAGTACCGGTAAAAAAAAAAGTTTTCTTCAGCAAGGAGGAAAAAAAATAAAAATAAAAAACAAAACAAGTTTTTTCACACTTAATTACAAATATATCCTGTACTTTTGTAACAAGTGATTCATCACAAACTGTGACTTTAGTGTCAGCACTATCACTGCAGAGTATGTTTTGCCATCACTATCAGTGCAGCTGCAAGTGAGCTTTTGCGAAAGCTCTCTCTCGAAAGGTTTGCTGCACTCGTGCACACACTCACGTACTTGAGCTGCGATCAGCTGAGCGCAGCTTAAGTTTTGAAAGAACTTGTTCACTCGCACAGCACGCGGTAATTTTTCGTTGAAATAATTGTTAATTTTTACAACACTTCGCACCAGTGAGAAGTAGGTGTAGGTTTTTTTTGCAGACCGCTGCCTCGTGCAAGCGATTTTCAGCGGATGTTTTGCATGCGCTGTAGCTGACCGCTGGGCCCGCTGCTGACAGCTGCGCGTGTCGCTGACCGCCAAAGACGCTGCGTGAGCGCTTCTCAATGGTAGCGGGCTGTATGTTATTAACTAATATACTGGCACAGACCTGTTCGCTGGTGGAACTATGAATTAAAGACCCTAAGAATATGTTAATAAGAAAGCCATTAAGCGTAGGAAAGACGCCTCGCTAAAGAGCCTATGCGTCATATGGTCATATGAAAAAAGTGCTGAAGGTTAATCCACCCTTAAGCGGAGACGATGTAGACCATGTAGCGGTTGTCACAGCCAACAAGGAGCCACATGCGTTAGAAAAAAAAACAAATCTAGCCTTTTGCCTATTTGCGAATTTGATCGTGACCAACGGTTTAGCGCTTACTCAAATAGAGGCAGTACCGGCAGGTAGTGGCTACAATATGCGTCGACATCTGCCTCATACATTCGAAACCAGCCACTAGGTATTTGGGAGAAAAGCTCGACCATGGACTTACTTTTTAGCATCACCTACTGCTTTTCATCCTCCATAATGCATACGTCTAAAAGTCGTCCTTGGGAATACCCGCTTTCGGTCGAAGCTTGAAGGTGCATAATACGATGCATTAGTACCTACTGTACTGTTTCTCAGGGTTCTGGCCCTTAATTGATGCCGCTAGACCTCCAGACTATGAAGACACGGACAACAGCCTCAAAACTACTATGCGGAAAGCCACTTCCAATTAAACCTGCACACGCTTGCTGATCCTGACCTTTGGTAATTAGAAGACATGGCCTTACTGCCTTAAACTGGACCCAACTACTGACGCGACATAGGATATGTTCGATCTTATTTACATGGGCTCAGGTACGAAACAAAACCATTTTGCCTACACTGTGTGGGGGACCATATGAGACGCATTTCAAGTGTAGGTCAAGAAACGGCCTATCGACATAATCCATTCATCTTCTCCACAAGTTGGGTCAGAATTAAGATCGAAAGTCCTAAATGCATAGAACAGCCAAATGTAAAGGTAAAATGGAGCATAAGAAAATATGAGTTTTCAGGTAGAGGAGGAGACTCGGAAATGAGCTTACACCTTTTACCTAATTTCACTGTCAACATTTCTTACATTTTTTTGCGAATGTAACATTATTTGTTTTTTTGCCTGAACGTTTTTCCATAAGAAACAACATTTTTCACATTTGCAAAAATGTTATTTTTGCAAAAACTGTTATCGTTAGGAAATATATGAAAATAACATTACCATATAGCAACGAAGGCAAGCGGTAACTTAAAATTGTAATTTTAAATTTAACTAATCCCATAATTTTTATACCCTGTACCCATTAAAAATAGGTATATAATGTTTTTGTGCAAAATGTAAATGTATGTTACAGGCAGAAGGAAGAATCTCCGACCACATAAGGTACATATGTTCTTGATCAGCATCAATAGCCGAGTCGATCTAGCCATGTCGGTCTGTCTGTCTGTCCGTCCGTCCGTCCGTTGGCTGTTGCTACTGTATTTGCAACATAGATACCAGGTATAATTTCCTGATTTGGAATTAATACACTATCGTCTGTTGCATTTAATTCTAACTTTCGTACAACATCGGATCTTGCTGGTAGTAATATTGAATTACTACCTGAACTGAATATTACTGGAACATAAATTGGGTAGCTTAATTTATTGGGTCTAATTATAAACCAATCGTTCGATGCGTTATAGCACTAACCATACAATGCATAGATACTCCAAACAGCATTTTAATCGAAGCAGGATTTTTCGCAACGAGTGAGCCCCATGGGTGTCTGAGACCATTTTAGTGTGCCCAGATAGAGTAAGACTGCTGAGAGCGGCAGCCGAACACCGGCCTCGAAAGCCGAACGTTCAGTATGAAGCCGCATCTCGCTCAGCGCACATCGTAACATATGTATGTATGCCTGTTTTAAATGCTTACAGCCCAAATACATATGTATGTGTATACGCATTTGCCTCGCCCTCACTCATTGCTTTGCTCACTTGTGTGCATCTCTTTCTCCCTGCATATCTTCTCACAAAACCCCGAGATCTACACACACACATACATACATATGTTTGTGTTGTGTGGATATGCACACAAGTAGATCACGGCGTTTGTCGCGAGCCAGAGGTTTTTCTTCAATTGTGTGCCCTTTGTGCCTGTGGTAGCAAAAGGAGCACATTTTCAAATGCTCTATCATATATTTCTTCGTCCAGTCAGGTAAAATGAGAAGAATCTGATCTATATTTATTAAATAATCAATTCATTGACCTAAATAAAATAAATATATTTATTTTCTATTTACTGTAGGGACTTATTTTGCTTAAAATAAAAATATATCTATGTCGTATTTCTGCAAGGGTAATTCATCGTCGGCTTGTCGAAAAATTCTAAGAAAATACGAAAAATTGAACATTTTCAAATTTTGCGATTTGCTACTTGTGCACACGCACACTCTTTCGACGGAGCAGTCGTGTGATATTATAAAAGGGTTTGGCCTGTTTATCTGCAAATTTGCTATTTTCCATGCTTGTTGTAGGGGTAAGGGTACCTGAACGTTGGCATTTGTGCATGATAACTTTTTGGGTCTGCCAAGCACACATACTTACACACTTTTCTATATGGATGGAAGCATTTATGCGTTTGTGTGCGTGTTGGTTGCCTGCCTGCCTGATGCAAATTTCACAAAATTTTAAGTTTTTGGCATTTCTTAACTTCGAGCTCTACACACACACCCATACACACACTCACAAATGCGTGTGAATGAGCCGATCAAGGGTTTGTCGTGAGACGAGATATTTTCATCAATGGGTGCGTAAATTTGGGCGACGGGCACGGTCTTTGTTTTTTTTGGCATGCTAACAGAGGTTAATAGTTTAGTTTAGTTTAATAGAAGGCAAAATGGGGCATTCGCATTTCCGCAGCCCTTTTTTGCATTACTTCGCACCAGTGAGAAGTTGTTTATTTAAATCGTCGATACGCTCTTGGCATTGTTGTCGGCCTTCCTCATTGGTGTAGGTTTTTTGAAGATCCAGTTCCAGTCTTCTTTGCTGGAGAAGTTTCCTTATGCGTCCACCACTCTTCGTCTCTTTTGGGTGGTTTCCTCTGTTGCCATGCCCTGTACTCAGCTAATTTAAGGGATACACCTCTCAAGCGTCAGCCACGCTCGGTGCATCCCATTGCTCAGCAGGAGCAGTATCCTCAAGGTTGACGGTATCCATTTTGTTGGTTTAATTTTTATACCCTGAACCCATTGAAAATAGGTGTAAAGGGTATGATGTATTTGTGCAAATGTATGTGACAGGCAGAAGAAAATATCTCCGACCCCATAAAGTGTATATATTCTTGATCAGCATCAACAGCCAAGTCGATCTAGCCATGTCCGTCTGTCCGTCAGACCGTATGTATAAACGCAAGGATCTTAAAACCTATAAGAGCTAGAGACTTGAAATTCAGCTGTAGGTCCTCCTAGTCCATGCGCAGTTTGTATTGAATCGATAAATTACTCAGTACGCAGTACCACCTCTAACTCGTCCTGTAGGTTGATCCGCACGGTAGCAGACGCACCCTTCCATTGTTAAGTACAAGTTCGTCTGTAGATGTGTTTCTGAGATGAGCATGATGTCATCGTGTTTTCTCAGAAAAGTCTTGAGCTCGTTAGCATTTTGGAGGCTGCCGCGAGCGATCCACGATCCGAGGCGCAACTGGGTAGCCATTTTTTGCGGCTGATAGGAAAACCGAGCTGCGGAGAACCTTGCGCATCCTTTAGCTCTTTAATGGTAACCAGAATAGTTGCAACTGCGGCATTTACAGCTGCAAAGGACTGCTGGAGGCCTTGAAGGATGCTCCCACGGGACGCGTCTTGCTCCTGAGGTCCTTGCTGTGGTTGTTTCACGGTGGGCTGAAAAATGCGCGCTGGTGGTTGGCGGACTTGTACTTGATAACCTGGCCGCAGCGCATCAGCATACGACAGGCCCTGTTGCACATTTCGGGAAGGTACGAACTGCTGACTGGTTCTTCGTGCATGTTGAGGATTGTTATATCGTGTAGGAGGGGAGACAATACCACACTTGGGCTGTTTGAGACAGTAGTGTGGTCGTGTGGTCGAACTCGAAGCAGCGGAAACACTGCCTTATGCTGTTACTCTTCCTCGGGAGCTCGATTGTGACCCGTTGACGGCCAACCCTATTGAGTCGCAGCGCTTCCCTGTTGTTAAGATCCTGCTTGGGATCAAAAAACCAGAAGTTGCGACTTGGCGAGTCGTTGGCACTGGCTTCACTTGTAGGCTGTCTGGCGCCCGGGTTGTACAAGTTCGTCATAGTGTGGCCGTGCGATGTGAAGGCAGCTTCGATCTGGCTTCTGGGAGTAGAAGCGGCCAGATTTTTAACCACAACGCGGTATGGTCTGTCTTCCTTTAGGCTGAAGTGGGTAAGTTGCACTCTCACTTCAGTGAGCTTGCGGACAATTGCTCTGTGAGTTTCGGCATCTTTGGCGTATATTCTTAGATAGCCAGAGGGACAGACCTTGAACTCATAGGCGTCTGGGCCCACTGCCTGATCAATGGTTTGCTCCATTGCGACGATATCGTTGACTCCAGGGAATGTTATCGGCCTGGGTCTGAGATCTTCTTCGCTGCTTGCTGCTGGTCTGGGGCTGGAGGCGCTAAGTCGGCAGTGTCCATCTCGTCGTCATCGATCACAGAGGCGTCGTCCTGAGGCTCAATGGGAGCAAATCTGTTGCTACTTGTCGTTTTTTTGGAGGATCCGTTTGCCAATTTACCAGTGGCTCTTGAAAGGCTGGCGTAGCACCTACGTTCTTTATAGGTGGCAGAGGGGGGTTTGTGGCACAAGACCTCTGGTTGCCAGACAGGGTGGACTGCAAGGTCGGATTGGCGGCTTTGGGGCGGGTCCCGATGGGTTCTAAAGCGGCGCGGCTTGTACCTAATGAGGCAGATGTCCTGCAGCCGCTGTTAGAAGACGCGGTGGTTGTAGTGGTTGTTGCTTTCGTTGTGCTGACAGTGTCATGCTGTTGCGGTTGCCAAGGCGAGCACTGCTGGGTACCAGCTCACCGCGAGGTGGTTTTCGGCGTTCCGGTTTGCACTACTGGCGAGCATGTCGTTGTAGTACCGGTAAAAAAAAAAGTTTTCTTCAGCAAGGAGGAAAAAAAATAAAAATAAAAAACAAAACAAGTTTTTTCACACTTAATTACAAATATATCCTGTACTTTTGTAACAAGTGATTCATCACAAACTGTGACTTTAGTGTCAGCACTATCACTGCAGAGTATGTTTTGCCATCACTATCAGTGCAGCTGCAAGTGAGCTTTTGCGAAAGCTCTCTCTCGAAAGGTTTGCTGCACTCGTGCACACACTCACGTACTTGAGCTGCGATCAGCTGAGCGCAGCTTAAGTTTTGAAAGAATTTGTTCACTCGCACTGCACGCGGTAATTTTTTGTTGAAATAATTGTTAATTTTTACAACACTTCGGCTGCCAGAGGCACCACTTGCGTTACATTACTTCGCACCAGTGAGAAGTAGGTGTAGGTTTTTTTTGCAGACCGCTGCCTCGTGCAAGCGACCCAGTTTTTCAGCGGATGTTTTGCATGCGCTGTAGCTGACCGCTGGGCCCGCTGCTGACAGCTGCGCGTGTCGCTGACCGCCAAAGACGCTGCGTGAGCGCTTCTCAATGGTAGCGGGCTGTATGTTATTAACTAATATACTGGCACAGACCTGTTCGCTGGTGGAACTATGAATTAAAGACCCTAAGAATATGTTAATAAGAAAGCCATTAAGCGTAGGAAAGACGCCTCGCTAAAGAGCCTATGCGTCATATGGTCATATGAAAAAAGTGCTGAAGGTTAATCCACCCTTAAGCGGAGACGATGTAGACCATGTAGCGGTTGTCACAGCCAACAAGGAGCCACATGCGTTAGAAAAAAAAAAACAAATCTAGCCTTTTGCCTATTTGCGAATTTGATCGTGACCAACGGCTTAGCGCTTACTCAAATAGAGGCAGTACCGGCAGGTAGTGGCTACAATATGGAAAAGGCGTCGAAAGCTGCGCTGTAGTAGCCAGGATGGTGACAAACAAGGCGGGCTCGCGTCAGAAGAGTGGGTGGCTGATAACTACTGTGGTAGGGTCAATCATCCTCCATAATGCATACGTCTAAAAGTCGTCCTTGGGAATACCCGCTTTCGGTCGAAGCTTGAAGGTGCATAATACGATGCATTAGTACCTACTGTACTGTTTCTCAGGGCCTTAATTGATGCCGCTAGCCCTCCAGACTATGAAGACACGGACAACAACCTCAAAACTACTATGCGGAAAGCCACTTCCAATTGAACCTGCACACGCTTGCTGATCCTGACCTTTGGTAATTAGAAGACATGGCCTTACTGCCGTAAAATGGAGCAAGAGAAAATAGGAGTTTTCAGGTAGAAGAGGAGACTCGGAAATAAGCTTACACCTTTTACCTAATTTCACTGTCAACATTTCTTACATTTTTTTGCGAATGTAACATTATTTGTTTTTTTGCCTGAACGTTTTTCCATAAGAAACAACATGTTTCACATTTGCAAAAATGTTATTTTTGCAAAAACTGTTATCGTTAGGAAATATATGAAAATAACATTACCATATAGCAACGAAGGCAAGCGGTAACTTAAAATTGTAATTTTAAATTTAACTAATCCCATAATTTTTATACCCTGTACCCATTAAAAATAGGTATATAATGTTTTTGTGCAAAATGTAAATGTATGTAACAGGCAGAAGGAAGAATCTCCGACCACATAAGGTACATATGTTCTTGATCAGCATCAATAGCCGAGTCGATCTAGCCATGTCGGTCTGTCTGTCTGTCCGTCCGTCCGTCCGTTGGATGTTGCTACTGTATTTGCAACATAGATACCAGGTATAATTTCCTGATTTTGAATTAATACACTATCGTCTGTTGCATTTAATTCTAACTTTCGGACAACATCGGATCTTGCTGGTAGTAATATTGAATTACTACCTGAACTGAATATTACTGGAACATAAATTGGGTAGCTTAATTTATTGGGTCTAATTATAAACCAATCGTTCGATGCGTTATAGTCTAATTTGCAATTGAAATTTGTTATGAAGTCAATACCCTTATTGAATCACACGGTATTACAAAACTAAAAGTAACTAATTGGAAATTGTGTGGAATAATATATTTATCTGTCTGAAGATCAATTTGTACTAGGCCACTGGACTTGGTGACACCTTGTCCAATGCCTTCTATATTTATTGTTTTTTCTGATTGTATGTCATCAAAGACATCTGATTTTTCTTTAATTAGAGAAATGTCTGCTCCCGCATCAAGCAGAAACGATAGCTTCCTATTAGTTGCTATATTTTTGAATGTACTTTTTGATTGTTGTTTAATTGTGAGTATCTAAAGGCGTTTGGGAATTTCCCGAGTTACTTTAAGTAACCCATACATTGTTGTTATTGTTGTGGCCTCGGTTCGAGTTGCCACGGCCTCTAGAGTTTCCTCTAGATCGGCCCCGTTCACTATTGTTGTTATTGTAGTTACGATAACCATTATCGTGATTATTACCTCTTCCACGGTAGTTTCCACGGTTACCCCTGTTATGTTGGTGCTGAAAGAACAGGATAGTGTTCGAATGTCCTGTTGCCTCTGTGCAACTATAGACAAATTTCGACATAGCCTCATTCATGCCACTGAATGGGCCAGAATGCATGATACGTTTTATCTAATCAATGGAACAGTTTTGAGCCTTGACAGCAACCGTTGTGCTGTACTGAGTGGCTAGATCTGATGATAAGCCGTCATTGATATAGGCTCATTCCAGAGACAGACGGACGGACAGACAGACGGACATGGCTAGATCGACTTGGCTGTTGATGCTGATCAAGAATATATATACTTTATGGGGTCGGAGATGCTTCCTTTTGCCTGTTACATACATTTGCATTTTGCACAAATACAATATACTCTTTTTACCCATTTTTAATGGGTTCAGGGTATAAAAACAAAAAACACTATTAACATTAAGATACATGAAATAAAATTGAAACAACTACTTAAACAATTAAACAACATTTTTTTTAAATAACATACATTGTTGTACACGTCTGCGCTCATTGACGTGGAGGTTAAAACTATTTTACAATTCAATAGATGTCCGCAAAGGTGAGCGCAGTTTTCGGTGTCCGCTTTGTAGTTTAGTCGTCTGTTGTTTGGTGTGTTTGTTATGTGTAACATTTCTAGTGTATGTCTTTTGTTATAGTGTTGTTCTTTTTGTAAAATTGTCGTCGCATCGAAATTTGGTGTGTGGTTGCTTTTCATACAGTGGGTCATAAGTGCTGTTTTTTGTATATTATTTTGATGTCTTAATTTGAAGTCAGATTTGTGTTGGGTTATTCTTGTTTTTAGTTTGGATTTTGTTGTGCCGATGTACACGCTGTTGCAATTATAGTTATTATCCCCGCCACATGGTATTTTGTTAAAGACATTTCTTCTATCCATCATTGGTATTTCCGCCTTTTTATTATTAAAGAATTTTTGTAAAGTATTTGTGGGCTTGTGGGCTACTTTTATTTCTTGTCTGTTATAGCAGTCTGATGAGCCGTTCTTTTTAATTTCGTGTTCAATTTCTTTATGGAAATTTGTGTCCTCCTATGTTTGTCATCCTTCTCATACAGCTTAGTGCTGTATTTATAATCATACTTTTTGGGTGGTTAGAGTTGAAGTTTAGTATTCCTCCAGAGGCTATGAGTTTCATATACCACTTAATTTTGCGCTCACCTCTACAGACATCTATTGAATTGTAAAATAGTTTTAACCTCCACGTCAATGAGCGCAGACGTGTAAAACAATGTATGTTTTCATAAAAAAATTTTGTTTAATTGTTTAAGTAGTTGTTTCAATTATATTTAATGTATCTTAATGTTAATTGTGTTTTTTGTGTTAGTGCCCTGAAGAGGGTTGCCGAAGTGCAGCCGAAATATATTGGTTAAAATCAAACAAAAAAAATTGCGTTTTCAATTTTGGTTTGAATGAGTAAACCCCGGACCTCAAGCCATCCAAACAAATAATTGTATTTTATATATATTGTTTCTTTAATATTTATTTTTTTTATTTTTCAAATTTTTAGGGTCTTGTGTATTTTGTGAAGATTATTTGCTCTGCGAATATAGTGTTTCTTTATTGTGTTTAACGTACAGTGTTTACAAAAACTGTGCTACGCTCACAATTGCTTTAATTAGGAGCGATATCCACAATGAGCGGATATCGTCTGCATGGTCTATAATCTTGACTTTATTAACTACGTTGGCTGTATTCTCGTATGGTTTTAGTATACATCCTAAAAGAGGTTAATAGTTTTCCAGTTACACTTTGAGGGTGAGAATTTAAATTGAAGGCAAAATGGGACATTCGCATTTCTGCAGCCCTTTTTTGCATTACTTCGCACCAGTGAGAAGTTGTTTATTTAAATCGTCGATACGCTCTTGGCAGTGTTGTCGGCCTTCCTCATTGGTGTAGGTTTTTTGAAGATCCAGTTCCAGTCTTCTTTGCTGGAGAAGTTTCCTTATGCGCCCACCACTCTTCGTCTCTTTTGGGTGGTTTCCTCTGTTGCCATGCCCTGTACTCAGCTAATTTAAGGGAGCGGGGGCCATCGTTTGGATACACCTTTAAAGCGTCAGCCAGGCTCGGTGCATCCCATTGCTCAGCAGGAGCAGTATCCTCAAGGTTGACGGTATCCGTTTTGTTGGTTTAATTTTTATACCCTGAACCCATTGAAAATAGGTATAAAGGGTATGATGTATTTGTGCAAATGTATGTGACAGGCAGAAGAAAATATCTCCGACCCCATAAAGTGCATATATTCTTGATCAGCATCAACAGCCAAGTCGATCTAGCCATGTCCGTCTGTCCGTCAGACCGTATGTATAAACGCAAGGATCTTAAAACCTATAAGAGCTAGAGACTTGAAATTCAGCTGTAGGTCCTCCTAGTCCATGCGCAGTTTGTATTGAATCAATAAATTACTCCGTTTCCAAGCAATCGATAAAAATCGATATCGTAATCCAGAAATTTGAGCAAATTAGGTAAATTATAAGAACTTATGTCACCAAACTTGATATGTTGCTTCTAGAATAGTATATATATATATATCAAGTATCTTTCATTTTATACCTATTGGCATCTATCCGATGCCACCGAAAAGCTATAAATCATGTTAATTATCCAACTTGTATTGCCCACCAATTTAAGCTACAATTTTAATGCAATAAATGTGCAAATTACAAGAATTTCTGTGTACACGTACACACACATGCGCGTCTTATTTGAATTCTATTAACATGTTGATATAATGCTGCAGTTGTCCGGGGCCTATGGGCTCAGGCGGTGCCGGTGCTGGTCATCCCACAAGTCAATTTTATTTTGCTGCTCGCATTTATTATTTATTGTAAAGTTGATTTAATTTTTTGTTTTCACTTGTCGTTAATGTTGCCGTTGCTCTGTTTCACTTATAGCGGTTACCGTTGATGTTTTTGCTGTTGTAGCCGAAGCTAAAGCCGTTGCTGTTCTCATCGGTTGTTGCAGCTGTTATAACTATTGGTAAATTTCATCTTTGTTGTTGGTATTGTGCACACACATAATTATTTTATTTTTTTTTAATATTTTGTTTATTAATTTTGCACTGTTGTGGCTTGTCACGGTCGCCTGGTAAAGTCTGATGTTAAGTAATCCATTCATTTTTAATAAACGACATTTGATTTTTATCAGCGGAGCTTCTGCTCCATTATGTTCTTTATTGGTTCTCTGCTGATGAGTGAATATCTTTACAATATTTTACTAAGGTATTACTGTGCCAGCGACGCCAGCAGCGGGGCGATAATATTATATACTTATACATATGTAGGCAGCGTTGAGTGCTGCGCATAGAGAGAGTATGATCATGTGCACTTATGTATTGTATTGCGCAGTCGCCTTGCGTGGGAAACGCTGACGCAGCGTTGTTGCATAGACACATATATGTGTGGTCATATTACATATGCTCTTGAAATGTGCCTTATAATTCTTTATGTAAACACTGCCACAAAGTTTTACAGTGTGACAGTTTTAAATACACTGAGTACAGTGTGTACTCTATATGCGCGCATATCACACTACAGTTTGGTGGCATAGCTCAATATAGCAATAGGCCCATGAAGCCTAGCATATTTACAAAAACTGAGTATAAATTGGCGAAATCGAGAAGGAATTGAATAAACTGGCCCCAATATCAAGATTGACTGAGTCAATCTTCTTGTTCTGTTGCAATGCCTCTTGTAGATTCTACAAGAAGCGTCAGGCTACTTGATGTCAGCATGATATTTTCACTCTTATTGAAGGTTTCAAGAAGTCCGAAGACGTCCTTCACTTAAGCGAGGGAGGAGTAAGCACGATTAGCCAACAACAGAGAGATAATATAAGAGATAAGTGGCGATAACAGATAAGTGACGGGTTGTGATGCACCGTCAGCGGCTTTTGCAGGTATTATCGAGACACACAATTTCAAGGAGTAGGGCTAGTTTAAATTTTAAGAAGTAAAGTTCTTTTTAGTTAGTTGAATTTTGGACATTAAGCGATTCGGTACCTACGAACTCCTGTAGCATGTACTGCGGTGAAGCTAATCTAGCAATACATTTCGGGTAGCAACGGTGATGGCGGTTGGCAGCCAATCTTCACAAAATAATTTGGTAAGTATTCACCGAGGCTCCTCGTGGTTGAGTTATCACTGCAGGGCGGGATCCTCTTGTTCCTTTTATCCCTACAGAAATTAAATTTAGGAGCTCTACTCCAAGAAAACAAAATCTCAAACAGGCACAACTAAACGAGCACTCAAAGTGCCAACACAAAGGTGATAGCTTTCATTACGGCATATAAGTATATTCAGTAGAGGCGAGGTCTTGGATGTAAGATGACACTGACGTTCGATACCCTCCCAGCCATGATCATTATATCACCCTGTCACCAGGAAAGAAAACTTAGCAATTCATATTCAAAATCCGTAATTAATATTTATTATCACTCACGTTTGTGTTTCTTTGGAGATCGGACGTGAAAATTGCAGTCTCGTGTGTGTGTGCACGTTATTGCTCCGCTGGCAGCCGGCATAAACAAAGAAAGTGACAGTGACACTGAATAGAATTAACAATTATTGCAATGAAAAATTACCGAGTGCAGTGCGAGTGATCAAGTTCTTGCAAAACTTAATCTGCGCTCAGCTGATAGCAGTTCAAGTACGTGATTGTGTGCACGAGTGCAGCAAAGCGTTCGAGAGAAAGCTTTCGCAAAAGCTCACTTGCAGCTGCACTGATAGTGCTGGCAAAACATTCCCTGCAGTGACAGTGCTGACACTAAAGTCACAGTTTGTGATGAATCACTTGTAACAAAAGTACAGGATATATTTGTAATTAAGTGTAAAAAATGTTTGTTTTGTTATACCCTTGCAGAGGGTATTATAATTTTGTCGTGAAATGTGTAACGCATAGAAGGAGACATCTCCGACCCCATAAAGTATATATATTCTTGATCAGCATCAACAGCCGAGTCGATATAGCCATGTCCGTCTGTCCGTCTGTCTGTTTCTATGCGAACTAGTCCCTCAGTTTTAAAGCTATCTTAATGAAACTTTGCAGAAGTCCCTATTTCTGTTGCACGCAGCACATATGTCAAAACCAGCTGGATCGGACCACTATATCATATAGCTGCCATAGGAACGATCGGTCGAAAATTAAGTTTTTGTATGAAAAAACATTTTGTTTTTCAAGAGATCTTGACCAAACTCGGCATTTATTAGTTTTACTAAGCTCCTCATATATATGCAAAATCCTATTAAGATCGGACCACTATATCATATAGCTGCCATAGGAACGATCGGTCGAAAATTAAGTTTTTGTATGAAAAAACATTTTGTTTTTCAAGAGATCTTGACCAAACTCGGCATTTATTAGTTTTACTAAGCTCCTCATATATATGCAAAATCCTATTAAGATCGGACCACTATATCATATAGCTGCCATAGGAACGATCGGTCGAAAATTAAGTTTTTGTGTGAAAAAACATTTTTTTTATCAAGATATCTTGACCAAACTCGGCATTTATTAGTTTTACTATGCTCCTCATATATATGCAAAATTCTATTAAGATCGGACCACTATATCATATAGCCGCCATAGGAACGATCGGTCGAAAATTAAGTTTTTGTATGAAAAAACATTTTGTTTGTCAAGATATCTTGACCAAACTCGGCATTTATTAGTTTTACTAAGCTCCTCATATATATGCAAAATCCTATTAAGATCGGACCACTATATCATATAGCTGCCATAGGAACGATCGATCGAAAATTAAGTTTTTGTATGAAAAAACATTTTGTTTTTCAAGATATCTTAACCAAACTCGGCATTTATTAGTTTTACTATGCTCCTCATATATATGCAAAATCTTGTTAAGATCGGACCACTATATCATATTATTAAGTTTTTGTATGGAGAATTTTTTGTTTTTCATGATTTTGCGATTAAACACGGCATTTAAAGATTTCACTATGCTCCCTTCATTTTTGCTAAATCTTATTTACATCGTTTTTTGATTAAAAGCCTTTTTTTTTGTTTATCAATATACCTTGACCAAACTCGGCCTTAACCATTTTCTCGGCATTAAAAGGTTGGGTCTGCAAGGGTATTAGATCTTCGGCATGCCGAAGATAGCCCTTCTTTCTCGTTTTTTATTTATATTATTTTTTCTCCCTGCTGGAAAAAAAATTTTCACAAAATAAAGAACAATGGCCACGAACAACCGACCTCAAAATGGTGAACATGCTCATTCGCCAATCTACCCGCTGCCGAACAGCTCAACAACCTCTTCTTTTAACATGGCCACTAATGTCGATTGCCTCGATGGAAGCAGGCCACTAGAAAATTTTTGCCGGTACTACAACGACATGCTCGCCAGTAGTGCAAACCGGAACGGCGCCTTCACCTCGCGGTCAGCCGGTACCCAGCTCGACTTGGCAACCGCAACAGCATGATACTGTCAGCACAACGACAGCAACAACCACTACAACCACCGCGTCTTCCAGCAGCGGCTGCAGGACATCTGCCTCGCAGTCCACCACGTCTGGCACCCAGAGTTCTTGTGCCACAAACCCCCCTCTGCCACATATAAAGAACGTAGGTGCTACGCCAGCCTTTCAAGAGCAACTGGTAAATTGGCAAACGGATCCACCAAAAAAACGGCGTGGGACTACATTGTTGGCTGAAGCCGTTAAAAAGGGAAGTCAGTGAAAAACCGCAACACCAGCCGCGCTGTAACTGAGCCCGCTACTCCCAGTACCGCTTCAACAAGTAGCAACAGATTTGCCCTCCTTGAGCCTCAGGACGACTCCTCTGTGATCGATGACGACGAGATGGACACTGCCGACTTAGCGCCTCCAGCCCCAGACCAGCAGCAAGCAGCGAAGAAGATCTCAGACCCAGGCCGATAACAGTCCCTGGAGTCAACAATATCGTCGCAATGGAGCAAACCATTGATCAGGCAGTGGGCCCAGACGCCTATAAGTTCAAGGTCTCTCCCTCTGGCTATCTAAGAATATACGCCAAAGATGCCGAACCTCACAGAGCAATTGTCCGCAAGCTCACTGAAGTGAGAGTGCAATTTACCCACTTCTGCCATACCGCGTTGTGGTCAAAAATCTAACCGTTTCTACTCCCAGAAGTCAGATCGAAGCTGCCTTCACATCGCACGGCCACACTGTGACGAACTTGTACAACCCGGGCGCCAGACAGCCTACAAGTGAAGCCAGTGCAGACTTTACCAACGACTCGCCAAGTCGCAACTTCTGGTTTGTTGATCTCAAACAGGCTCTCAACAACAGGGAAGCGCTGCAATTCAACAGGGTTGGCCGTCAACGGGTCACAATTGAGCTCCCGAGGAAGAGTAACAGCATAAGGCAGTGTTTCCGCTGCTTCGAGTTCGACCACACGAAAAACTACTGTCTCAAACAGCCCAAGAGTGGTAGGTGCGGTCATTCTCATTGGACAAACTCCGAGCAGTGCAAGACCAAAACAGTGGCAGACCTGCGATGCTCCAACTGCGAGGGAATCCATGCTGCTTCCTATAAAGGATGCAAAAGCTATAAGCTGAGGCTAAATGCCAGGCAGCCGGCCATTAATGTCTCCCCTCTTACACGATACAACCATCCTCAACATGCACGAAGAACCAGTCAGCAGTTCGTACCTTCCCGAATTGTGCAACAGGGCCTGTCCTATGCTGATGCGCTGCGGCCAGGTCATCAAGTACAAGTCCGCCAACCCCCAGGGCGCACTTTTCAGCCCACCTTCAAACAATCACAGCAAGGACCTCAGGAGCAAGACGCGTCCCTTGGAAGCATCCTTCCAGCAGTCCATTGCAGCACTAAGTGCCGCAGTTGCAACCATTCTGGTTACCATTAAAGAGTTAAAGGATGCGCAAGGTTCTCCGCAGCTCGGTTTCCCAATCAGCCGCAAATAATGGCTACCTAGTTGCGCCTCGGATCGTGGATCGCTCGCGGCAGCCTCCAAAATGCTAACGAGCTCAAGACTTTTCTGAGAACACACGATGACATCATGCTCATCTCAGAAACACATCTACACACGAACTTGTACTTAACAATGGAAGGGTACGTCTGCTACCGTGCGGATCTACCTACAGGACGAGCTAGAGGTGGTACTGCTGTGCTCGCAAAACAGGATTTAACACACTACCACCTGCAGACAGTGACCCTCAGTGATACAAAGCTGGCTGCTATCATGGTGGAGACTCCCTTGGGCGAAATACTCGTTGAGGCAGCATACCTACCACCAAATATCCCCTGGAACCAAGCTGAATTTGACTCACAGTTTGGCCAGCTTGGCCCAAAATTCATAGTTGGAGGCGAATTTAACGCTAAGCACAGACTGTGGGGAAGCTACAGAGCTGACAGCAGAGGCACTGCGCTGCATGAGGCGCTCACGCCCTGCTCTGCCCAGGTACTAGCCACCGGTAGACCTACCCACTTTCCGTACAACCGGCAAAGTACGCCTTCTTGTAATGATTTATTCATATATAAGGATTGAAAATTGGGCTTGTTGATGAAACATCGCAGTGAACCCTGGAAAATGCGCCACGGTTACTCACACTCTACGCAAGGACTTTTGCCCCGGACTTTTTCTCCATGGTGAACTTCTAGAGCAATATAGTCAACACAAATACCTAGGAGTCACCCTCGACAGACGACCTACATTTAGTAAGCACGTCTCTGCAGTAACAAGCAACGTCAAATCCAAGATAAGACGATTGAGCTGGCTCCTCAACTCCAACAACAAACTCTCGCTCCGAAACAAAGTCCTCATCTACAAGGTAATCATTTCCCCTGTGTGGCGTTATGGGCTACAAGTCTATGGAATAGCTGCAAAAACACACCTGAACAAAATTCGCACTATTCAGGCCAAAACCATGCGCAAAATTACTGGAGCCGAATGGTATATTGGAACACGCGACATCGCAAAGGACCTCAGGGTGCCAATGGTGGGCGAAGTAGTAAACAGACAAGCAGCGAGCTACTTAACAAAGCTCCACAACTATCCTAACGTCCTGGCAAGAAACCTGCTTAGGAGGCGAAGAAGAAGGCGACTGAAGAGGACCTACCCAACTGACCAAGTCGGTTGATTTATATAGGTCACAAACTGCAGCAAATACCCCTAAACATGTCTCTGTAAATAAACGTATATATTGTCTAATTTGTTAAACTAATTGTAAATTCACAATTTTCGTTAAGCTAAGAAATTACGTCACTCTGATAAAAGTTGATAAATTAGAGTAACAGGATATTAGATCTGAAAATAAACATAATTTGGCAAAAAAAATATATATATATATATATATATATATATATATTTATTGTATTATAAACAAAAGCATTCTTCAATGAATTTTATTCATCAGTTAGGTAATCTGCATCTTAGTACAAGGGGCATTAATGATTGAAAAATAATCCAGTAAATAAAACTAGTCAGTTAATATTTATATAATGGCTCAAAAATTCATCAAAAATAATTCAGTAAATAAAGCTAGTCAGTTAATATTTTTGCATTTAATAATTATAGTATAAGGCTATGGAATGCTCAAAAAAAAATGGCATTAGTAACTTTAATTAAAGTGTAATCGGCAAAAGAAAAATAATGTATTATAATAGACTCAATATAATTTTAGTTGATTTTTAATTGTATGGTCGGTAAAAAGATGGGCAACGGAGGGTTAAGCTCGAAGCGCATGGGCAAATCTGAGCGCAGCGCAGCCAGCTGATCAGTGAACACAAATATATATATTTCTGTACATAACATAGAAGCATTCACCAGACTGACACGGCCATAAACTTATTGATCTGAGCTACAGCGTAACGTGAAACAATAATTCATAACACGCTCAGCAGGTGCGCATGTCATTTATAATATAATCAATACAAAAGGCACAGACTTACATGTATTCCTCGATGAAAGGCCTTTCAACAGAGAGTTAGCAGCAAATTTTTTTTTTTGATGGCTGTGTTTATTTTTTGTTTACTTTAATTCATTGTTTTTTTAATACCCTTACAGAGAATATTATAATTTTTTCGTGAAATGTGTAACGCACAAAAGGAGACCCCATAAAATATATATATTCTTTATCAGTAGAGTCGATATAGCCATGTCCGTCTGTCTGTTTCTATGCGAACTAGTCTCTCAGTATTTAAGCTTTACTAAGCTTTATTAAACTTTACAGAAGTCCCTCTTTCTGTTGCACGCAGCACGTATGTCGGAAACAGCTGCATCGGACCACTATGTCATATAGCTACTATAGGAACGATCGATCGAACATTAAGTAGTTGTCTGGAAAACTTTTTTGTCATTCAAGATATATTACTTAAGCACGGCATTTAGCGATTTCACTATGCTCCCTTCATTTTTTCAAAATCTTATTTACATCGGACTCCTATATATATCTGTCATAGGAACGATCGATCGAAAACTAAGTTCTTGTATAAAAAACTATTTTGTTTAACATGATATCTCAACCAAACTCGGCATTAACTATTCTCCGAGTGCTTCTTGGATACGATTAAAGCACTTCGGCGTACCGAAGATATCCCTTCTTTCTCGTTTTTATCTTCTGTGAGGCTTTAAATTGTTTTGATTATTTATTAAGGCACCTTAGGGTTTTTAAATTTTGAGTACTTAAAAAGCTACTCGCCGCCACTAATTGAGAAACATTCTCAAAAAAAATATAAAATAATTTACAAATGACTGGGGATTCTACGCCAACAAGAAGGGGGAATAAAATATACTATTTTTGTTCTTTCTATATACATATACGTCAATGAGCGCAGACGTGTAAAACAATTGCCCTGAAGACGCTTGCCGAAGTGCAGCCGGAATATATTGGTTAAAATCAAAGGAAAAAATGCGTTTTCAATTTTGGTTTAAATGAGTGAACCCCGGACCCAGGACCCTTTCTTGCAGAAATGACAGTGCCGTCCCAAGAAATTACAGTGCCGTCCAATTGGCACACGTGGCGGTGGCCTCATAAATTAATGGGTTTGCTGCCAGAGACGGCGGCGGAAAGATTGATTCCTCCAAAAATTACTTTCGGCATGCAGGCAACAACTGGGTAAGACTGTGAGCAGACCTTGACACAAAGAATTATATGCCGGTGAGGTGCTCGTAGCCTGATGGCGTAGCGAAAGTTTTATCGTCAAAACAACAAAATTTACATTTCGCCAATCGGACACTTTTCAGGGTTTTTTTTTTTTTTTGTTAAATTTAATTGTAATTTAAATTTGAAGTACGACTGATGCCCGAATTTGTTGACTTTAATTTAATTTTTGGTGGGACTATGTCCGAACCGCCGTAGCCAGACCTTCGATTGCAAAAGTAATTTTGGAAAAGAGGGTTATTTGCGGGACATACAGGGCATATAGAGTTTATTCTGTCGCTGATAAGATTGAAGCCAGCTGCGCTGCCAACGTGCACGCAGGCGCTTTATAGCAGCGGCTGAATCATTCGCAGCTGACAGTGACAGACAAAAGCTGATCGCTATAGCTTCGTTACACAAACGCAAGCTGTTAGAATCGCTTACGCGGTTCAATTTATATAGGACAGTTACACTCCTAAATCTTTAATTTACATACATTATTTCGATTGGCAGCACGGCGTATCACGCATGCATAAGCAGTTGTACTTTACAAATACATATTATTCAACACTGCCAAAGAAGCGATCGGTCAAAGTAGGTGGAGTGAAAGCTTTCTTGTTTAGAAAAGGTATTATTATAAGTATAGAATTGTAAATTATCACATCAGGAGTTAATTTGTTTGTGTCATGATTGATCATTTCGCTTTGCTATTAATATGCTCCATGTGCTGTTTGTACGTCAGCTTGGCTAACACGATGCCAACGTACTTGACAGCAGACTTTGACTTGATAGTGGCAGTTCCAAACCGCAGTGCTGTCTTCTCCGCATTCTTGCTGCTGCTTATGAGACCTGCTTCCGACATCTGGTTATCTCGATTATTATGCCGATGGCTATGCTGATATGAATGTAATTTCTTTGCCGCCGTGCGGTGGGTACAGTCACAGTACCTCATTGTATATGACATTCGCCGTCCATCTTCAGTGACATATAAGAGCCTGAAAGCTGTTCGACACTTGCAAACGGTGAAGATTTCGATTTCCACCCATCGAGTTATCAAGCATGTGTCCCAGTTTGCAACTATCGCCGAATGTTTGTGGTGCATATCTTATAGTTGTCAATGGTTTCCCACCGCCGACCGCTAGAAGTTGAGTCACTCGATTCGTTCGAGGATGGGTTAGTCGGACCTGTAAATTTGTGTGCCATTTGTATACACTTAACTGATTACATATAAGGAAAAAGCGTACAATTTTTTTATGCAAATATAAGTAACAGGCAGAAGGAAACTTCGCCCATTCCATAAATTCTTGCTCAGCTTCAATAGCCGAGTCGAACTAGCCATTTCCATCTGTATGTATGAACGAGTCGATATTAGGATCTTTAGGAGCTAATACATTGTGGGATATAATTTCCCTTTTAACATTTCCTTATCTTTGATACAATAAATGTGTGAGCATGTGTGGGTGTGCTTGCCTCTCCCGAAGTAACTATATTATGAGGTGACGTATTTTCCATAAGAACTCCTTTGTAATTTTTGAGGCTGCTTATATTATAAGCTTATAAGCTTATTATATTGAGTGCTTTTTAAACACCTGCGGCTAATAATCTAAAAAAATACACAATATATTATAAGCAACAATATCTCAGTTTGAAACCGGCTGAGTCTAAAGCAACAACTTAACAGATTCGAATGCAAAAAATTAAGAAGTTGCGTGCAATAGGAAAAAAGATAAAAGCAACGAGAAAGAAAGGCTATCTTCGGCACGCCGAAGATCTTATACCCTTACAGACCCAACCTTATAATCAAGGTATCTTGATAAACAAAAAAAGCTTTTAATCAAAAACCTAGTTTTCGACCGATCATTCGTATGTCAGATATATGATATAGTATTCCGGTGTAAATAAGAATTTGCAAAAATGAAGGGAGCATAGTGAAATCTCTAAATGAGGTGTTTAATCGAAATATCTTGAAAAACAAAAAAATGTTCCATACAAAAACATAATTTTCGACCGATCGTTCCTATGGCAGCTATATATTATGAATATATGAGGAGCATAGTAAAACTAATAAATGCCGAGTTTGGTCAAGATATCTTGATAAACAAAATTTTTTTCATACAAGAATTAAATTTTCGACCGATCGTTCCTATGGCAGCTATATGATATAGTGGTCCGATCTTAATAGGATTTTGCATATATATGGGGAGCATAGTAAAACTAATAAATGCTGAGTTTGGTCAAGATATCTTGATAAACAAAATGTTTTTTCATACAAAAACTTAATTTTCGACCGATCGTTCCTATGTCAGCTATATGATATAGTGGCCCGATCTTAATAGGATTTTGCATATATATGAGGAGCATAGTAAAACTAATAAATGCCGAGTTTGATCAAGATATCTTGAAAAACAAAATGTTTTTTCATACAAAAACATAATTTTCGAACGATCGTTCCTATGGCAGCTATACGATATAGTGGTCTGATCCAGTTTTTGACATATGTGCTGCGTGCAACAGAAAGAGGGGCTTCTGCAAAGTTTCATTAAGATAGCTTTAAAACTGAGAGACTAGTTCGCATAGAAACAGACAGACGGACAGACGGACATGGCTATATCGACTCGGCTGTTGATACTGATCAAGAATATATATACTTTATGGGCTCGGATAACACATTTCACGACAAAATTATAATACCCTCTGCAAGGGTATAAAAAGAATCGATTGTAAGGGGGGGCGCTAATATACATATATAATAACGTAGCTATAAATTTGGAAATAAAAAACTTTATTTCACGAGAGTGAATCTGTATCGCTTTATTATGTTGAATATCTGGATTAAGACTGAAGAACAACAATTGGCTTACGCTATATTTAAAGCTAAATAATAATTGGAGTACGGGACTTTTTGCAAAGGGACCGCAGCTGCTGCTTGTTTATGCTAGCGTTTCCCTGTGTATCAGTTTTTGTTTATAAATGATTGTTGACAATATTTGAGATTGGTTTCAGAAGGCATTCTGCTCTTATGATTTTTGCTGCTGTTAGCATTATTTGAATTTGGCTGCAGAAGGCATGCTATTGTTATGATTATTCAATTTGTAAACATACACTGTGTTATACCATGCAATGCAGCTTATGAATAACAGTGGCTCAAAATTCTGTTGTTGTGAATATGTCACTACTCCCCACTAAAAATAAAGCGTGTCCTCACGCGTGTATGGTTTATAAAAGAGGTAAATAAAAAAAAATATTATTTAAATACTTGGATACAATTTTGGTAACATACTTAAATTTTTTTGTTCATTTTTTTCAATTTCAAGTTCAAATGGGGGTATACAGGTTGCACATCAATAACATTTAGTTTCCTAATAAACTAATAAATATTCGTTTGGGTATATTTTTATACTTATATGCTAGATACATTATTATAATTAATATGATGATTACAAACACTGTGATTATTATAATTTGATTATTTTCATTTCTTTAGTATGTTCGAAAATTATTTCTTTTGTTTGAATGTACAAAAGTGGTTTTAATTCAGTTATATTATTTCTTACGTACATATATACATTGTGTGTAATCTGAGTTCAAATTGCTTATAGATATTTCATTAAGTATTACTGGGCAATTATGGATTTTTATTATGTTATTTACCTCAATTAAGATATCATTTTTAATACAGTTTTGATTCAATGTGATTTTGGGTAAGTTCCATGTTACAAGCATATTCGGTTCAATAATGTTAGTTTGTGTTATAAGATGTGTGTTTGAAAATCTGCAACTAGTGTTAGTTTGTTTTATTATACCTAATATGCATGGGTTAGTAGTCAACTTTTTCTTGTCCTTGTTGTATAGATTATTATTATGTGAGTAGTAATTGTATTGTGTTTCGTCTTGTAAAATATTTTGATCATCGTCTGGGTAGGGTAGAATTTCGTGTAATGGGGTTTTAATTAACGTTTGTGAGATAGTCGTGCTTTAAGATTTTTGGATTGAAAATGCCCAATCAGGTTAGTTGCATTCCCAATTCTAAATCTTCAATATATTCGGTGAATTGTTGTTATTTGAATTTCAACTTTTTCCTTATTTAACTATTCTTTCAGGGCTAGACACATAAAAGCACTGTCCCTATCTGTCTTCAGTTGTAGGTTTTCCCATATTGTTAAATATTTGAATGAGTCCTCTTTTGACTTCCATCCAATCCTTGCCGTTTAGTTCAATTACATTTGCAAATTTTTTATATGCATGTTAAATAGCTGTGGTTTTTTATTGAATAAATGTCTACTACGTAAGTTTCTCTACAGTTTTCTTCTTCTGGTGTAATTTTAAATTTATAAGATGTGTTTCTATGATCAATCTTAGCTAGATTGCAAACTTCACATTCGTTAATTATGTTGTGGATTAAATTTTGGTAGTCTGGGTAATAGTATATTTCTTTAAAAAGTCTGACCATCTTTGGACCATCCTGGATGTAAAAAATTCTTGTGGTTGCTAATTATTATTTCTTTAAATTCAGCATAACTCCTAATGTCTTTCAGTTTAATTTTTGTTTGTAATATTCGAGTTGTTTTAGGGTTCATAATTTCTTTAAATGCGTGTTGTATTATTTCAAAATCGGAGTCGTATTCAATGTATAATACGCTTGAATTGTTGCAAAAATGTTTTATCAATATCTGTTTAGCCTTTTCAATATAAAGGTTTAAGTATTCGATTTTTATCCTTAATTTTATAAAATGTGGTCCAACTTCTACCTTTTCGGTATCACTTCTAATCATTTCTATTTGTCTTCTAAAATAATTCAATGGTTTTTCTGTTACATGTATTAAGTTTTCGTTATCTTCTTCAGCGCTATGTGCTGTAGCTTGTGTGTTAATATTTTGTTCGCCTAGCATATTTTCTTTAATTTTGATGCGTGATAAGGCATCTGCTACGTGGTTTAATTTTCCTTCTAAGGATTTGATTGAGAAATTGTATTCAATAAGTTTGATACGCCAACGTTGTAATTTCATGTTGGGTTCCTTAACCAAACAAGTGGTTTGTGATCGCTTAAAATGTCAAATGGTCTGCCATATAAATTTGGGCGAAGATATTTTGCTGCCCACACTATTGCTAAAAGCTCTTTTTCTATTGTACTGCAATTTTGTTCATGCTCGTTTGGCGTTCTACTTGAGAAACTAATTGGCTTGTTATCTTGTGACAACACAGCTCCTATTTCAAAATTACTTGCGTTGGTTGTTACCTGAAACTTCTTATTAAAATCTGGACATGTTAATATTGGGTCGTTCATAATTAATAATTTTAATTATTCAAATGCTTTATTATATTTGTCGGAGCATTTCTATTGTTATTGTTATTGTTATTCGAATTTAAGTACAGCAACATGAATATTGTATGAGTCGAAATTAAAAGAATGAAGAATAGAGAAAACAGAGTAACTGTCATTGTCGACTTGTATTTCTTATACCACTGAGAGTCGGTGAGAGAGAGAGAGAGAGCGATTCTTACTCTTCATCGCTGAGTGTGGCCCGTGCATAGTGTTGTTGGTGTGCGTGCAGCTCTTTGGTGGCTGATTCGTGTAAGGACAGGAAGAAAGCGTTGCAAGAAATAAAAGCGGTTTTATCTGGAATTCGTTGCGTTGCAAGAACGAAAAGCGGTTATCACTGGCTTTCGCTGCGTTGCAAGAACGAAAAGCGGTTACCGCTGGTTTTCGTGGATATTCGTTGAGATGCGAGGAAAAGAATTTATTTGACAGACAGAAGTAAATGGTCGGAGCGAACGGACGTAATTGCGCACTGCGAAATTTAGAAAAGAGAACCAAATGCCACCAACAAAGATGCCGGGACTCGCTGCTCAAAGTGTGAAGAATTCGACCCTACGGCCGCTTCGACATCAGAAGTGGGATTGGATCCTCCTAACTCTCAGTTGTGTCAAATTTTGGAGCAACAAAATAGAAATTTTATTGAGTTGCTGCGAACAGTGCAGGCTAACGCAGTGCCTCGTGAGTCAAAGACGATGTTTTTACCAAAATACAACCCCGAAGCTACCGGTGCTGATGCATGTGCTTGGAGTATTACGGCCGATATGATTTTTATTGAAAATCCAACGTAACATGCTACAAGTGTTTTGACTCTGGAGCCGAGTGTTCACTCATTAAGGAAAGCGCAGCTGGAAAATTCTCTGGAAAAAGACTTTTATGCTTTAGGGTATTGGAAACGATTCTGTATGTAGCTCCACGCAAATTTTGACCAATGCAACCATTAATGACTTTATTTTGGAAATGTTATTCCATGTCGTAATGGACAAATATTTGAAACACGATGTTATGATAGGCAGGGAAATTTTAAGTCAAGGTTTCGGAGTGACGATCGAGTCAGACAGATTCTGCATTTATAAAGTAAAGCTGATTAATGTTGTTACTGAACCCAAAACATATGAAGAATGTATTAACCAAAATGTAGAGTTAGACGAAGCTGACAAGAGCCATTTAATAAACGTTTTGAAACCATACATAGAACATTTTATCTCTGGCGTTCCAGAGAAACAGGTTAACACAGGCCAGTTGGAAATTCGGTTAATAGATCCAAATAAAACGGTACAAAGGCGACCATATAGCCTTAGTGTAGATGAGAAGCAAACTGTTCGCGAAAAAATTAATGAGTTGATGGCGGCAAATATTATAAGACCGAGCTGTTCCCCATTTGCGAATCCGATTTTATTGGTAAGAAAGAAAAACGGAACTGATCGCTTATGCGTCGACTATAGGGAGCTTAACGCTAACACAGTTTCGGATAAAGTTCCATTGCCTCTTATCTCCGACCAAATTGCAAGGCTACGTGGGGGAAGGTATTTTTCTTGTTTGGACATGGCCAGCGGATTTTACCAAATACCTATTCACCCAGATTCAGTAGAGCGTACAGCATTTGTAACGCCAGAAGGGCAATTTGAGTTTTTGGCAATGCCGTTTGGTTTAAAAAATGCTCCGTCGGTGTTTCAGCGGGCAATAATAAAAGCGTTGGGGCCACTTTCGTATTCGTATGTTGTGGTTTACATAGATGATGTATTGGTCGTGGCCGAAACTAAAGATGAGGCAATTTCAAGATTGCAGAAAGTCATAGAAATTTTTATTCAAGCTGGATTCTCATTTAATTTCGAAAAATGTACATTTTTAAAATCAAAAATAGAGTATTTGGCTTACGAAGTAGAGGCAGGTGAGCTTAGACCTAATCCTCGAAAATTGCAGGCATTAGTTGAATTGCCACCGCCGCAAACGGTTACGCAGCTAAGACAGTTCATTGGATTAGCATCATACTTTAGACAATTCGTGCCGAAATTCTCCGAAACTTTAAAGCCTCTATTTTGTCTTACGTCTAAAGACAATAATAGTTTTGATTGGAAAGAAAGTCATGAAGTAGTGAGAAAGGAGATAATCTTTGCATATACCGTAGCCCGGTATTAACCATTTTCGATCCACAATATCCGGTTGAGCAGCATACAGATGCTAGCTCAGTGGGCTATGGTGCAATACTTATGCACAAAATAAAAGATAAAAACCATGTTATCGAGTATTACAGTAAATTTACAACAACAGCAGAGTCAAGGTATAACTCATATCTTTTGGAAACCTTGGCAGTATTTAACGCAGTAAAATATTATCAACATTATTTAAAAGGTATCAAATTTACAGTATATACTGACTGTAACTCTTTAAAGGCAAGTCAACAAAAGATTGAGTTAGACGACAAGGTATATCGATGGTGGTTGTACTTGCAATCTTTTGAATTCGATATTGTGTACAGAAAGGGAAAACGCATGGCGCATGTAGACTTCTCAAGAAACCCAATAACAAAAAACCTACAGTTTGCTGTCAAAGCTCCTGAAATGCGCGTAGATTTAACTGAATTAAGTGACCTGGCTTATAGCTGAACAGCAACGAGATCTCGAAATGACACCTTTAATCTCTAAACTAAAAAACAATGAATTAAACGAGAATGTTGCCAGTACGTATGAGTTGAGACTAGGCTTGCTGTATCGTAAAATTCAAAGAAATGGTAGAACCCGTTGGTTACCTGTAGTTCCAAGATCTTATAGATGGGCTGTCATTAACCACATTCATGAGGCTATAATGCACCTTGGTTGGGAAAAGACCCTCGATAAAGTGTACAGTTGTTACTGGTTTGAAGGTATGACGAAATACGTACGAAAGTTTGTTGATAATTGCATCACGTGCAAGCTATCGAAACCACAATCTGGGAAAATTCAACAAGAGATGCATCCGATTCATAAAATCGAAATACCCTGGCATACGGTACATGTACACATCACCGGTAAACTAAGTGGCAAGAACGACCAAAAAGAGTATGTTACAGTCTTTATAGATGCGTTTACAAAGTACGTTTATTTGCACCATAAACTGAAGATAGACGCAGCTAATTGTATAGTATCACTGGAGGTGGTTATTTCCTTGTTTGGTGTACCATCCCGTATCATAGCAGATCAGGGGCGATGCTTTGCAGGATCTGGGTTTAAGGAATTTTGCTCTGCACATAACATCGAGTTGTATTAATTGCCACAGGAGCTAGTCAAGCAAATGGACAGGTCGAACGCGTAATGAGTACACTTAAAAGTTTACTAACAGCGGTAGAGACGGGCCAACGTTCGTGGCAGGAGACATTAAAAGAGGTACAGTAAGCAATAAATTGCACAGTCAATCGGGTCACTAAGTTTAGTCCGTTACAGCTTTTAATTGGAAAAGATGTAAGACCATTAGGGATGCTATCGAACATTGTTGATGAAAAATATGATAATCTACAAAATCCAAGAGCACAAGCAAATGAGAATATAGAAAATAATTCCTGTTATGATAAGAACAGAAGCGATAAAGGCAAAGCAAACGTTGTAAAGCATAAAGTGGGTGATCATGTTCTGCTCAAGTGTGAAGAGAGAAATCAGACCAAACTAGATCCCAAATTTAAAGGCCCATTTGTCATAACAGAAGTACTTGAAGGAGACCGATATTGTTTGAAGTCATTAACAAGCAAGCGAATCTACAAGTATCCTCATGAGTGTTTAAGAGCGTTACCGGTCGAGACAGTTTCTGCGGAGATGGATGAGGATATGATGAGTAGTAGCGTTGAAACAGACGCAATTGATACCAGTGAAGGTACAGGTGTTGGCGTTGAAACAGACGCAATTGGTACCAGTGAAGGTACAGGTGTTGGTGTTGAAACAGACGCAAGAGACAGTGCCAGTGAAGGTACTAGCGTTGAAACAGGCGCATAAATGTGTATCGTCATGATCAAAAGGCCTCTTCGAGAAACATAGGTAGACTTGGTGCGCTATCTGGACATTCATCTGTATGATTTGGCTATCAAATAAGTTGTAAAGATTATTTTAACATTGATTTAAAGAAAGTCGAAAGAACACTTGAGCGGAGCATATCAACATGAATTGCTAAATTTATACACGAGGACGTGTAATTGTCAGAATTGGCCGTGTCGGAGCATTGCTATTGTTATTGTTATTGTTATTGTTATTCGAATTTAAGTACAGCAACATGAATATTGTATGAGTCGAAATTAAAAGAATGAAGAATAGAGAAAACAGAGTAACTGTCATTGTCGACTTGTATTTCTTATACCACTGAGAGTCGGTGAGAGAGAGAGAGAGCGATTCTTACTCTTCATCGCTGAGTGTGGCCCGTGCATAGTGTTGTTGGTGTGCGTGCAGCTCTTTGGTGGTTGATTCGTGTAAGGACACGAAGAAAGCGTTGCAAGAACGAAAAGCGGTTATCACTGGCTTTCGCTGCGTTGCAAGAACGAAAAGCGGTTACCGCTGGTTTTCGTGGATATTCGTTGAGATGCGAGGAAAAGAATTTATTTGACAGACAGAAGTAAATGGTCTGAGCGAACGGACGTGATTGTGCACTGCGAAATTTAGAAAAGAGAAGCAAATGCCACCAACAAAGATGACGGGACTCGCTGCTCAAAGTGTGAAGAATTCTGACCCTACGGCCGCTTCGACATATTCATCATTTTTAATATCAATTTTTGCTACTTTCTTTTAGTAAAGAGTCATGGGTTTTGCAATGATTGCAAAATCTGGAATAAATTTCCGATAATAACCATATAAGCCTAGAAATGATTTAATTTCCTTTGATGTTTTTGGCAAAGGAAATTCTTGTATTGCCTTTACTTTTAGTTTATTTGGCCGTATGCCTTCTGGACTTATAATATTGCCTAAAAATTCTGTTTCCTTTTTAAAAAATTCCTTATTTCAATATGATGGAAACCTTTTGCTAAATCTATTGTTGTAAAATATGAGCATCTTCTTAATTTTTCAAAATCTCGCCCATGCTTGGAATGGGAGATTTATCATTAATTGTTATGTCGTTCAAACCTCTGTAATCGACAACTAATCTAAATTTTGCTTTTCCTGAGGCGTCTGGTTTTTTTGGTACTATCCATAAGGGACTACAATAAGGCGACTAGCTATGCCGAATAATACCTTGGGTTAGCATATCTTTAATTTGCTTTTCGACTTCTTCCTGTAAATTAGATTTTCATAGTATGTATGTATTAATTTCGTGCTTAACAATGCTCGTGATGGTCAAATTGTCACCTTCTCGATATTGAATATCACTGAAATTTTTCAATAATTTTAATAGTTACATTCATCATTTAGATGATCAACTCGGTAACCTTGTCCCGATGTTATTTCATTACTTATTGCGTAATGAAATTCTTGTGTATAACTTTCTGGATTTAAATATGCTTCAAAGTTTTTATCTGCATTTGGATCCCAAACTAATTTCTTATGCTTGAAAGATCTCTCTCTAATTATTATGCTGCAATGACTGTAGTCAATAATGGCGTTGTTTGCCTTTAATAAATTTCTGCCTAAAAGCATATCATAATGAGGTGAAAAATCGTGTATGTAAAATATCTGGTCTTGCCTAAAGAGTTTATTAGGTGCAGTGGATACATAATGATTTAGTTTTGGTACCCCTGTCATAGTTCTAATCGAAGTCAGTCTTGTATAAACTGGTATATTAACAAAATTTTCCCTCATCATATTTATTGACGAAGCAGTGAAACAACTCTTGTTCCAAAAACGGTAGAATAGCATCTGCGGTCAGTTTGCGAACCGGTTTCAAAAAAGGAAACTTTGTGATATGGTCGAGCACCACAAATATGCCAATATGACCAGCTTTGGAACGGGGATACGGTCCAAGATAATCAACATACAATTTTTGAAAGAATCGATGAGTTTCTCCACTTTTTCCCATAGGAGGTCTCAAAACCCGATTCGGATGTTTAGTCGCTTTGCAAATTTCACATTTATTAATATACTCTTTCACGTCTGAAACTAAATTTGGCCAATAATAATATCGTCGTAATCTCTCTAGTGTCTTATTCATTCCACAATGCGACGCTAAGGGATCATCATGAGCTAATTTCAAGGCATAGGGAACCAACTCTTTGGGTAGCCATAATTTCCAAACCATGTCATCGGCAACTCTGTCTCCTGACGCATGCTCGGACCTTCGATAAATAAAGCCATCGATAACTTTGACGTCCGGCATTTGAGTCTGATTCTGCAAAACTTTAGACTTCAATAACTCATAACCCTGGGATTTAAAATGTGGAGACTGCATATCAATAAAGTCATCAACATCTAAAGCCGATAAATCCTGTGATACGGGATAAAGCATCTGGTACAATATTTTTATTGCCCTTCCGATGTTGTATAGAGAATGTATATCCTTGAAGCTTGAGAGCCCACCGAGCTAGACGACTACTGAGATCTGCTTGATTCATGAGCCATTTAAGGGATGCGTGGTCATTAATAACAGTAAATGGATGGCCTTCGACGTAACCTCGAAACTTGCGGATGCTTAAAATTGCTGCTAGACATTCCTTCTCCATAACTGAATAATTACGTTGGCACTTGTTCAACTTCCGCGACATAAATGCTATGGGGACCTCATCACCTGTATCATTAATTTGGACGAGAAAGCCACCCACGCCAGTGTGACTAGCATCATCAATGGCGAAACTATAGAAGCGTAATTTCGAATGACCTTATGGTACCACCCAGTCATACCAAGAAAGCGACGCAATTGTTTAAGCGAGCGAGGCGCTGGATACTCGGTAATGGCAGTTATTTTATCAGTATTCATCCGAATAATACGCTGACCAACAACATGACCAAGATAATTAACTTCCTTTAGACAAAACTTGAATTTTTCGACGTTAATTGTCAACCCGGCATCCTTTATTTTTCCCGCTAGTTCACTTAACACGGCAAGATGGCGGTCAAATGTATCTGACACTATAAGAAGATCAACTAAATATATAAACACTTCGTTTCTTAAGTAAACTGGAATTATTCTGTCCATCAATTTGGACATCGCGTATATTGCCATACAAATGGCATTACCGTATATTGGTAAAGGGGTCCACCTGGTACTACAAACGCTGTTTTGTCACGAGAACTGGGCTCTAAGGGTATTTGCCAATAAGCGTCTTTTAAGTCGAGACTTGTAATATATTCAGCCTTAGGAAGACGACTAATAATTCCATCAATTAGGGGCATTGGATAAGCATCCTTTCGAGTAACCTAGTTAACTTTTCTGCAATCAATACAGAGACGAACCTTTCCTGGATTACAAACGAGTACTACTGGGGAAGACCAAGAACTCTCAGATTGTTCAATAACGCCAAGGGAAAGCATACGATCAATTTCTTCGAACATTAATTTCTCCCTTGCAGGAGATACGGCATAGTGTCGTTGTTTGATAGGAATTGCGTTACCTACATCTATGACATGAGACAGTAAGGTGGTTTTTCCTAACCCTTTTTCCGCGAGTGAAGGAAATAGTTTCACACTTTCTGTAAGACGTTGCTGTTGGTGTGCAGTTAAAGCTCGCAGCGGATCTTCAATGCAATACTTGGCTGCAAGGCTGGCCTTAACAAGCATGGAGGCAACAGCTCAAACGTTGACCAAAAGTCTATGCCCAAATAAAGCGGTTGAACAAGAGAAGGGACTATATAAAAAGTAATTCGTTTAACCTTTCCGCCATAATAAACTTCTGTGCCTAACCGTCCCAATATTTGTTGGGTTTTTCCATCGGCGGTTTTCACCTGTGAAGTAATTGATTTATACAGTACATTCGTATTCAACAATTCCACAGCGAAACTCCCACCAAAACAACTTATCGACGCACCGGTATCCAATAATCCTGTAACCGTTTTTCCCAATACGGTTACTTCAGCGTAAGGCCTTTAATCGGTGCACACGATCGCTGACACGAGAGCTTGTTTCTCGATCTTACATCGTTTAAAGAAATTTATTCGACGTAAGCGCGCTCGTAATATCTTGCGACTTACAGAAGTATTTTTTTTTTTAACAGATTGAGATTGCAAACGAGTTTGTAAGGTAAATTCTGGGTTAAAGGACAAGTCAGGTAAAGATTGATTAGAGGATTCTACTTCTCCCTCTAGTCGGTATTTGTTGCCTTGGATGCAACTGGTTTGCGTGTACCGGTCAATGGTACACGAGACAGGTAGTTTTTTGGCACATTGTTACACTTGGCACAATTTGGCTTGTAAGTGTTTGTCTGACCACAGCCATAGCAAAACACTTTGCGTTCAGCGACACAATCTTGGTACCGATGGCCAGATTTCCTGCAGTTCCAGCAGACTAGATTAATGGCTGATACATCATTATCGAGAGCGTCTATCACATCTGGCTTTGCTTCGCTTTCAGTTTGTACTTCTATAGCGTGCAAGGAACGACGAGGCGCAGGGCGGGGTGCAAACACTCGAGCTTTAGAGATTGACTGAATAAAACCTTCCCGCTTTCGCACTAAATGTCTAAGTTGCGCGATAGAATGTATGGGCTCATATAGAACCTCGTGCTGTATTTCTGGCAGCAAATTAGAGCGCAACGATTCCAGCAAGGAGGAATTCGATAGGGATAGGGACAGTTTGTCGGTCATTATAATAATTGCATCGTAAAAGTCATCGAAAGACTCACCCTCTTTTTGTTTACGACGATCAATTGCCGCACGTATGTCAACATCAGTTCGCTCTTCTTTGAACTGAACACGTAAAGCGACACATAATTCCGACCATACGATAATAGGGACACTCTTATGGTAGCGCCAGAACCAATCGTTAGCGCTGCCTTCAAACAGATGGCTTATATGACGAGCCAACAACTCATTATTTCCATCTAGTGTCTCGGCTGTTAACGCCTCAACGCGATAGATAAACTCATCTATACCCATGCCCGATCGACCAGAAAATCTAAGTTTCCAGTTACTGATTATTTGGCTAAGTCGGTCTGGACGCAAGTTTTCTAACATTGGAGAACTCCTAGTTCTAGACTCGTTTCCTATAGAATTAGCCGGTCTGGGCTGAGGATGATCGACAGTACTCATGTTCGAAGTTGGTTGCTGAGCTGTGGATCTGCCTAATTGAGCTGTAAAAGCAGACAAATTATTTTGGAATCCTGACTGTAACGCTTGGGTCAGGGAGGCTGTTTGTCTTTCAGTGGCTGCTGCCATTGAATCAGAAATAGACTGCTGTACTTCGCTTACCATGGGGGATACACGAGAGCATGCCTCTGGCTCGGCTGCCAAAGGCGGGACACTTTGCGGGCGAGGATTCTTCGACATGGTGCCTTGGGACAAAATCTCTTCTGGGGGCCCTTGACTTCGGGTTCCAATTGGCATAGTAACTATCGTCGGTTGCTTTGCGAGGGCGTCGTCCACCACACTTGGGTTAGACGGTGAAATTGTTGTTTTGCAAACAGGACAAATATTTTTCTTGCCTACTCTAGTATTATAGCATGCACGATGGAATGTGTGCTCGCAACTGGTAGCTACTAATTGTGTCGAAAACTCAATCGTTTTAAGGCAAATATAGCACTGTTCCTTATTAATCGAAGCAGCTGCTAAGTTTTCGCAACTGCGATGTATTGACATTTCTGACCTACGCTTGAAGAAAAAAATACTAACAAGAACTAAAATTACTCAATAAAAAATACAAGGTGCAAAATCGATAAACAGATCGAAAATATAGAACAATATTTCATAAAAATGTGTGGATGCCATGCAGTCGTTTTCATGAAAGGTTATAATCTGCATCAGCTTCATAACTGATCAACTAGTACAAGGAAGAGTGTAGGGATCAGAAAACGAAAATTTAATAATTAAGCGGCAAGTGCCAGTTCTACACCAAGTACACTTGATTCCAGCAGTAACTAATATCTTCTTTGCTTCCTCAACAAAAGATAATGGTTAGGTTAAGATCCGGCTTACTCTTATGATGTAACCAAGTACGAGATCAGAAAGGCAAAAGACAACAGTTTGATCCACTTGGTATACACAAGTCAGTAAGGCTCCAGAAATTCTCTCATAAGGAAATAAAAGATTAGGATGCAAGGGATAGCCGTTGCCTAGGTAACGACTTAATATGAAAGTAGCGTTAAATCCATAGAGCAACATAAGGGTACAATTGAATCGGTGTATGAGTAAACGGGATTGCCGTTGCACATTTCTCCGCGTAAAACAAATATCCAAAGACTACTACGCACGACCAACTAATCATACTGGGATTTACATACATTGATTTGTAATTATAGATCACGGAGTTATAACAATTTAAAGTTAAAACGCATCCAGTTACTCTAAACAAAAACATGTGTTATTCGCTATAATAAGTCTTAGAAGTTACACTAATTCAAAGCTGTAGCTGATCCAAAAACCGTGACGAAACAAATCGATCTAGCTGTGTATTGTCAGGTATTGTTGACATATGAAAAGAGTTATCAGTCGGGACCAGCCAGAGTGGCTGCTTCAGGCCCCTAAGTTGAGCGCCAAATATATAAATATAAGATATAATAATTGTAACATACAACGTATGTAAGCGAGCTGATGTCCGTGTAGCGTCTAGCGGAGCACGCGCTGGTTCCGGCACAGTGAAGTCAGCTGGGGTGGGTTGACTAAGAAATGGCTAAGCTACCTACTCGCAAGCTTTTATAATTATATAACAAAATTCGCGTGCTATTAAGATGTCCAGTTCGATTGCACAAACAAAATTACGGGGGTTAGGAAAAATCGACAGAGTTACAGAAATTTTACTAGATTGGTTAGGGACCGTAGCTGTATATGTTGCTGTTATGCTGCGCTGGTATCAATGCGACAGCTGTTGCCCACCCTACCATGATCACCGGGGCTGCTTGACCAGACAAATGGTCGGTGATCCCTAAAACAACACAGATTAAATTGCTCTAACATTCCGACGACGCATGGCTCCAACATAAAAAGGGCAAATTAGCACATAATTGTAAGATCGTTACATATATTTATTTTTGTGGTGAATCGTGAAGTTAAATTGAAATTTTGTTTAGCCATTATACATTTTTAATAATAGGGAAAAAAAGAAAAATAATAAAAGACTTATATTACACATGGATAATGAATTTTTCTAGGCGAGGATCTAATTTGGTCTATGACCCGAATTGGTAAAGTAAAAATTATTCTTTTTTTTTTTTTTTTTTCGGCAAAAATTCCTTCAAATTTTTTTTATTCATTTAGCAAAACGTTTGTCGCTCACTTGAACTAGATTATTCTCTTAAAGTTTTCTCTTTAAAGATCCGTTTGCTCTTTAACGCGGCATAAAATTATTCAATTTATAAGGTTTTTTTTTTTTTTATTCAGCCATTCTCTTTATCTCATAAATTAAGTGCAAAAAAAATAAAATGAAAGAGTTTTGCTTCACTTACATACATTCACTCCATCTCCGAAAGCGCTTCCATCGATGTAATGCTGTAACAAAAAAAAATCACTTCGAATTGCACACAAAAAAAAATTTAGAAGAAAATAAAGAAGGCATTCGATAAAAACTGTTTACTTACTTCATATGACTTGTATTCTCTCTCTTTCTCTTTATACGTTGCTTTTCGAAAAAAAAATCTGGCTCTCACCAGCAATATGGCGATCCGAATTTCGAAGCATGAAAGGAGATAGGGAGAGTAAAGAATATAGGCCAATGGAAAGAATATGTTGGTCAAAAAAAAAAACGAGTTAAAGAAAAACGAGAAAGAAAGGATATCTTCGGCACGCCGAAGATCTAATACCCTTGCAAACCCAACCTTTTCATAATGCTCATAGTGCTTTGCTCGTATCTAAGAAGCACAGGGAAAATAGTTAATGCCGAGTTTGGTCAAGATATCTTGATAAGCAAAAAGGTTTTTAATCAAAAACCTAGTTTTCGACCGATCGCTCCTATGGCAGCTATATGATTAAGTGGTCCGATCTTAATAGGATTTTGCATATGCATATATGAGGAGCTTAGTAAAACTAATAAACGCCGAGTTTGGTCAAGATATCTTGATAAACAAAATTTTTTTCATACAAGAACCAAATTTTCGACTTATCGTTCCTATGGCAGCTATATGATATAGTGGTCCGATCTTAATAGGATTTTGCATATATATGAGGAGCTTAGTAAAACTAATAAATGCCGAGTTTGGTCAAGATATCTTGAAAAACAAAATGTTTTTTCATACAAAAACTTAATTTTCGACCGATCGTTCCTATGACAGCTATATGATATAGTGGTCCGATCTTCATAGGATTACGCATATATAAGAGGATCATAGTAAAACTAATAAATGCCGAGCTTGGTCAAGATATCTTGATGAACAAAATGTTTTTTCATACAAAAACTTAATTTTCGACCGATCGTTCCTATGACAGCTATATGATATAGTGGTCCGATCTTCATAGGATTACGCATATATAAGAGGAGCTTAGTAAAACTAATAAATGCCGAGTTTGCTCATGATATCTTGAAAAACAAAATGTTTTTTCATACAACTTAATTTTCGACCGATCGTTCCTATGGCAGCTATATGATATAGTGGTCCGATCCAGCTTGTTTTGACATATGTGCTGCGTGCAACAGAAAAAGGGACTTCTGCAAAGTTTCATTAAGATAGCTTTAAAACTGAGAGACTAGTTCGCATAGAAACAGACAGACGGACATGGCTATATCGACTCGGCTGTTGATGCTGATCAAGAATATATATACTTTATGGGGTCGGAGATGTCTCCTTCTATGCGTTACACATTTCACGACAAAATTATAATACCCTCTGCAAGGGTATAAAAATGGGGAATAAAAATTTGACCATGCGGTTGCACTCTTTTGTCGAGAAAACAAAAAGAAAAAAACTCGCACATAACTATCGTAATATTTATATTATGCGCTTAAGGCGACTTGACTACGCCCATGACGTTCACAATAGGACTTATTCAGATTCTTCACTTTTCTGTTAGCTACGCTAATTACTCATTTTTCCAGCGAGAAAAAAAATAATACTTTACAAACAAAAAAGAAACAAGGTTCCGGTTCGCTTATGTATATAGAAAACAATTGCGCGATCAAGATAAATGCAGCTGCTTTTGACGACGTCAGCCACCAGGGATCGACCACCTAATTTTGGAGTTTCGGCGACGACGATCGTCTCTTACTAATTCGTCTTTCGAACTCCCATTTTTGAGCAGGCGAGAGAGAACGAACGAGATTTGACAAGATGCGATAAAGGTGGACGCAGCTGATTAAGCTATTTGCGACAAGGCGAATTAATGATGACAGTTACAGGTGCTCTGCATATTTTGGGCACGGCAGGCGAAAAAAAGAAATGTTTGCCGCTGCTAATTGCATAAAGTCGAAAGACTATAATATCTCATTATACTTTGTTTATGAGAATATAACGAAGCGCCCTACCTGCAATAGACAGCTGGAAATATAAGTGCTTTTTTGTCTTTTGGGTCAAAAAAAATTTAACTTACCCCTGATTGGGTCTGGCACTTTTTTTTTTCTTTAATTTATTTTCTCAATTAATTATTGCGGCCAACTGGCAGCTGAGAAGTGGTTCATCGATACGCGCACTTAGATATTTTTGAAATTTCTTCTATTAAAAATTATGCTTCAGAAAATACTGTTTCTCAGAGGCTAAGCGCGATTGTAAATAGGCGCACTTTCTCACTTTTTTCTTTGGGTCAACCTTTCTCCACGGTGGAGCCTTAGGGAAAGCTTTTTACAGCGACACCAGGACAGACGCCATTTCCAATTCTCAGATTAACATTCCTCTACTACTTTTATATCTCACTCGTTACAAGCGATATCACGTCCGGGTTGAGCCATAGATGGCGAGATCTACTATACGATATTCAGAAGAACTTGCTTTTTCAAAAACCTCCGAGATTTTAAGGGAACAAAATATGAGAAAAAAATATAAAAATTGATATTGTTTGATTTAAACCATATTACAAATTACATATATTTTTATTTTTTAATTTTTTTTTTTTTATTATTGCTAATCAGGCTAAGCAAAGTACAAGACCTTGACTGGATTACATTGCCTACTTTTGGGCTGTTTATTTAAACTCAAACAAATTGTTCTTGCTTCAAGCGCCACTACAACACTTACCCGTAAACTTGAAGAATTCGAAACATATCCACAGATAAAATACTTAAAAGAAAAATTAGAAAGAGAAATGAATGGAATAAGAATAGCAAAACGCAGCAAACGCGGTCTTGCTAACTTTATGGGCACAATTTAAAAATATCTATTCGGCACATTAGACCAACAAGATAAAGAAAAATTGGAATCTAAAATGAATAATATAGCAGAAAATAGCGTACAAGCAAACGAACTAAATCGAGTAATAGAAGCAGTTAATACAGGCATAGAAATCATAAATAATTTAAATCAAGTAAACGAGGAAAGCCAAAGGTTAGCACTCCTTATATTTAACCTCCAGGAATACACCGAATACATAGAAGACATAGAGTTAGATATGCAACTAACTAGACTGGGAATTTTCAACCCGAAGTTACTAAAACATGACACCTTACAGCATTCAGAAAAATTATTAAATATCAAAACTTCAACTTGGTTAAAAACAGACACCAACGAAATTTTAATCATTTCCCATATTCCACGAGAGATAATCAAAACGCCAATCTTTGAGATATTACCTTATCCAGATAATGATAATAATATATTAACAGAAGTCATCCATGACAAATACTTCATACAAAACAAACAAGCCTACACGGCAAACACAAAAGAATTAATTACAAATTAATGCATAACAGGAATTTTGAATCAAGCCACAACCGAATGTAGTTACATATACAAAAACAAGAACAAATTTTCAAATCAATTACATCGAGCCTAATATGCTCATTACTTGGAACCTACCCAAAACACTTTTGAGACAAAATTGCATCAATAGAGAAATAATAATAGAAGGTAACAACCTTTTAAAAGCGTTAAACTGTTCAATCTAACTAGATGAAATAATAATCACAAGCACACTACTAGATTATACACAAACGATCTATGTAAGCAATAATGTAACAGAATTAGAACCATTGTCATACATTCAAGCTAAAGAAATCGTAAAAGATCATACAAAAATGTATAACACCTTTCAAATTGTAACAGTAACAACACTTTGCATAATTATAAGCGCTTTATTATTGTATATTATCTCTAAGTTCAAAGCATTACCCCAAAGAATAATTGTCAAATATAAGAAACAAAAAGAAGAACCGATCAATATACAATCACATGAAAATACTATAAGCAACAGCAACTTAAATGAAGTCGATAATATTGTAATTAGCAATAATCCAACATTATACCCGAAATGTCCGCTTGAGGACAGGCTAATTTCTTAGGGATGGGGAAGTGACATATGTACCACACCCACAACATATACTATAACTACACATACTCTCATGTATCCTAATACAGCATATATAACATATGTATGTCCACAGCACCTAATGCCAACCCCTTACACATAAGCCCTAGCAACTAAGCGCACTACATATGTAACATTAGACACCCCAATTTGTAAAAAATAAACCCCAGAGCCCCAAAATTATAAATTCTTGGTGACAATAACAATTCTGGCGTGGGATCGATCATAAAATAGAAAACCATTAGACATAAACATCCGCCACAATCGTTATTCCCACCAAATGCCCAATTTGCCAACGCAGCTCAAATTCAGGCTCTTAGAATATTCTAGAAACTTATTAAGAGAATAAGAGCATTGTTTAAAGAGAGCGAGCTCATGATCTTGAGCCCTCAGCCGAGGTTTGCTAAGCGTTGACAAGATTATAGAAGTTGAGTTTTACCACTAACCATACAATGCATAGATACTCCAAACAGCATTTTAATCGAAGCAGGATTTTTCGCAACGAGTGAGCCCCATGGGTGTATGAGACCATTTTAGTGTGCCCAGATAAAGTAAGACTGCTGAGAGCAGCAGCCGAACGCCGGCCTCGAAAGCCGAACGTTCAGTATGAAGCCGCATCTCGCTCAGCGCACATCGTCGCTGCGGCTGATGTCTTTTCTTAATATACGTATGTATGCCTGTTTTAAATGCTTACAGCCCAAATACATACATATGTGTATACGCATTTGCCTCGCCCTCACTCATTGCTTTGCGCACTTGTGTGCATCTCTTTCTCCCTGCATATCTTCTCACAAAACCCCGAGATCTACACACATACATACATACATATGTTTGTGTTGTGTGGATATGCACACAAGTAGATCACGGCGTTTGTCGCGAGCCAGAGGTTTTTCTTCAATTGTGTGCCCTTTGTGCCTGTGGTAGCAAAAGGAACACACATTCAAATGCTCTATCATATATTTTTTCGTCCAGTCAGGTAAAATGAGAAGAATCTGATCTATATTTATTAAATAATCAATTCATTGACCTAAATAAAATAAATATATTTATTTTCTATTTACTGTAGGGACTTATTTTGCTTAAAATAAAAATATATCTAAGTCGTATTTCTGCAAGGGTAATTCATCGTCGGCTTGTCGAAAAATTCTAAGAAAATACGAAAAATTGAACATTTTCAAATTTTGCGATTTGCTACTTGTGCAAGTTAATTCCAAAGTTTATTCAACGATGAAAAAATATGTTTTTGTGGAAGCAAGTCTTCCTTTTATTGATGTCAATTTGCAACTGAATAAACTTAAATTAATTCTAGCCCTAGTAACCTGTGGCTTAGCGGCAGCGGCGTTGGCAGCGGCGTCGCTGCTGATGTTGTTGGCCCGTTGGGCAATTCTTCTTGGAATTTTTGGCGGTTGCCAATCGGCGCGGGGAGGAAACGGCACAGACACCAAGTCAGCATTTTGCTGCACTTCTTATGAGGTGTTGCAATGCTTCTTATTGGGACTGTGTGAATTTATTTGTTGTTAACTCTTCCCCCTTTGATTTAAGCTTGTCCTCAAGCGGTCATCAGAAGAAAGGTATGTTGTTGAACCTGAGGTTGTTGGCGTCTGTATTTTGTATTTGGATATGCGTAGGTTCTTTTCTGGGGATCTCTAGTTCTTTGTTCAGTTGCAGTATTATATTTTTCTTTTTTCTCTTCAATACGTGTAATACACAGGTAAGAAGGATGGCAACTGTGAACAGAGTTATGAAGCCGACTCTATTGGTTATAGAGTGCGTCTGAAGTTTTTGCATGTTTTTTATGTTGTTGATGTGCAGTTCTTCCAATGCTTCCAGAGAAAGAATCTTAATTCTTTCGTTTTCGATTGGGGTTATTTGTATTGTGGGATTTCCTGGGGTCATGACTGTGACCTCGAAGTTGCTGAACTCTTGTTTGTTGATGAATAAGGTTTCGTTCCAGAAGTTGATCATGTAGGTGCTTCTCACACGTTTCTCCTCTTCTTGCCATCTAATAGTGCCGTTGAAGTCGTTCACTAGTATAAGTCCATCGTCGATTTCTTCGATCTCCGGGATATGGTCTGCATTGCTAAAGCCACAGAGCGCTTGCTCTCCACTAACTAACTTAGGTATACAGTTATTATTGTTTAAGTTTACAATTTTTGATTTGTTACAAATTTTAATATTATGATATCTTTTACAATTGTTGTTTATGCCATAAATTGTTTGATTACAATGAAACAGTTCGTTAAATTCTAAATTTATAATATTGTTACTTTTCACTACTGGCTTTATGATGGTATTTTTGCACTCTATTTCTTCTAAATTTGGAATTTTTACAATGTAAAACAAGGTTGTTCCATTATGCAAAATGGACACATCTGCAAATTCTAACATTTCTTCAATGTTTAAAGGTGGCATGTTGCTTTTATTAAAATTATCATTTACTATCTCTATTTCTTTTTCGCCAAGTAGGAATGTATTAATTAAATTCAATTTCGCCCATTGTATGGCGTACTTAATGTTAATTATTTCTTCTTTTATGAGCCTAATTTGATTTTGTAAGCTGATAGCTATCTCGTCACTTATGAGAGATTCCTTCCTTATGCTGTTGGTTAAATCATTTGAGATTTTCGTAAGCTTATTAATTCGATCTTCTAATTGCCTGTTTATGATAAGCTGTTTATTGTCGTTTTCTATCAGTTTGTTTATGTTGTCGGTAAGCATTATTAAGTCGTCATTGTCCGGGCTGCCGGCTACATACTTCCAAGCTGTGCCTATGATGTTGATTGCTCTAGTCTTTCGTTTATGGAAAAGTGATATTGTGTCGAAAGTGACAATAGCTTGCGCTATTTCGTGTCGTAAGGTGTGGTATAATGTATTGGTTCTTAGGTCTTTTTCGGTGTAAAATAGGAGATTATCTAATGCGTTTTTGATCTGCTCTAACTCTATGACTTGTACGATTCGAGTTGTCGATGTCTGTAGTTTCCCTATTCCTTTTAAAATAGTGATTGTCTGTGCGTCTGTGTAGTTCAAAATTTCCAGGTGTCCTTCGGTTGCTTTTGCTATCATCATTAGTAGTAATCTGTAATTTTTATGTATTTTTTATATTGCTTTTATGGATTATCTTGTCAGTTGTTGTTAGTACGGTTGTGTTCCTATTTTCTTTAACTATTTCTTTTTTGTATCTGGGTGATAGTTTGGTACCTAATCTGGTATTAACTTTGACGAATATTTCTTGACCTGGTGTATAGGTGCGTATGTTGTTGCGTTTTTTGTTATGATTCTGCATGTCAGTCGATTGTTTCAATTTGAGTCTGTCTATGTTCTCTTTCCTAGCTTTTTCGTATTGATCTGGGTCTGTAGTCATGTTTCTGCCGAAGAATATGTCTAATGGTCTCTTGTTAGTTGTCGAGTGTATAGTGTAGTTGTAGTCGTATATTGATTTGTTAAGAAGTTCTTCAAATGTTCTATGTTCTTGTTTTCTTTTATTACATCTCATAATATCTGATAGTGTTGAATGAAATCTTTCTACCTGACCATTCACTGCGCTTTTGTAGGGTGGTGTTTTATAAACATCTATACCTAATTGGTCTTGCATCATAAAAGTGATTGAGGCTGAGTTAAGGGATTTTTCGTTATCTATTACAACGGCTTTAGGTACGCCAAAATAAAATAGGATTTCATGGAGTGGTTTTTTAATGTCTTCTTTCGCTCTAGATTTGATTATTCGTCCCTGGGCTAATTTTGAAAATTTATCTACTGCTGTTAGTACAAGGTTCTTTTCTGTCGTGTATATGTCAATATGGATTGTATGTCCTGGGTATTCGGGGATTGGTGTTTCTCTGAGTTTTGGGTTAGTTGGATGTCTATCGTATTTTTCTTCTTTACAGACTTGACACTGTTTGACTAATTCTGTTATTCGTTGTTTCATTTTTGGGAAATAGAAAGTTTCGGACAATTGTATTTTGTTTTCTAGTGCGTTGCGGTGTGCTCTGTTGTGTGTAGCCAATATCTTCTCATCTTGCTCTGTTTCATTTGTTAAATCTTTTACTTGAGACTGCGTGAATCTAATCTTGAAGTTACTAAAGTGTTGGGGATATATCTGCTGAATTTGGTTCATTATTTCTTCTGAGGTTATTATTCCGTTAATAACGGATGGGTTTAGATGAGCTTTCAATATTTGCGTAAGGTCGTGTTCTGAGAAGTTTGGTCGAGTTATTGTGTGTCTGTGGAATGTTGGAAATGGGATGTGAAACTTGTAATCAATTTCGTTAGCTTTGCTGAGAAATATCTGGTTTTTAAAGACGTTTATTGGGACTTCTATGCTAGGTATTAAATTGTGACTTGAACTGTCAGCACTATGCTGGGTGGAGGCTACTGATCCAATATTATTGATAACAGGGATTCGTGATAGCGCATCGGCTACAATATTATCCCTACCTGGCTTATAGAGGAGTTCATAGACGAACTCTTCCAGGTAAGCTTTCCACCTTTTTATCCTTGCGTTGCCGTTCCAACTACTGAGAGAGTGGGTTAAGGGTCGATGGTCGGTATATATCTTTACTCTTGCTTTACCGTAAAGGTAGTTTTTGAGGGCTTTTAGGGCCCAAATTATTGCCAACATTTCCCTTTCATTGGTGGCGTAGTTCTCTTCTGTTTTAGAGAGAGTTCTAGATAGAAAACAAATGGGTCGCTTGTTCTGGGATAGAACAGCGCCAATAGCAAAGTTGGATGCATCTGTTGTCAGATGAAACTCTTTGCTGAAGTCCGGGTAATGGAGTATTACCTCGTTTGAAACCATGGCGTTTTTAATTTTATTAAATGCTTCGATTGATTCTTCGTTAAGATTAATGAGCTTTTTAGCTGATTGATTTTTGGACACACGTCCATCTTCCCCTCTTAAAAGAGAGGTAAGGGGCTTTGCCAACTTAGCGAAGTCTTTTATGAATCTCCTATAATAGCTGGCAAGGCCAATAAAAGATCTTAAATCTTTGAGGGTTTTTGGAATTGGGTACTTTCCTATTGTCTCTATCTTGTTAGGATTAGTTTCAATACCTTTGTCTGAGATGACAAATCCCAGGAACTCTACTCTGCTTTTAAAGAACTCACATTTGTCCAACTGACATTTCATGTTGGCTTCCTGTAGAGTTCTGAATATGGCGCTAAGGTGGCGCGCATGCGATTCATCATCCTTGCTAAAGATAATGATATCGTCAATATAAATGAAGCATATTTTTCCAATATGCTCGCGAAGGATATCGTCTAGGGCTCTCTGGAAGATTGAGGGCGCATTCTTCAGACCGAAGGGGAGTCGTGTAAACTCGTATTTTCCGTTGTTAACGGAGAAGGCTGTTTTTTCTATGTCTGATTCTTTGAGGGCGATTTGGTGAAATCCACTTTTCAAGTCTAGAACAGAGAATACCTTATTATTACCTAGCTGTGCCAATACCTCGTTGATTTCGGGTATTGGGTATTTGTTCTTTCCGATATGTTCATGCGATATTTTTTCTTTCCGGAGGCATCTAATTTTTTGGGGACAATCCACACAGGTGAATTATATGGGGATCGGGAGGGTCGGATTATTCCGTCCTCTAAAAGTTCCTTAATTTGGTTGTGTACTTCGTCTTTTAAAGACATTGGAAATTGGTAAAATTTCGAATATACTGGGGAATCGGTTTTGGTTCTGATTTCTGCTCTAACGTTAGTTGTATAAGTCAATTTTTCGTCCGGATTGGCGAAGAGACTTGGGTGCATTTTAATGAGTTGATTTAGGCTATTCCTTTGTTCGTTTGTCATGTGGTCTGTCCGTGGTATTACCGTGTTTACTGCCTCGATTCTTTTCTGCTTAATGGGTATGCAAATATTATTCTTGATTATTAGTAGATTTTTGCTGCTTTGTATGACAGCATCTAAATCTTTAAGACTATCGTTACCTAATATGGCGTCAAATGATTTTAAAGTGGGTAAGAGAAAGAATTTTATTTTGATATCATTTCTATTAAAAAGATTAGCGAACTTATGGTGTGTAATTTTAATGCTTCCGCCGACTGTAACGGCTTCGAAAGGCTTTTCATTTGGGATAGGTTCGGACACGAATTTGGGTTGGACATAATTTCTGTTTGATCCTGTATCTATTAATATTTTGAGTAATTTTCCGCTCCCCATCTTACATTCTATGTAAGGAAGAGAGGAGCTATTTATCTTAAAAATTAATGTCTGAATGTTCGTACTGGTTATTCTGTCCGTCATCTGCTTCTTCGATTTGTTGGGTATATTCATTTAATGGCTGTTCGTATTCGGCCTGCTGTTCGTAATTTAGCATTGATTGTACGTATTCCTCCATTGTCACATAGTTGTCAGTGTTTTCTGTCTCGGTCTGTTCTTCTCCTGTTTGTATGTTGAAGTTTCTTTGTTTTTTGTCCGTGGCGTTTGTTGGTGGTGGAGGTCTTTTTCCTACTTTAAAGTTGGGTCTGTTCATGTAGTTTATCATTCTTGTGCGGATGCTTTGGTCCACGTCCATTGGTTCAGGACGTGGTTGGGGTTTTGGTGCAGAAGGTCTATTGGGTACGTAAACCTGTTGTGGTTGTGTCTGGTAAGTTCGTTGGTTAGGGTGTTGTTTTAAGTCGGTGGTCCATAGTTTGTATTGGTTGGCCAAGGTGTATGAATCGGGAGTTGGGGCCTGAAGCTAATAGGTGGTGGCCTAAAGGTTTGGGCGAAAGAAGGCTGGGCTGTTCGAGGTGGCAGTATAGGTGGTGGTACATTTCTATTTTGGTTTCTGGCATGTGGCTGTTGATTCCTATTCAAAGCCATGTTAGTGCGATAGCTTTGATTCTCTAGTTTTAAACAATAATGAAGGGCTAAAGGTAGATCTGCTGGCTCCTTTATTCCAAGGATCCGTGGTAAATCTCCCTTCAAACCTCTAATGAAGGTATCTAATGCTTTATCTCTGTATATTTTTGTCATAAGGGTTTCGGATTCCCTATTCAATTCCATGCAGCCTACTTTATTTAATATCAGCGACAAATGGTTGTAGACAACCTGATAGAAATCTTCTACTGTCTGGTTGTTACCCTGCACTAACATTGTCATCTGATATTCTAATGTTCCCAGATCTCTTTTGTCCGCGTAGTGCAGCGTGAGACATTTGGAGATAGCGCTCCAATTTAAGGGAACATTATACGACTCGAGGACCATGCCAGCATTGCCAGTGATTTTATTTCTCACTGTATGCAATATGCCGAAGTATTTCGGCGAACCTATTTCGGCTGCATAGGCTGAGAGTATACGATCTACACTCTTTTTCCATGAGCTAAATTCCGCTGGATTACCGGAAAATTCTCTAAGGCTTTTTACTATGTCCGGAACTCTGTCCAAGTCGTTCAAGTTGTGGTTGGCAGTTATCGTTTGGTCGTCCACGTCACTAAACTCTCTAGAGGGGTTTACTAATTGCCTTACTAACGTCGGCAATTGTTGTGCCAAAATCTGGCTAACCGTGGCTGCTATCACCTGCTCTGCGTTATTCGCCATGCCTCTATTTTGTAGATGTTCGTTTTGTCTGTCGAGATGTCGTTGCTGTTGTCTGTTCAAGTTATGTCCGCCTACCTGTGGTTGATCTGATACTATTGGGGGCCTAACTAAATTGCTTTCATTAGCCATAAACAAGAGATATTACTAGTATTGTGTATTTTTAGGATATTTTTGAAATAATTTTAAATCTAGTATTAGTTTTCTTATTCTATATTTTGATTGATTGATTTTGATCGTTTTTTGTTTTCTTTTTAAAATCAGTGACTGGTTTATTCCTTCTACTTTGGAGGGTCCCTTGGGAATCGCAAAGTTGGAATTTAGTTATACTACGTTTGTAGTCTTTATGTTTGTTTATCGTTTTACACTTCTTTATCTTGCTTATTGTTTTACAATATTTTTGTATTTCTTTTCTTATAATTCTATTTCACTTTTTGTGTTAGTTGTTTGTTTGTTTGTCTTTCACTTAATTTCTAACTTACAGTACTATTCCTGATGTGGCAACCTCCCCTGCCGGTCCGGATTTCATCCTTTTTGAAGCCTTTGGGTATCTACTGGGGATCCTGCGACCAGTCTTCGTTGAGAGTATCCTGCGGGCGGGCCTTACAAGATGTGTTGTCCACCGATGGGCAAAATAACAATTAAGTTCTAATTGCCTTTCGCGAATTTCACCAGTCGTTGAATTTAATTAACGAGAGTTGCACTGATTTTGTTTTCGCGTATAACCGACTAACGCGCACGTAGAAGCGTTTTGTTCTTTTGTAACACGAGCCGGTCCCTGCTCGGGCGCCAGTTAATTCCAAAGTTTATTCAACGATGAAAAAAATATGTTTTTGTGGAAGCAAGTCTTCCTTTTATTGATGTCAATTTGCAACTGAATAAACTTAAATTAATTCTAGCCCTAGTAACCTGTGGCTTAGCGGCAGCGGCGTTGGCAGCGGCGTCGCTGCTGATGTTGTTGGCCCGTTGGGCAATTCTTCTTGGAATTTTTGGCGGTTGCCAATCGGCGCGTGGAGGAAATGGCACAGACACCAAGTCAGCATTTTGCTGCACTTCTTATGAGGTGTTGCAATGCTTCTTATTGGGACTGTGTGAATTTATTTGTTGTTAACTTGCACACGCACACTCTTTCGACGGAGCAGTCGTGTGATTTTATAAAAGGGTTTGGCCTGTTTATCTGCAAATTTGCTATTTTCCATTTGTTTACCTTTTTCATGGATATATAACAAGGGAGAAAACATGTAAAAAAAATATCCATAACTGCCAAAAAATTCTCAAGAATGCAATTGATCTGTGTATGCATTTATTGACATTGTATAGAATTTTGGTTAAAGGGTTTTATGGCAGGTCATTACGGTCGAAATGTCTAGCATGCGTCTGTATCCAAAACAAAATGAAAACGAACGACAAGTGGGGCTTACCTATTTTTATTGACCCTTCACACATTTGTGCCTTTTGCGGCCGCAAGCCCACCGTAGGCATGCCAAAAAACAAAGACCGTGCCCGTCGCCCAAATTTACGCACCCATTGATGAAAATATCTCGCCTCACGACAAACCCTTGATCGGCTCATTCACACGCATTTGTGAGTGTGTGTATGGGTGTGTGTGTAGAGCTCGAAGTTAAGAAATGCCAAAAACTTCAAATTTTGTGAAATTTGCATCGGCATGCAGGCAACCAACACGCACACAAACGCATAAATGCTTCCATCCATATAGAAAAGTGTGTAAGTATGCGTGCTTGGCAGGCAAAAAGTTATCATGCACAAATGCCAACGTTCAGGTACATTTGAATGTACATAGAGCATTTGAATGTGTGTTCCTTTTGCTACCACAGGCACAAAGGGCACACAATTGAAGAAAAACCTCTGGCTCGCGACAAGCGCCGTGATCTACTTGTGTGCATATCCACACAACACAAACATATGTATGTATGTATGTGTGTAGATCTCGGGGTTTTGTGAGAAGATATGCAGGGAGAAAGAGATGCACACAAGTGCGCAAAGCAATGAGTGAGGGCGAGGCAAATGCGTATACACATATGTATTTGGGCTGTAAGCATTTAAAACAGGCATACATACGTATATTAAGAAAAGACATCAGCCGCAGCGACGATGTGCGCTGAGCGAGATGCGGCTTCATACTGAACGTTCGGCTTTCGAGGCCGGCGTTCGGCTGCTGCTCTCAGCAGTCTTACTTTATCTGGGCACACTAAAATGGTCTCAGACACCCATAAGGCTCACTCGTTGCGAAAAATCCTGCTTCGATTAAAATGCTGTTTGGAGTATCTATGCATTGTATGGTTAGTGGTTTTACTGAGGACGTTAAACCGTCAAGTTGCATCGTACACAAATTGTAAATTCCAATAAGTCACACCTGTTGAAATAAAGTTATATTTTTTTTCTAACAACGCGTATTGGCTTATGCAATTATATATATATACATATACATAGACTCCACTATATATATGATTGATATACAATATATTTAAAAAAAAAAAACCAAAAATCCGTAACAAATTAAATTAGAGCATTTTTATTCAATGAAAATTCATGCAATTATATTAAAATTTTAACAGCTAACCATGTATTTTTGAAAATTAGGATCCTGACTTTAAAATATGGAGAACAATTACAGATGGATATTCAATGCTGGGGAGAGAGCGAAAAAGCCAAAAATAGAATGTACTCTCAGCTTCGGCTCTATGCATTGAGTAATAAAGAGAAAGAGCTGATATGACACTCTGAGCTTTTTTACCGTTTTAAAATTCATGATACATGGATCGGCTTGGTCCGCAAACGCAAAATCAAACCCAAAGCGCACGGCGTGTTGACATAAGAAATTATGACGTCACTTTTTATAGAATTTTATTTCTTCCATCCTTTATTATAAACATTTAAATAATTAATGAATAGGGTACCTTATAGTAAATAATTTATTGACGTATGTATGTAATCATTTTAAATACGAAATGATCGCACATAAAAAACCTTGGCCTGTGACATCACATGCGCAACAGAACGTTGCAATTTTCTTAATTTCATAGTCTTCCCTTGGCGTGGCAGATACATATATATATGCAGAAAACAATTATTAATAATTGTACCAATAGTTGCAAACTTAATACGAAATTATAATTACCATAGACATTGGATAAAAATGCATTAGTAAGAAGTTTAGTGGTATTTGGTTACACCATTTATGAATAGTTAAAATACCCTATTTTGAGTAAGGGTCCCTTGCTGGTTGAAAAGTTAAGAAGACATGACTTTGCGAATTTTAGGCATAGTAGTGCTTTGAAACCACAGCAATGAGTTAGAAGGAAGCAGAAGCTAAGATCATAGACTGTAGCCTCAAACAAAAAAGGGATAGCAAGGACAGAATTTGTGGTGTGCTTTTTTCATTGTCGAGTCGTTTGTTTTGATTATGGTTGTTGTTGGCTCTTACGGAAAATGTTTTGAAGTTGTCATTGAATTTCGGGCATCGCCAGAAGTAGCTGCAGACAGCCGGGTGTTGTGATTGTAACCTCGTTTTCACTCATGAAGTACTTCGAAAAAGAGCTTTTGATCCAAAGGCCCGCTCTGTCTCTTTATTTCTCAAGCAAGAGGGCCATGCAGGCAATTATGTTTGTATGCGTATGAATATACATACATATGTATGTACATACATACATGACAGCATATTTGAATGTGCTGTTATTCATTGTTCTGGCAAAGTCTCTGACTGGCAAATAAATACATTTTCTTAGTTTTCTAGCGCCGATTATGAACTACCCTAAATTTGTGTTGTCATATACATATGTATGTTTTGTAGCGAGAGTCTCGCAAAATGCTCTCAAATGAGCTCGTATGTGAGCAGAAAACGAGTAAGATATATTTTTATCGCAAAACACTCGCACACGAGCGTTGCAGTGAGATCTTTGCGATTAAATTGCGTGCCCAGTAGAGCGAATGGTGTGTTGTTTTTGTTTTAAATATTAATCGTGCTCAGAGAGTGCAACATTGTCAAGAGAGAGAGAGAGAGTAAAAATGACGCGACATTCGGATGCCGTGTTGTTTTTGTTGTTTCCTACTCAGCCCGTAAAAGTAAGTGGTTAGTGGAAATTGGATTTCTGTAGAGAGGTAAGTAACTAACAAGTGTTTATTAATAACTAAACTATTCGCTTTCAGAATAGTATTCAATATTTTCACGAGATATCAATAAATTAAAAAATAATAAATAAATAAATAAATAGGAAAGTAGTGAAAATGCCATTTAAAGAAAAAAGCAGGCAATATATTTGCGAAGCTCGGCATGTGAATCGAGTCGCGGAAAAAATTGAGATTGTTGATAAAAATGAAGTAGAAATGAAATTTGAGTCTAATTTATTATTTTCAGATAGCAATGTGTTGCTATCTACAGAACATTCCAGTTCAACCGAGTTTAATACTCGCTTAGCCCAGTGGCTGTCCGCTAATAACATCAGCAAAAGGGCAGGCAATGATTTGCTTTTGCTGTTGGGCGAAAAAATTCCTGGCTTACCACGGGATGTACGTACTTTAAAATGTACTCCACGTGGTATTGTGAAACGAATTGTTGAGCCAGGCGAGTACGTTCACTATGGTTTAAAAGACGCGTTAACGGATTTTCTTTCCAATTTTACTTATCTCTCTCCCAATATAAGTTTAAATATTAATGTAGACGGGCTTCCATTGTGTAAAAGCACAAAAGAACAAACATGGCAAATTTTGATTAACGTGAACGGTACAAAGCCAGTATTTGTAGCTGGAATATATGTAGGTCATTCCAAACCCCGTGATCCAAATGTTTATTTGGAAGAATTTGTCTGTGAATTATCAGAATTGATCACAAAGGGCATGATGTTTCGAGATACGCAATTCAAAATATCTATTAGAGCATTTATTTGCGATGCGCCGGCCCGCGCCTTCATTTTGGGTGTGAAATATCACTCTGGGTTTTACTCATGCAACTATTGCGTTCAGAAGGGAGAAACTTTTAATAGGCGAGTGCTTTTCAGAGGATCATGTAATCCTCCACGAACCAATGATAGCTTCCGAAACCGTCTTCAACCAGAGCACCACAACATACAAAGCAAACTCATTCTTGAAAATTTGCCGATTGACTTAGTAAATCAGTTTCCCCTAGACTATATGCACGTAGTTTGTCTTGGCGTCACAAAATCCGTTTTAGTGGCATTAGCGAGAGCCAAGGGTCATTCCTTTTCTTTGAGTCGGCAATCCCTAACTTCTCTTAATAATAAACTAACGCACTTCAAAAAATTTTTGCCTAGAGAATTCAATAGAGAAGTTAGGTCTTTAGACAATCTCGATAGATTTAAGGCCACAGAGTTTCTTACTTTTTTATTATATACCGGACCCATTGTCTTGAAAGACATTGAAGACTCAAATTTATACAATCATTTTTTATTACTTAGCTTAGGAATTAGACTTCTTCTACACAAGGAGTATTGTGTCACACAAAACTCTCTTGCATCCAGTTTGCTAAATGACTTTGTAAGCCAAGTGCCTACTATGTATATGTTTCCGATGCTCACATTTAATTTTCATTGCTTAACACATTTAAGCAAACAAACTTTACAATATGGTTCTCTTCAGACCATAAGCTCTTTTCCATTCGAAAACTTTCTGGGACATCTCAAAAAAATTGTGAAAAAGTCGGACTACGCCTTGGAGCAATTATACAACCGAACTGTTGAACGCAGTATTTTAAAAGTTGCTCTGAAAGAAAAAACTTTAAATTTCAATGGGTCCAACGGTAAAATTTCATATAAGCACTGGTATTTTGATCTAAAAGATCGCAATCGTTTTTTCTTCGTAAGGGATGGCAACATATATAAAATATATAAAATCATTGACATTGACAACAAAATTTTGCATAGCCGATTAGTTGTTGACCTAGAGCCATTTGAAGAATGCCTCAAAGAAGAGAAGTCCCTTAAAAACTTGGTAAGGAAACTTTAAATTAAATACTTTTACTATTCACTTATAAATCCTACATTTTCCTTAAGGTCGTTGAATTAGTCGAAAGCGGTGAAAAGACCTACGACAAGTTCATTAGAAGCTCCTGGCGCCAAATAATTACTGACGATGTGGCAAGGCAATTCGAACCACATTGGCAATACGAAGTAAGCATTACTTTTAAAACTTGTATATGTGCGATTTAATATTATTTTGTTATTGTCTACAGATGCATTTAAACAGAAGTTTGCGCTGGAAGACAGCGATTTCGACCGCGTCACACAAAAATATTTTCAGTACGCGCAGGAAAGAGTGGCGCGCATAGAAAAGGCTGATACCAAAAAAATTAAAATATAATTTTATAATATAATATAATATAATATTAATAATAATAATCATTTATAATATTAATGAAAAATAGTTTTAAATTACTCTAATTTATTTATGTATAAACTTTTATTATAATTAAGAAATTAGTTTAAATCAATCAATTAAAATGTTATTTATTTTTAAAATAAAATTTGAATTTAATATGAATGTTAAAAAAAAACAACAACAACAAGCAACATTTTTATGGGAACAAAATGGGCATGAAACAAGAAAAAAGTTTCTTAAAACATATTTCCAGCGAGCCTTTTGCCTTATCATTAAAGAGACTTTTTTAATATTGCTACCGGCTTAAAAAAAATATTTTATTTAAAGCTATTTTGAAGCAAAAACGTATCACCGAAAATATTTTATAAGACTCGTTAGAAATATCAGAAAAGCCTCGCAAAAAATATCACAAAACGCTCGCTAGTCGTATTTCTTGCGACAGTCGTAAATGAAACTTTGACTGCCACAAACTGAACGACACATGATTCATATTGGTATCGTTTCCCGATGCGTTTGCGAGAGTTTTGTCGTGTAAAGTCTCGCATTTGACCAGTTTGCGATATCATTTGCGACAGTTTGGTCCGCTGGGATCCTAAGTACTAGGGATGAGCGATATTTACTCAACCTGTTATAAGAAACAAGTATTTAAAAATAACTAGTTACTGCTGTTACACCTTTCAAAAGTAACAGCGACAAAAATCATCCTATGACATGCACGGATAGTAAAGAAGAGTCTACTTTTAGTCGTTGTTTACTCAAAAGATTGACACCGAAAATTTATTTTATTACGACGATATAACAAATGACTGGATCAATGTTGATGACTACATTTGAATAAATTAGTATTATTCAGTGTTCCAATACTGGCCTTGTGGCTCAGCAATAAAAGATCAACTGTTTAATGATAACGGTCAAGTGCCGGAGTGGAATATATTTTTGCTTGTGTCACTCACAGAGGCCATTCAGAACTAAAAACATGCGATACGATTCTTAGGGCTTAAAGCTAACAGAATATGATTCTTAAATTAATTCTTCGTTCATAACGGCCACGCAAATATGCTGTGTCTGCCGGCTATGCAACGACATCCGGCCCAATGCTTATTCAGCAATTGTGGCCGGAGTCATATTCTGGCCAACCGTTCGTTGACTCCGCTTAACTACTCCCCCTTTAAGACCAAGGCCGCCCTCGGCCGACCCTATTTCTGCGATCACTTCTCTTAACTGTAGCGCAGACTTTCTGGCGCTGGTGATTCGCCAAAACGCAAGACCGATGCCGATGAGCAAAACGCATACCCCTCCCACGATGCAAATTGTCTGGTATACGTCTTTGCTACCGAGGACCTCTTTGAACTACTGGATCTCCTCCAGGTTACTTTCACTCAGTCGGTGAAGGCTTCACTCAGTCGGTGAAGGTACGGAAGACTGAGGATGTCCCGGCTGGCCGTGATATTTAGTAAGGGGGTGTTAGCAGTACCCGGGACCCTATTCTGCACGTTCTTATGGCTAATGAATAAAGTTCCGTTCACCGCAGCACGGTCGATGAAGGTGATGAGGTGCGTGCCATGTACCCAGATTTCGGTGCCGTTGTCCACTTGCACTTTCGTTGGCCTGTCATTTACGATGAGGATTCCGTCATCTACGAAAGTGATAGCGTCTAAATTGCTTGGTTGGATTTCGCAATTCGCTATCCCGCCTGCGTGGAGCTCTCTGGCGCATGAACTCCCGGATGCTAGATGACAAAATATGGCCCCCGGAGAGGCGGTGCAATTTTCGAGAGCATGCGTTTCCCCATCGCAATCTGCCACGACGTTATTCATCATGCGCAGTATGAAATTCTCATGTATGACCGGGAAAATCGTGACCTTTTTGCAAGCAAATTTAATTTTCGAAAATTTAATAATAAAATAAAGGATGTTAACGGACTGTTAAACCTTCACGGACGCAACGGACATAAGATCACCTATGGGAGTATTAGTGGGTTCCTCCAGCCAAACTGATGCCAAATCTGAATGATCGAGAATGTTTGGGCTAACAATGTTAACCTTTGCAAGAGTTATTGCCAGCATTAGATTTTGCAACTCCATCATTAACATTCGATTTCTGGCTAGCAATGTCTCATATAAATGGCCAGTATCGGCTTGAGTATCTTTAGTTGTTTTGAGAATTTGATTGACTGTAGAAGTAAGTTGATTAATTTGTGCCTGGATTCTTGTGTTAATTTCTATTTGTTTATTGTTTGAATTAATTAATTGTGCCTCAATGAACCGAGTTTTTTCTAAATCACCGGCATCCGGTGTGCCTGCCACAACCTTCAACGTGGAACCTAAGAAGTCTAAGCTCCTGGCCACTTTGTGGTGCGCGCCCAACGCCTCTAGTAAATCTCGGAGGTGATCTGCATCCACGCTCAGAAGCTTTTTCATAAGCGACTGTGGGAACATGTCATTCAATTTGACCTTTTCTTCTACCACACGCATGTTTTCTGAGAGATTCGCTGAATGTTTAACGTAGGCGTATTCTTCCCACACTAGGACACGGCCATCAACAATGGGGATGTATTTGGACTGAGAGTAGTCCGTGATGCCAAGGACAGGAAGAAGAGAAGGACAAATCCAAACCTGTGGAGTGAAGTTTTCGTTTTTAGCTATTTTTAGTTTGTGAAACCATATCCCACCACCAAAAAGCGACTCAATATAAAATGTAATGAAACTTATACTAAATAAGAATGGCGCAAAGTAGTTTATAAAAGAATAAAAAATGTATGCAAGGACTCGTTTGCTGGAATTATTTCAAATTATCCTTGTGGACCATCCTCCCATTAATGAGGACCGTGGTCCCCAGGTCCGCTTGTACAGTTCTTACCTCGCACAATGGCGTGAGCTTATTTCCAAGCCTTCGGTTGGACTTGACTAAAACCTTTTCACCGACCTCAAAGACTCTATTCTGCCGGGAGGCGTTCTCTTTAGTTCTGAGCGCGATCTGTGCATCTTTGATTTTGCGCTGTATTTCTTGTTGAGGCTCATCCGGATGTGCTTGAACAACGTCAACTGGTCTTTTATTAATGACCGAGTGGACTGACTTGTTGTACTCAGCAGTTGTCAGTAAAATGACCTCAACGGTGTCGCTTATGATCTTGTCGATTTTTAAACATCTGGCAAGCTCTAACAACGTGCTATGAAAGCGCTCTACTTGTCCATTCGACACACTATGCAAGGGTGGCGCGTTTGACATACTCACTCCAAAATTATGGTACAGCATGGTTGAAATCGTCTGTGAATTCAATGCTGGTTCATTGTCACAGTATATCGATTTCGCTTTTGGAAAAAAGTTCATGAGCTGAAGCAATGGTGGCTTCAGGTCCTCAATGGTCCTTGAAGAGATAGGCTGTACGACAGCGAATTTTGAAAACTTGTCGATGCAAGTAAGAAAAATTTTTTTGTCAGTCGAGAAGATGTCTATGTGTAGCATCTCTCCAACATGCGACGGGATTGGTGTTTCACCCAACTCTTGTTTTCTAGGGTGTCTATCGTATTTGGCCTTAGCGCACGTTTTGCAGTTTTGCACAATTTCGTTCGCTAGTTTGGCCATTTTCAGGAAATAGTATTCGGAGAGAACCTGTTTCAAGTTCTCTTGAGCAGACCTGTGTGCCTTATTGTGCTCAGCTGTGAGGATTTCTCTTCTTTCCCCAACCCCGAATATGTTAACCACACGATTCTTGCAGTGCCAGAATTTTGTAGCTGGAAATTTTCGAACCACTTCGTCTTGTATCATCGCGAGAGTGTGCAAGTCGCAGTGAAAAGCGTTTACACCTCTTGGTGTGATTATGTCTCCCAGCTCATCTAATAAAGACTCCTTGCATGTAAAGCTTATCGAGTGTCGCCTCTTGTTCCCAAACAGTATAAAACTGCGCTTCAAAGGAAAGCGCGCGTCCTCCAATACTATCTGACTTTGAATGCAATTCAGAGGCTTATCTGTTGTTTCAATGGTGTGAGTCAAAGAAACTTCACTGTGGATCGTTGCTGCACAAGACTCGATTTATTGTCCTTCTACAACATTGAGTTGTTGTCTGGACAAAGCGTCTGCAACCAGGTTTTCTTTGCCAGGTTTGTAGAAAATCCGCGCATTCGACTCATCGATGCGCGCTTTCCATCGTTTAATCTTCGCATTAGGGTTTGACTCCGATACTGCGAAGGTTAACGGCTGGTGATCAGTGAAAATGTTTATGTCCTTGATCCCATACAGATAATGTCGCAACTTGGCAAGCGCCCATATAATAGCCAACAGCTCCCTCTCGTTGGTAGCATAATTAAATTCTCTGTCTTTCAATGTTCGTGAAATCATTGTAATCGGACGCTCCTCTTAGGAAAGATCTGCGCCTATGCCATAGGCCGAAGCATCGGTTGTTAAATCGAATGCTTTTTTATAGTCGGGATACCTCAGCATGACATCTTCTGATGCCAAAATATTACATAGCTTTTGAAACGCACGTTGTTGCGTTTCGGAGAACTGCACCGGAATGTTCCGCGATCTATGCCTACTGACTGTTCCATTTTCCCCTTTTAGAATTTCTGAAATAGGCCTTGCTATTGCTGCGAAGTCTTTTATGAAACATCTATAATAACTTGCGAGACCCAGAAATGACCTGACTTCGAATCCCGTTTTCGGCTCTGGGAAGTCCTGTATGGCTTTCACCTTTTCTGGGTCTGTTGTCGCGCCGTTGCAAGTGATTATAAACCCAAGGAAGTTCACACTTTTCTTAAAGAAGCGTAATTTTTCTACTGACACCCTCATATTTGCCTCATATAAGCTCTTCAGGACCCAGACCCAGAAGATAATCACGTCATCCACATAGACATAGCAAAAATTGCCGATCTGCTCTCGCAAGATATCGTCAATGGTCCTCTGAAAGATGGTGGCTGCATTTTTCAGACCGAACGGGAGTCTTCGAAACTCATACTTCCCCCCTTTTACTGAAAAGGAAGTTTTCTCACGATCGCGTTCTGCGAGCATGATTTGATGGTAGCCAGACTTGAGGTCCAACGTCGAGAAAAATTTCGCTTTTCCCAAGTTTCCCAATATAATTGAGATATTTGGCATAGGATATTTATCGGGTATCGTTCTCTCGTTAAGTTTGCGAAAGTCCATGACTAATCGCATGTTTCGATCACCCGCCTCATCTGTACCTTTTTTATCCACAACCCAAATAGGATTATTGTAGGGAGATACTGATTTCTGAATAATGCCATTTTTCAGCAGGTTTTGAATCTCTTTATTGACGAAGTCAGCTGCCCCCATATGATATGGGTAAAGCTTTGCATAAATGGGTTCCTCATTTATTGTTCTTATGGTGGCCACCACCGACGTATTGTATGGTAAGGCCTCATTGGGTCTGCAAAGGCCCTTTTCCTGTCTTTTAGCAGTTTCAGGAATTTGTTCTTTACTAAAGGAGGTGCATCTGAGCAATCTACGTTAGTGAAATTGACATTAGTGCATGTGTGAAAAGAAATTTGTTCAATTTCTGAACCCCATTTAAGCTGACCTGACGCTAAGCAAAGCGATGCCCCTGCCTGTGTTAACAGGTCGAGGCCTATTATTCCATCGAAAGTTGACAGGTCTGATAAAAGAAAAAATGTTGCCTTTATGTTGAACATTGAAACAAAACATTTTTGCGTGATTCTAGTTGTACCATGAATCGAGTGGATTGTGAATGGACAATCTACTGGTCGGACGCCTTTTTACCCTTCATGTGGTCTGATAAAGTTTTTAGACGCGCCCGTGTCTATGAGGAACTTCATATCGGCCCCTGCTACTCTTCGCCCGATGACGGGTAACAGGGATCTACTCCTAAAAAATTAACAGCATCTGAATCATAGCTAGCGCTCGCGTCATCCTCAATTTGCGCCTCTGCGCTAGAGGCGGCATTAGCATACATTTGCGACCCTTGTTCCGCGTCCTGCGTTACATGATTCACCCTTTGTTGCTTTTTTTGAAAGCCCATGTGATCAGATGTTGCCTGTTTTCTATTCAAATACCCCGGTGCCTGTGTGGGCTGGAGGATCCTTGAAAATGAAGGATTTACCTCCATGGGTTCCTGTCCACCATTATTGTTTTGCTGCCGACCACTTCGTTGATCGGACTGACCCTGTTGTTTCTGCTGTTTGTTGAAATGAGGGTTCTTTGCGCCATTTGTCTATGGCTCAGAATGTCTATCTTGCTGTCGGCCCTGTGTCTTTGTATTCGGCCTACGTTCTTTTTCTTCTTGGCTTTTGGCAAAATTTGCCGCGAAAGCATATCTTTCGTGGTTCGATTCCACCTCCTGAGCAAGCGCCAGTGCCGAAGGCAGATCTCTAGGCTTGGCTGCGAAGAGCACATCCGTGAGATTGCGCTTAAGCCCTGATATGAAAACAAAGACCTTTTGGCATAGCGGGCTCGTAAGACATATTGACCTTGTTGGTCAGTAGGGTTAGTTTTTTCTCCACTTCGTCATAATACTGGAGTAGGGGCAAGCCACCCTGCCTCAAGGTGCCTAACTCTTGTTCAATTACCTGGATCGTCCTTTTGTCACTGTATGTGAAATCAAGGCGATTTATTATCGCATCGAAATTTAACACAGTGCCAAATGAGGCCAGCACCGCGTCCGCGGGGCCCCTTATTTTGCTTCTTATAATTATAACGGCCTGATAATGCCGAGAACTGCCATTATATGGCTTGAAAATGTGGTAGGCGGCTAATGCCGCTTGCCTCCAAGAAATATAAGATTCCTGTATTCCTGCAAACTCAGGTAAGCATTTGACGGCGTCTAGTGGCTCGTCGCAGCGAATGTCATTTCTAATCTCAATAGCAGCATACGCTACTACTTGTGGGGCAGCAACGTTTGCTGCTGCCATTTGTTCAGATAATTCATTAATTCTCTGCACTAATAGCTGCTCTCTTTGCTGGTTTGCATTGGCTTGTTCTGTTAGGGCATTGCTTATGGCCGTTTGAATTATTTCTCTAAGTTGCTTTGGATCCATTTTGTTCAAAGTTGGGGGGACAAATCGTGGAGCTGGGATTCTGATGCGGTTGTCACAGTCAGAATCCGAGTCGCTAGAGTTCTTGAGGGGGTTCCTATACTGACCGAAAGACGAGTTCATGGCCATTAAAAGCAAAAACAAATAAATGCACGCGCGGTCTAGCGGACGCAAAAACAAAACAGAAAGTCGAAAGATGGGTCAGCTCTGAACCACGAGAAGCGTATAAGCCAGAAAGTATGTGCCGTTGCAGCACAATTTTTAGAGTGGCATAAAAAGTAACACAAAGTAATTTTTTTATTTATTTATTTTTTTAAAAATTTGTTTACTGCTGTTAAATCAAATTCTCAAAAACTTTTGTTCTTATTCTAGCAGATAATTTGTTGCCAAATATAACGTTTTTTTTTTTTTTTTTTTTTTTTTTTTTTTTAATTCGATCAGATTTAATAACAGATTTGGCTAAAGTACCCACTTACATGATTTTTTTGATTTATTTTAGTCACTACACCAGCCACGTTTGCGGGTCCAACGCCGCAGTCACGCACTTGTTTTTCTTAGTCGCTCCCTTCGCCGCAGTCTCCGCTGCCCGAAGAGCTCCAGCGGCTTTACATATATTTATATGTAAATCGCACTGCGCTTGAGCGCACCTTTGTGAATCACGAGATCATGATTGCTAATTCACTGTAACTGCAGCTTATTATTTTTATTATTTTATTTTTGTAATGTTCACTGCGCGGCACTGTTGGTGTGACCGCGACTTATTGTTCACTTTGTAAGAATTTTTTTCTTTGCAATCGCGTGGGTAATCGTAACTACCACTAGTTGGGCGCCAATTAGTATTATTCAGTGTTCCAATACTGGCCTTGTGGCTCAGCAATAAAAGATCAACTGTTTAATGATAACGGTCAAGTGCCGGAGTGGAATATATTTTTGCTTGTGTCACTCACAGAGGCCATTCAGAACTAAAAACATGCGATACGATTCTTAGGGCTTAAAGCTAACAGAATATGATTCTTAAATTAATTCTTCGTTCATAGCGGCCACGCAAATATGCTGTGTCTGCCGGCTATGCAACGACATCCGGCCCAATGCTTATTCAGCAATTGTGGCCGGAGTCATATTCTGGCCAAAAGTTCGTTGACTCCGCTAAACTTATACACTTTACACAAAAATATACTTTTCAATACATATCAAAAACTTGCACAGTTTCTTCATTTTTATGGTTGCTGTCTTATTAAAAAGTTGCAGAGTTTTTATTTTGATGGTTTCTGTCTTGTCAGATTTGTACTCAGGTTGTTACTTTCGGACTCTTCGAGAAGCTGAGTGCTATGTGACAGATCTGTACTCAGGCTGTTCCTTTCGTTCTGGATGCAAAGCTAAGATCTGTGGCGTGTACTTGGCTGTTATTTTGAACTTGCAACTATAACTAAGTAACTAAACTAAAAATAACATATAGAAATAATGAAATATAAAAATATAATAAAAATAACATATGTATTATACATTTTGGTTTACTTATATAATTTTTTTTTTATATGAACTGCGCGTCCAAAATTCAAGTAACAGTCGCTGTTATTTGTCCCTGATATTTTTTTGTAACTGTCGCAGTTGTCGCTGTGACACAGAAATAACTCTATCGATCATCCCTACTAAGTACCCAACATGCATTCATACGTGAATACAAATTTGGAGGAGGTCATGATTAGCGCTAGAAAACTAACAAAATTAACTTCTTTCACGCATACAAACCAAGGTGCTTGCACGCTATTGGCTGAAAATGAACTTCTCTCGAGCATACACTGTCCAAAAACAAACGTAAAATCAATCTATGTGTGCTATTTTCCTAACATAATTATTGCACAAGATGCGTCTTGTTTAAAAATTATTTAATTTTTAAAGTTTCCTTTCATTTAAATAAAGCATGCATTTCATGGATAAAGCAAAATCACTTTGCGTTGATCGTAAATTCAAAACATTTTCGCTCAATGCAGCTCGAAAACGAAGCGACTCAAAGCACCATCGACCAACTTTACTGAAGGCAGGCTAGCAACTAACTTCGTTGCTCGTGTCAGCATCAGCAAGCCGCGACTTCGGCATTCGTTTGTCTAAACAAACAGCAGTCGGCTGCCATGTAGTGCGAAGTCGTAAAAGCCAGTTTAGGAAGCCAGGCTAGAAATTTTGCGTCGCATGCAAATGTATGGGCGTTACTCATCTAAGTGTTTATACTCAGTGTCGTTTAGTCCCACTAAGTGTTCGTCTCTGCAGAGATGGCAGGCAGTTCGCAAAACACAGATCTCGCCATTCAACTGCATATGCATTACATACTTCATTCAATTGTGACGGTGTTAAGGTGTGTGTGAATGTGTGTCTTTATTTACTTTTTTTTATTTTTTTATGATTATAGGGAAAGGCATTCATAGCTGAAAAGTGTGTGACTCGCATCCTCTAAAAACGAGTTCCTTTTTAATTACACTCCAATCGGGGGCTAATGCTCTGTGAAGGTATTTCGATTCCTCGCTCGGTATAGATCATTTCTGACGTTCTGCAGCGCCCTCATAATACTTAGCAACTCCCTATCGTTTGTTGCGAAATTTAGCTCCCTATCTTTTAAAGTCCTTGATATCATAGATGTCGGTTTCAGTCTTCAGATAAGACTGCTGCTAAGCCAAAGACCAAACGTCTGTTGTTAAATCAAAGGGCTTCTTGTAGTCAGGGTAGAGTAACATTAGATTTGCAAATGCAAGAACATTTGTAACCTTCTCAAACGATTTGCATTGTTTTTGATCAAAGTCTGCTTGCATTTTTATATAACTGCCCACCGCCAAGCATTCCGTTTTCTCCCTGCAATATATCGGTCTAAACTCTTTTTTTAAATGAATAGAATATTGTGGCGCCCAGATACATGAGGCATACTCCAGTATAGGTCATACCAATGATAAATAAAGGGTCTATCGTATAAGTATGGTAAGGCCTCATTGGGTCTGCAAAGGCCCTTTTCCTGTCTTTTAGCAGTTTCAGGAATTTGTTCTTTACTAAAGGAGGTGCATCTGAGCAATCTACGTTAGTGAAATTGACATTAGTGCATGTGTGAAAAGAAATTTGTTCAATTTCTGAACCCCATTTAAGCTGACCTGACGCTAAGCAAAGCGATGCCTCTGCCTGTGTTAACAGGTCGAGGCCTATTATTCCATCGAAAGTTGACAGGTCTGATAAAAGAAAAAATGTTGCCTTTATGTTGAACATTGAAACAAAACATTTTTGCGTGATTCTAGTTGTACCATGAATCGAGTGGATTGTGAATGGACAATCTACTGGTCGGACGCCTTTTAACCCTTCATGTGGTCTGATAAAGTTTTTAGACGCGCCCGTGTCTATGAGGAACTTCATATCGGCCCCTGCTACTCTTCGCCCGATGACGGGTAACAGGGATCTACTCCTAAAAAATTAACAGCATCTGAATCATAGCTAGCGCGCGCGTCATCCTCAATTTGCGCCTCTGCGCTAGAGGCGGCATTAGCATACATTTGCGACCCTTGTTCCGCGTCCTGCGTTACATGATTCACCCTTTGTTGCTTTTTTTGAAAGCCCATGTGATCAGATGTTGCCTGTTTTCTATTCAGATACCCCGGTGCCTGTGTGGGCTGGAGGATCCTTGAAAATGAAGGATCTACCTCCATGGGTTCCTGTCCACCATTATTGTTTTGCTGCCGATCACTTCGTTGATCGGACTGACCCTGTTGTTTCTGCAGTTTGTTGAAATGAGGGTTCTTTGCGCCATTTGTCTGTGGCTCAGAATGTCTATCTTGCTGTCGGCCCTGTGTCTTTGTATTCGGCCTACGCTCTTTTTCTTCTTGGCTTTTGGCAAAATTTGCCGCGAAAGCATATCTTTCGTGGTTCGATTCCACCTCCTGAGCAAGCGCCAGTGCCGAAGGCAGATCTCTAGGCTTTTCTGCGAAGAGCACATCCGTGAGATTGCGCTTAAGCCCTGATATGAAAACAAAGACCTTTTGGCATAACGGGCTCGTAAGACATATTGACCTTGTTGGTCAGTAGGGTTAGTTTTTTCTTCACTTCGTCATAATACCGTAGTAGGGGCAATTAATTCTCTGCACTAATAGCTGCTCTCTTTGCTGGTTTGCATTGGCTTGTTCTGTTAGGGCATTGCTTATGGCCGTTTGAATTATTTCTCTAAGTTGCTTTGGATCCATTTTGTTCAAAGTTGGGGGGACAAATCGTGGAGCTGGGATTCTGATGCGGTTGTCACAGTCAGAATCCGAGTCGCTAGAGTTCTTGAGGGTGTTCCTATACTGACCGAAAGACGAGTTCATGGCCATTAAAAGCAAAAACAAATAAATGCACGCGCGGTCTAGCGGACGCAAAAACAAAACAGAAAGTCGAAAGATGGGTCAGCTCTGAACCACGAGAAGCGTATAAGCCAGAAAGTATGTGCCGTTGCAGCACAATTTTTAGAGTGGCATAAAAAGTAACACAAAGTAATTTTTTTATTTATTTATTTTTTTAAAAATTTGTTTACTGCTGTTAAATCAAATTCTCAAAAACTTTTGTTCTTATTCTAGCAGATAATTTGTTGCCAAATATAACGTTTCTTTTTTTTTTTTTTTTTTTTAATTCGATCAGATTTAATAACAGATTTGGCTAAAGTACCCACTTACATGATTTTTTTGATTTATTTTAGTCACTACACCAGCCACGTTTGCGGGTCCAACGCCGCAGTCACGCACTTGTTTTTCTTAGTCGCTCCCTTCGCCGCAGTCTCCGCTGCCCGAAGAGCTCCAGCGGCTTTACATATATTTATATGTAAATCGCACTGCGCTTGAACGCACCTTTGTGAATCACGAGATCATGATTGCTAATTCACTGTAACTGCAGCTTATTATTTTTATTATTTTATTTTTGTAATGTTCACTGCGCGGCACTGTTGGTGTGACCGCGACTTATTGTTCACTTTGTAAGAATTTTTTTCTTTGCAATCGCGTGGGTAATCGTAACTACCACTAGTTGGGCGCCAATTAGTATTATTCAGTGTTCCAATACTGGCCTTGTGGCTCAGCAATAAAAGATCAACTGTTTAATGATAACGGTCAAGTGCCGGAGTGGAATATATTTTTGCTTGTGTCACTCACAGAGGCCATTCAGAACTAAAAACATGCGATACGATTCTTAGGGCTTAAAGCTAACAGAATATGATTCTTAAATTAATTCTTCGTTCATAGCGGCCACGCAAATATGCTGTGTCTGCCGGCTATGCAACGACATCCGGCCCAATGCTTATTCAGCAATTGTGGCCGGAGTCATATTCTGGCCAAAAGTTCGTTGACTCCGCTAAACTTATACACTTTACACAAAAATATACTTTTCAATACATATCAAAAACTTGCACAGTTTCTTCATTTTTATGGTTGCTGTCTTATTAAAAAGTTGCAGAGTTTTTATTTTGATGGTTTCTGTCTTGTCAGATTTGTACTCAGGTTGTTACTTTCAGACTCTTCGAGAAGCTGAGTGCTATGTGACAGATCTGTACTCAGGCTGTTCCTTTCGTTCTGGATGCAAAGCTAAGATCTGTGGCGTGTACTTGGCTGTTATTTTGAACTTGCAACTATAACTAAGTAACTAAACTAAAAATAACATATAGAAATAATGAAATATAAAAATATAATAAAAATAACATATGTATTATACATTTTATTTGGTTTACTTATATAATTTTTTTTTTATATGAACTGCGCGTCCAAAATTCAAGTAACAGTCGCTGTTATTTGTCCCTGATATTTTTTTGTAACTGTCGCAGTTGTCGCTGTGACACAGAAATAACTCTATCGATCATCCCTACTAAGTACCCAACATGCATTCATACGTGAATACAAATTTGGAGGAGGTCATGATTAGCGCTAGAAAACTAACAAAATTAACTTCTTTCACGCATACAAACCAAGGTGCTTGCACGCTATTGGCTGAAAATGAACTTCTCTCGAGCATACACTGTCCAAAAACAAACGTAAAATCAATCTATGTGTGCTATTTTCCTAACATAATTATTGCACAAGATGCGTCTTGTTTAAAAATTATTTAATTTTTAAAGTTTCCTTTCATTTAAATAAAGCATGCATTTCATGGATAAAGCAAAATCACTTTGCGTTGATCGTAAATTCAAAACATTTTCGCTCAATGCAGCTCGAAAACGAAGCGACTCAAAGTACCATCGACCAACTTTACTGAAGGCAGGCTAGCAACTAACTTCGTTGCTCGTGTCAGCATCAGCAAGCCGCGACTTCGGCATTCGTTTGTCTAAACAAACAGCAGTCGGCTGCCATGTAGTGCGAAGTCGTAAAAGCCAGTTTAGGAAGCCAGGCTAGAAATTTTGCGTCGCATGCAAATGTATGGGCGTTACTCATCTAAGTGTTTATACTCAGTGTCGTTTAGTCCCACTAAGTGTTCGTCTCTGCAGAGATGGCAGGCAGTTCGCAAAACACAGATCTCGCCATTCAACTGCATATGCATTACATACTTCATTCAATTGTGACGGTGTTAAGGTGTGTGTGAATGTGTGTCTTTATTTACTTTTTTTTATTTTTTTATGATTATAGGGAAAGGCATTCATAGCTGAAAAGTGTGTGACTCGCATCCTCTAAAAACGAGTTCCTTTTTAATTACACTCCAATCGGGGGCTAATGCTCTGTGAAGGTATTTCGATTCCTCGCTCGGTATAGATCATTTCTGACGTTCTGCAGCGCCCTCATAATACTTAGCAACTCCCTATCGTTTGTTGCGAAATTTAGCTCCCTATCTTTTAAAGTCCTTGATATCATAGATGTCGGTTTCAGTCTTCAGATAAGACTGCTGCTAAGCCAAAGACCAAACGTCTGTTGTTAAATCAAAGGGCTTCTTGTAGTCAGGGTAGAGTAACATTAGATTTGCAAATGCAAGAACATTTGTAACCTTCTCAAACGATTTGCATTGTTTTTGATCAAAGTCTGCTTGCATTTTTATATAACTGCCCACCGCCAAGCATTCCGTTTTCTCCCTGCAATATATCGGTCTAAACTCTTTTTTAAATGAATAGAATATTGTGGCGCCCAGATACATGAGGCATACTCCAGTATAGGTCATATCAATAATAAATAAAGGGTCTATCGTATACGTATGGTAAGGCCTCATTGGGTCTGCAAAGGCCCTTTTCCTGTCTTTTAGCAGTTTCAGGAATTTGTTCTTTACTAAAGGAGGTGCATCTGAGCAATCTACGTTAGTGAAATTGACATTAGTGCATGTGTGAAAAGAAATTTGTTCAATTTCTGAACCCCATTTAAGCTGACCTGACGCTAAGCAAAGCGATGCCCCTGCCTGTGTTAACAGGTCGAGGCCTATTATTCCATCGAAAGTTGACAGGTCTGATAAAAGAAAAAATGTTGCCTTTATGTTGAACATTGAAACAAAACATTTTTGCGTGATTCTAGTTGTACCATGAATCGAGTGGATTGTGAATGGACAATCTACTGGTCGGACGCCTTTTAACCCTTCATGTGGTCTGATAAAGTTTTTAGACGCGCCCGTGTCTATGAGGAACTTCATATCGGCCCCTGCTACTCTTCGCCCGATGACGGGTAACAGGGATCTACTCCTAAAAAATTAACAGCATCTGAATCATAGCTAGCGCGCGCGTCATCCTCAATTTGCGCCTCTGCGCTAGAGGCGGCATTAGCATACATTTGCGACCCTTGTTCCGCGTCCTGCATTACATGATTCACCCTTTGTTGCTTTTTTTGAAAGCCCATGTGATCAGATGTTGCCTGTTTTCTATTCAGATACCCCGGTGCCTGTGTGGGCTGGAGGATCCTTGAAAATGAAGGATCTACCACCATGGGTTCCTGTCCACCATTATTGTTTTGCTGCCGACCACTTCGTTAATCGGACTGACCCTGTTGTTTCTGCTGTTTGTTGAAATGAGGGTTCTTTGCGCCATTTGTCTGTGGCTCAGAATGTCTATCTTGCTGTCGGCCCTGTGTCTTTGTATTCGGCCTACGCTCTTTTTCTTCTTGGCTTTTGGCAAAATTTGCCGCGAAAGCATATCTTTCGTGGTTCGATTCCACCTCCTGAGCAAGCGCCAGTGCCGAAGGCAGATCTCTAGGCTTGGCTGCGAAGAGCACATCCGTGAGATTGCGCTTAAGCCCTGATATGAAAACAAAGACCTTTTGGCATAACGGGCTCCTAACACATATTGACCTTGTTGGTCAGTAGGGTTAGTTTTTTCTTCACTTCGTCATAATACCGTAGTAGGGGCAATTAATTCTCTGCACTAATAGCTGCTCTCTTTGCTGGTTTGCATTGGCTTGTTCTGTTAGGGCATTGCTTAGGGCCGTTTGAATTATTTCTCTAAGTTGCTTTGGATCCATTTTGTTCAAAGTTGGGGGGACAAATCGTGGAGCTGGGATTCTGATGCGGTTGTCACAGTCAGAATCCGAGTCGCTAGAGTTCTTGAGGGGGTTCCTATACTGACCGAAAGACGAGTTCATGGCCATTAAAAGCAAAAACAAATAAATGCACGCGCGGTCTAGCGAAAGTCGAAAGATGGGTCGAATTACGCCTCAGCTCTGAACCACGAGAAGCGTATAAGCCAGAAAGTATGTGCCGTTGCAGCACAATTTTTAGAGTGGCATAAAAAGTAACACAAAGTAATTTTTTTTATTTATTTTTTTTTTTTTAAATTTGTTTACTGCTGTTAAATCAAATTCTCAAAAACTTTTGTTCTTATTCTAGCAGATAATTTGTTGCAAAATATAACGCATGCAAGATTTCTCCTCTCTTTGTTTCTATTGTTTTATTTTTGTTTTTTTTTTTTTTAATTCGATCAGATTTAATAACAGATTTGGCTAAAGTGCCCACTTACATGATTTTTATGATTTATTTTAGTCACTACACCAGCCACGTTTGCGGGTCCAACGCCGCAGTCACGCACTTGTTTTTCTTAGTCGCTCCCTTCGCCGCAGTCTCCGCTGCCCGAAGAGCTCCAGCGTCTTTACATATATTTATATGTAAATCGCACTGCGCTTGAGCGCACCTTTGTGAATCACGAGATCATGTTCGCTAATTCACTGTAACTGCAGCTTATTATTTTTATTATTTTATTTTTGTAATGTTCACTGCGCGGCACTGTTGGTGTGACCGCGACTTATTGTTCACTTTGTAAGAATTTTTTTCTTTGCAATCGCGTGGGTAATCGTAACTACCACTAGTTGGGCGCCAATTAGTATTATTCAGTGTTCCAATACTGGCCTTGTGGCTCAGCAATAAAAGATCAACTGTTTAATGATAACGGTCAAGTGCCGGAGTGGAATATATTTTTGCTTGTGTCACTCACAGAGGCCATTCAGAACTAAAAACATGCGATACGATTCTTAGGGCTTAAAGCTAACAGAATATGATTCTTAAATTAATTCTTCGTTCATAGCGGCCACGCAAATATGCTGTGTCTGCCGGCTATGCAACGACATCCGGCCCAATGCTTATTCAGCAATTGTGGCCGGAGTCATATTCTGGCCAAAAGTTCGTTGACTCCGCTAAACTTATACACTTTACACAAAAATATACTTTTCAATACATATCAAAAACTTGCACAGTTTCTTCATTTTTATGGTTGCTGTCTTATTAAAAAGTTGCAGAGTTTTTATTTTGATGGTTTCTGTCTTGTCAGATTTGTACTCAGGTTGTTACTTTCGGACTCTTCGAGAAGCTGAGTGCTATGTGACAGATCTGTACTCAGGCTGTTCCTTTCGTTCTGGATGCAAAGCTAAGATCTGTGGCGTGTACTTGGCTGTTATTTTGAACTTGCAACTATAACTAAGTAACTAAACTAAAAATAACATATAGAAATAATGAAATATAAAAATATAATAAAAATAACATATGTATTATACATTTTATTTGGTTTACTTATATAATTTTTTTTTTATATGAACTGCGCGTCCAAAATTCAAGTAACAGTCGCTGTTATTTGTCCCTGATATTTTTTTGTAACTGTCGCAGTTGTCGCTGCGACACAGAAATAACTCTATCGATCATCCCTACTAAGTACACAACATGCATTCATACGTGAATACAAATTTGGAGGAGGTCATGATCAGCGCTAGAAAACTAACAAAATTAACTTCTTTCACGCATACAAACCAAGGTGCTTGCACGCTATTGGCTGAAAATGAACTTCTCTCGAGCATACACTGTCCAAAAACAAACGTAAAATCAATCTATGTGTGCTATTTTCCTAACATAATTATTGCACAAGATGCGTCTTGTTTAAAAATTATTTAATTTTTAAAGTTTCCTGTAAAATTTATCGTTAGTTTATAGGGTAATATATCATTTAAATAAAGCATGCATTTCATGGATAAAGCAAAATCACTTTGCGTTGCTCGTAAATTCAAAACATTTTCGCTCAATGCAGCTCGAAAACGAAGCGACTCAAAGCACCATCGACCAACTTTACTGAAGGCAGGCTAGCAACTAACTTCGTTGCTCGTGTCAGCATCAGCAAGCCGCGACTTCGGCATTCGTTTGTCTAAACAAACAGCAGTCGGCTGCCATGTAGTGCGAAGTCGTAAAAGCCAGTTTAGGAAGCCAGGCTAGAAATTTTGCGTCGCATGCAAATGTATGGGCGTTACTCATCTAAGTGTTTATACTCAGTGTCGTTTAGTCCCACTAAGTGTTCGTCTCTGCAGAGATGGCTGGCAGTTCGCAAAACACAGATCTCGCCATTCAACTGCATATGCATTACATACTTTATTCAATTGTGACGGTGTTAAGGTGTGTGTGAATGTGTGTCTTTATTTACTTTTTTTTATTTTTTTATGATTATAGGGAAAGGCATTCATAGCTGAAAAGTGTGTGACTCGCATCCTCTAAAAACGAGTTCCTTTTTAATTACACTCCAATCGGGGGCTAATGCTCTGTGAAGGTATTTCGATTCCTCGCTCGGTATAGATCATTTCTGACGTTCTGCAGCGCCCTCATAATACTTAGCAACTCCCTATCGTTTGTTGCGAAATTTAGCTCCCTATCTTTTAAAGTCCTTGATATCATAGATGTCGGTTTCAGTCTTCAGATAAGACTGCTGCTAAGCCAAAGACCAAACGTCTGTTGTTAAATCAAAGGGCTTCTTGTAGTCAGGGTAGAGTAACATTAGATTTGCAAATGCAAGAACATTTTTAACCTTCTCAAACGATTTGCATTGTTTTTGATCAAAGTCTGCTTGCATTTTTATATAACTGCCCACCGCCAAGCATTCCGTTTTCTCCCTGCAATATATCGGTCTAAACTCTTTTTTAAATGAATAGAATATTGTGGCGCCCAGATACATGAGGCATACTCCAGTATAGGTCATACCAATGATAAATAAAGGGTCTATCGTAAACGCAACGTAAAACGCCTTTAACCATCGCTTGATGAACCCCAAAACAGTTCTTATGATTACGAATGGCACCGTTCGAGCGCTCGAGCGGTAAGCCATCAAATATGTAAGAAACCAGATAGCTTTGGCAAATACTCATGTTAGATAGTGGGGAGAACATGGGAACATGAAAAAAAGCTACAGAAACTTCCCAATATAACTCTTACATCCGCCAGCTCGATCTCCGAGATGGGCATCAATACGTTCCGAAGAAAGACCAGACTCAACAAGTGGGAGCGGGATAAAAAACAGCCATGCCGTTCTACCACACAAATCAAATGTATTTCATACTCCCTCTCTCTCTTAGCATGTGAGCGTGTCTCGGACCCGAACAAAAACGAAGTCGAGCTTGGACCAGACGTCTCATCTATATGTTGTATGGTTATGGCTACAGGCTAACAAGTCTAGATTAAGGAACAATTAAGTTATGATAGGCGAGCTCAACAGAAGAATTTAGAAATTAAAGTTGTGTCGCCACTGGATAGAGGTGGTAATAAAATCGGAGTCCGATTATTCTTTTTGGCCTTGTACTCTTTAACTATTAGATGTTCCGGCCAAAACTCTTTACAACAGATGCTTGTCAATGTGCCAGGGGCTTGAGTTTTTGCCAGTATGAAGGCTTTTACATCATCCGCTGAGTAATGAGAGACAAGCCTGGAAATAAAAATAACTATCTTCTGCGGAACGTCCACTTGAGGCTAAGACATCACAGGTAGGATAGTGGGAACACTATCAGCTGTGAGTTCTAAAACAGCCGTTTGTCTGAATGACGAGCCTTCTAGCGGCCGCTGTAAATTTTATTGTTGCTGATGCTCAGCAGGAACTTCTACGACAGCAGACGACTCGGATAAATCGACTGGGATTTTTCGTACCGATGTCACACATTACGATAGCAGGTAGCTGTGAGCTACAAAAGAGATGAGCTGCTGTGTGATCGGGGTAGTTTGCTGCCGAATTGCAGTCGGAGGATCCAGGGTATTTGGCAACGGCTAGTCACGAGGAGTGGCCCTTTTGTGCCCTGGAGTTTTAAGTAATTGAATTGGGTATCCAGTGCTGTGAGCTGATCTTTTAGTTTGCGAAAAACCATAGTCATACCGTCATAGTTTTACAAGGTGTCAGATTTCCTTGCTGGATCGTCGACATTTCTTGTTTAATTAAATATAAAGGGCGCTTGTATGCATATGTGAAATCAAGATAATTTACTATAGCTTTGAAATTTAAAGGTGTGTTGAATGACGCTAGTAACCTGTCATCTGTAACCTAACATTTTTTTCTTTTCATACCTTAAGCTTTATAACGTTATGAAGTTCCGTCGTATTCTTCCTAAGTTTTCTAAGCAGTGTGTTCCGCTTTCCTCCGTACGACTTATGTCCCATGCCCACAAAAGACGCTGACGTTGCATCGCAATACTCCACTTATTATGGGTAATCAGGTTAACTTATTTATAATACACCTTTGTTTTCTCTAAATATATTTATTTTTTTCAATTTGTTGTTTTTATTTTGCGAGGATGTTAGGAACAATGACACTTTAACTCTGATTGTGCTTACTTCAATTTTTATACATCAATGTATGTAACAGGCAGAAGAAAGCATCCCCGACCCCATAAAGTATTTATATTCTTGATCAGCATCAATAGACAAATCGATCTAGCCATGTCCGTCTGTCTGTCCGTCCGACCATCTGTTCGTATGTATGAACGCAAGGATATCAGAAACTATAAGAGCTAGAGACTTGAAATTTTATCTATAGGCCCTCCAAGTGCCTGCGCAGATCGAGCTTGTTTCCGATAATCGATAACTTACTCCGTTTCTGCGCACTGCGCACGTGTTAGAAGCAGCAAGCGCAAATTTCAAGAATCTATGTATACACGTATACACAAACATTCATGCCTGTCTGCTTTGAATTCTATCAAGCTCCATTTGGTGTTGGAATAAGAGGGTTCAGGGTATCCCCTAATCGGGAGCTCCCGACTAGAACCTCTTACTTGTTATTATTAATGCTTTTGTTCTTTTTATATTAACAACAATTTATTTTATTTAAGGGCCAAATCTGTATATGTTGGAGGACTGCTTTTCTACTGTATTGGCATGACATTAATGGCACTTTCTCGCGCTAAATATAGTGTCATTCTCTTTAGTTGGACGGCAGGTGTCATGTACTCTACTCTTTTTACCATGCCTTACTTGCTAGTAGCGCATTATCATTCCAAAGGCACAGTAAGTAACAAAAAGACTTCTTAATAAACTTAATATATAACATTTGCCAAGGAATTTTTTTTTTATAAGTGTTAATTGTATTGGATCAAAAATAGCAAACATATTTATTACAACAAAATTGGCTTAGGCTATGTTTGGCCAAGCCTGTTTAGGTTTTCCTTTCAATAAATATTCTTTCACTGAAACGAGTTGATTTGCAGTCTCTTGCTTTTAATAGCTACTAAATGCCTTTGTTCATTCAAATTAATTTTAAAAATACATAAATATAGTATAGTATAGTATAGTATATTCTTCGCTTTGAGAACGGTTAGGAGTACACTGAACCAGTTGTCCTTTGCGATGTCCTTGGACTTCAAATCGGCCGTTGACCGACATTAGCGGCTGCTCATATGGACAGCAGCGGTGAATTTGAATATATGCGTGTGCCAAATTCGGATCCAATCAATTTGCTGCAAATATAGAAAGATCATTTTGACTTTGGTTCCGGTCAGCAGAGGGAGTGCTGTTCGCAGAATTTTTTTTGATTTTATCTCTCGGTGGTGCCATAACTTTAAAAAACGCAGGAAACAGTTCAAAGCTGCTGGCGCGGAAATGAGTAGAACGCGGACGTTCAAAACTTTAATTATGGCGAGTAAAAATATAATCTCTTAATTGCCCCGAGCCAGAAACATTACAATACATTACATTATATACTGGTTGATAAAATTCCGGGCCACAGATGTGCATCGGGCTTATATACGACTAATCTTAAGTAGGCAGAAAGGTGGAGGAGAGCGGCAACGGGCAGGACAGACAGCGCTTTCCAAGAAGCCTTCCCCCAAGAATGTGAACAACGTGATGGAATAATATTGCTTCAGATATGGCCGCCCTGAACAACTTTACGCAGTCAGCTACATAGTACTCAAAAGGTGCAGGCAATACAAGAGGACAGAATTGCAAAAATCGTGCCATTTTCTATATGCGTGTGTAACCTTGACGCCTTTCTAAGCAGCTTAAGGAGATAATCATTTTGGGAATCCACATTGATGAAGGATTTGGTTATTAAACTGCCATCATGCAAGAGGGTAGTAAGGGCAAGGCATGCAGCTACAATCCATACGGTACTTTAGGGTATGACTGGGCCAACGAAATAACGGTACCGCAGCCAGTAGATGCCCTTGCGATGCAATAAAGAAACATAAGTTCCGACAGTTCGAATGAAGAGAGCCTACCATTACGCATATTCCCAGTGACATTGTATATCGCCAATAAATGGATCGATACGTATGCGCTCCTCGACAAGGGTTCGTCTATAGCTATGATCGATGACTGAGATCTCAGAGGGAAACGCAGGCAACAAAATATACAATGGTTTGGTGGAAGATCAACCAAAGAGTCGACCAATGTGGTAGGCACGCATATAAATAAGTGGAGCGCATGTACGCAAGCATCGCGAATTGCGAAATGTGTACGTCGTGTCCAACCTAACCGACGTGATATTGAAAAAGTTGCAATTCAACTTGAGAGAACTTATCGATAACTTCGGTGTGAAGCTTACGCAACCACTCGCAGTCAGTGAAGACACTCGAGCACGACGACACAACGGTGAAAATGGGGTAGCTCTACACGAGCCTACATGAAAGTCTGGGCAATTATGTCCATAAAGGACACGTTTGACACCTGGAGTATCATTAGGTGGCTTTCGACAACAGTGACAATCTTCTGCCGCAAATTGGAGTTGAAAATCCAAAAAAGCCCGGTACGTTCAGACTGGCTTACGACGCCGCAGCCAAGGTCAGCGTTATTTCATTTTACTATCCAAGGGGCCACAGCACAACAAGTAACCACCGGCTATTCTTTATCAATTCAGAGAAGGCACCGTTGGCGTTTTTTGACATATCATAGAGATGTTCCATCAAGATTCCTGTGGCAAAATCACAATGATCGCCGGAGCCATATGACTGGTATGACATTTGGAGTAGCATGCTAGCCAAGCGCCACGCACTTTGTGAAAAACCTCGAATCGGGACTTAGATTCTCACCCGGTAAAAGCCATTATTGAATTTCACTATGTGGACGATAATAACAGCTATCCTGTAACAGTAGAAGCTATCAACATAACCACAAAAGCAAGAGAAATACATGCAGAGGCTGGATTTGAATTGTGCAGTTTATTATTTTATTTCAAGTTCGCCAACTGTGCCCGATGCCATGGGCATCGCAAGGGGCAAGTCTAAAAACAATGAAGTTCTGACGAAATGGAATTTCTTGAGCTTGATCTTGTCAACAGCTGTTTCTTTGGAATTTGTTATCTGTCTTATGGCGTGAGATTTAGCGATGAAATGTGCAATGGGATGAACCGTTACCGGATAAGATCGTCCTTTAATAGATGGTGCCAGGAGATGACGAACATGGAAAGGTTTCGAAGATGGCGCCATTACTTTAGCCCAATACCTGTGCACGAGAGCTAGTCAGAATTCGCAACAGTGCCTTACTTCAGGGCCACCTACGATAACGATGACGTGCTAGTACACATGCTAAGTGTGCCCATATGAAAACTATGTCAATTCCACGACTAGAATTACAAGCACCATGTTAGGTACGAGACTGATGGGCATTGTCAAAACGGAACACAGTATAGGGACCAGTGAAACCGTACTATGGACCAACTCCAAAACCGTTCTGCGTTGGATAGGAATCATCCACCACCGATATAAGCAGCTCGTCAGCAATCGAGTGGGAGAAATTTTGGAGTTAGCAAAGTTTCCTAATGGTTTACGCAATGACGTCGGAGCTGGAAAGCAGCATGGAATATTACTACTTCGATGATGAAGTAGAAATTCAGAGCGAATAACTCCTGGTTTCAGCCAATAACTTGTTCATTTCATTTCAGGAATTTTCTAGCTAGAATCGGTGAGGACGACTACTTGGGTTCTTAAAATCATGAGCTTGTGTCGCGCTTTGGCGTCACCGCTATGGAATGTGTGGGCGGTGAGAAGTTGCTGATACGACAGGCGCAATGCGAGCCTCAAACTATAGGGAACCAGTCAGTAATTGAAGCAGTATAAGAAATGCCGCACCGTGATTTCTACACATTGCGAGGAAGTACCTCCTGTCGCACCGGTACGCACTGCTTGTGTAATACACAATGTGTATCAGTGCCATGTGATAATTATGAATCAAAATGCGCGGTGGGCGACAGGATGAAGAGCTCGACGTCCTAGTGAGCGAGTTTCCAACAATTGAGTGCAACTTATAAATTATAATGAATTAAGCTATCGATTGATTAGAATTAAGTATGTTTTGAAATGTATCGATTGTGCGTTGTGGATGTACAAGCACATTGTTATACCCTGAACCCATTGAAAATGGGTAAAAATGATATAATGTTTTTGAAGGAAGCATCTCCGACCCCATAAAGTATAAATATTCTTGATTAGCATCAATATCCGAATCGACCTAGCCATGTCCGTCCGACTGTCCGTATGTATGAACGCAAGGATCTTAGAACCTATAAGAGCTAGAGGCTTGAAAGTTGCTGTAGGTCCTCCTAGTGCCTGTGCAGATCGAGTTTGTTTCCGATAATCGATAACTTACTCCGTTTCCAAGCAATCGATAAAAATCGATATCGAGATCCTGTTGTTTGAGAAAATTAAGTAAATAAGAAGGACACGTGTCACAAAACTTGATATGTTTATTCTAGAATAGTATATATATATTTCAAGTATCTTTCATTTTATACCTATCGCCACCTCCCCGCTACCACCTAAGAGCTATAAATCAAGTTAATAACCCAACTTGTATTGCCAACCAATTTAAGCCACAATTTAAATAAAACTGACTTTTTGAGAATACACAAGTATTCTAGGGTACAATAATAATATACTGTATACAATTTTATTAAGATCGGTTTTTGTTATGTTTTTCGGTATTTTGCGCACTACTCAATTATTAGTGTGGCTGTTGAGTAAAGGCAGTGGCAAGTGGTGCGGTCTGTCGCGAGTTCGAGCCCTACCGAGGAAAGTAAATATGCTGTCAGTTGCGAATTCAAACCCTGTCATTGGAATTTTTTGTTGTTTGATATATCATTGTTAATTCAAACGAGCTTCATTTGGTGTTGGAATGATAGGGTTCAGGGTATTCCCTAGTCGGGAGCTCCCGACTAGAACCTCTTACTTGTTTATTTTTTTTTTGTGGCTGGTGTGCCTGCTAAGTAGAGTCGGCAGGAAGTAATGCAGTCAGTTGCGAGCTCGAACCCAGAACCCATTAAATATGGGTAAAAAGGGTATATTGTTTTTGTGCAAAATGTAAATGTATGTATGGCAGAAGGAAGCATCCCACCATAAAGTATATATATTCTTGATCAGCATCAATAGCCGATTCGATCTAGCCACGTCCGTCTGTCTGTCCGTCCGTCCGTATGTATGAACGCAAGGATCTCAGAACCTCTAAGAGCTAGATACTTGAAATTTTAGCTGTAGGTCCTCCTAGTGCCTACGCAGATCGAGTTTGATTCCGATAATCGATCCGTTTCCAAGCAATCGATAAAAATCGATATCGACATCCTGTTTTTTGAGCAAATTTGGTAAATAATCAGAGCTAGAGCTAGACATGTAGCTTCTAGAATAGTATATATATCAGCATTTGGTGTTGGAAGAAGAGGGTTCAAGGTATCCCCTAGACGGGAGCTCCCGACTAGAACGTCTTTCTTGTTTTTTATACCCTTGCAGAGGGTATTATAATTTTGTCGTGAAATGTGTAACGCATAGAAGGAGACATCTCCGACCCCATAAAGTATATATATTCTTTATCAGTATCAACAGCCGAGTCGATATAGCCATGTCCGTCTGTCCAGATGTCCGTCTGTTTGTTTCTATCCGAACTAGTTTCGCAGTTTAAAGCTATCTTTATGAGACTTTGCAGTCCCTCTTTCTGTTGCACGCAGCACATATGTTAAAACCAGCTGGATCGGACCTCTATATCATATAGCTGCCATAGGAACGATCGGTGGAAAAGTAGGATCTTGTATGAAAAACATTTTATTTTTCAAGATATCTTGACCAAAATCGGCATTTATTAGTTTTACTATGCTCCTCATACATATGCAAAATCCTATTAAGATCGGACCACTATATCATATAGCTGCAATAGGAACAATATGGACAATTTTTTTGTTTTTCAAAATATTTCGATTAAACACGGCATTTAAAGATTTCACTATGATCCCTTCATTTTTGCAAAATCTTATTTGCATCGGACTACTATATCATAAATCTGCCGTGGGAACGATGGGTCGAAAACTAGGTTTTTGATTGAAAGCCTTTTTTATTTATCAAGATACCTTGACCAAACTCGGCATTAACCATTTTCTCGGCATTAAAAGGTTGGGTTTGCAAGGGTATTAGATCTTCGGCTTGTCACTCGAACTGTCGCTTGTCGCTTTCGACCAATTGACTGGTGTCGGATGTCCCTGTTGGATTTCACGGTACAACTGTCCCACGATACCTATTTTTCATTCGCTGATTTGGCGCATGTGTCGCATGCACCATGGCCATGATCGTTGGGCGAGGTACCTGGTTATTTTCTATTGATATTTGTAATAGCGATTCTTAGCTCCTCCCTCTTTAAATACACACGTTCTCGGACGCGATGTATTAAAATGTTTGGGTTGTGTTGCAATATCTTCTGGTCGACAAGCATCTATGGTGATCTGTTGTGAGATGCTTCTTTACTTTACTGACACTTTTAAAATGAGGAGGGAGTCTGGGTTGTACTTGTACTGCTGCTTCTAAGGTTTTCCAATGGTTTTGTGTTTTTCTTACCTGAACCCATTACAAATGGGTATAAGGGGTATAATGTAATTGTGCAAGTGTATGTATGTAACAGGCAGAAGGAAGCATCTCCGACCATATATATTTTCTTGATCAGCATCAGCCTGTCTGTCCGTCCATCTGTCCGTATGTATGAACGCAAGGATTTTAGAGCCTATAAGAGTAAGAGAAAATTTAGCTGTAGGTCCTCCTAGTGCCCGCGCAGATCGAGTCTATTTCCGATATTCGATAACTGGCCACGTTACCAAGTAATCGATCAAAATCTATTTCGAAATCCTGCGTTTTGAGCAATTGTGGTAAATAACAAATCTGAAATTTAGCTTCTAGAATAGTATATATAAATCAATTATCTTTCATTTTATCGCTATCACCACCTCCCCACTACTACCTAATAGCACTAACCATACAATGCATAGATACTCCAAACAGCGTTTTAATCGTATCACAATTCATCGCAACAAAGGAACCCCTAGGGTGTCTGAGACCATTTTAGTGTGCCCAGGTAGAGTAAGACTGCTGAGAGTGGCAGCCGAACGCCGGCCTCAAAAGCCGAACGTTCAGTATGAAGCCGCTGCGGCTGATGCTTTTTCTCAATATATGTATGTCAGCTTTAAATCCTTCAGCCCAAAAACATACGCATGTGCCTCGCTCTCACTCATTGCTTTGCGCACTTGTGTGCATCTCTTTCTCCCTGATCTACACACATACATACATATGTTTGTGTTGTGTTGATGTGCGCACAAGTAGATCACGGAATTTGTCGCAAGCCAGAGATATTTTCTTCAATTGTGTGCCCTTTGTGGCTATGGTAGCGAAAGGCACACACATGCAAATGCTCTATCAGGTATTTCTTGGTCCAGACAGGCATAATGAGAAGAATCTGATCTATTTTCATTTAATAAAAATGCTTGTTGTAAGGGTAAGGGTACCTAAACGCTGGCATGTGTGCATGATAACTATTTGTGCCGGCCAAGCACGCACACACTTTTCTATATGGATAGAAGCACTTATGCGTTTGTGTGCGTGCTGGTTGCCTGCCTGCTTGCCCGATGCAAATTTGACAAGATTTGAAGTTTTTGGCATTTCTGAATTTCGAGCTCTACACACACACACAAATGTGTGCGAATGAGCTGATCAAGGGTTTGTCATGAGACAGAGATATTTTGATCAATGGGTGCGTAAATTTGGGCGACGGGCATGGTCTTTGTTTTTTTTTTGGCATGCCTAAGGTGGGCTTGCGGCCGCAAAAGACACAAATGGGTGAAAAGGCAATAAAAATAGGTAAGCCGCACTTGTCGCTTGTTTGCATTTTGTTATGGATGCAGACGCATGCTAGACATTTCGACCGTTATGACCTGTCATAAAACCCTTTAACCAAAATTATTTACAATGTCGGTAGATGCAAAACAGATCACTTGCATTTTTGAGATTTTTTTCGCAGTTATGGATATTTTAGGCGTTAAATGTCATAATAAAGACGTTAGACAACAGAATTCTAAGAAAAAGTTGTAAGAAACCCCTGAAATCGACCTCTGCAAGTGTCGAAAATACCGGCACAGCACTAGTTGACAGCAAACAACGTAATCGAGCAGTCTTGTCGAGCGAATTACAAAGTTTCTTCAACTTTTCATGCGATTTATCAAATATAAACAAGTAAAAGGTTCTAGTCGGGAGCTCCCTACTAGTGAATACCCTGATCCCTCTTTGAGGTGGTAGCGGAGAGGTGGCGATAGGTATAAAATGAAAGATACTTGACATATATATAATTTCTAGAAGCAACATATCATGATTGGTGACTCTAGTTCTAATTATTTACCAAATTTACTCAAAAAAAAGGATGTCGATATCGATTTTTATCGATTGCTTGGAAACGGAGTAAGTTATCGATCATCGCAGGCACAAAGAGCACCTACATCTAAAATTTCAAGTCTCTAGCTCTTATGGGTTCTGAGATCCTTGCGTTCATACATACGGACAGTCGGACGGACGGACGGCCGGCAGACAGACGGACATAGCTATATCGACTCGGCTATTGATGCTGATCAAGAACATATATACCTTATGTGGTCGGAGATGCTTCCTTCTGCCTGTTACATACATTTACATACCTACATATTTTTACCCATTTTTAATGGGTTCAGGGTATAAAAACGAAACAGTGAAGGATAAAAGAAGAAGTGTTTTGAAGAGTATTATTAAATCGTGCCTGCGTAGCTATAGAGACGACGACGATGTGAAAATGTTTAAGTTTCCTAAAAATGATTGTCTTCGTCGTCAATGGGTCACAAAATGTAAATTACCTGGCAATACCGATATTGACAAAGCGTTAATCTGCGATAAACATTTTGAACAAAAGTAATATAGAAAACTTTTCGGCGTTTAAAATTGGTTATGGTTATTGATTATGAGCAGGTTTTAGAAATATCTAATTCAGGTAGTTTAGTAAAGAAATCACAATATAATGACCCAGCAAAGACAAAATGTTTTTTAACCAACAATGTGGCTTTTTCTGAATTATATGACATCATTTCATTTGGTACGGAAAAGGATAGTCAGAATATTAGATTTTGTCCGAACTGTTTGAAAAATGAACAAAATGAATTATTTTACCAAAATAAGTACTGGGAATTTTCCCAAAAAATTAACAAAGAAATACAAGCTAGTCCAGCTTTATAGGAGAAAGTTACATCGGATGCAAATGTTATTAATAATCGAAATAATATTAGAGCAATTGTATGCGACAAAGGTTCAAATAACCGTGGGGCTTTTACAAAATATGGTGTCAATAGAGAAGTTCATTATTTTACCATCGATGACAAAAAAATGTATGGAATATACGATGTTCCTCATTTGTTTAAGTCTCTTCGCAATATTTTAATGCGAAACTTTATCGAAACTCCCGATGGTACAGTGTCATGGCAAATATTAGTTAAATTATTTCAGATTGACTCTGATAACACTTCCACTCGATTATGCCCAAAGCTTTCTAGGAATCCTATATACCCCAACTCTTTCGAAAAATGAAAGTTAAATATGCTACTTTGATTTTTAGCCATACAGTAGCTTCTGCCAACAAAACATTAATTCAAAATGGCAATTTCGCTGATTGCCAAGATGTTGCACTTTCGACAGCCAACATTATTGAAAGGGTTAATAAGCTTTTTGATTGTTTAAACAGCAATGTTTTAAAAGATAAAAACCCATTTAAATCAGCTTTACAGAACCATAATAAAATAGAAGGATATATTACTGAAATGAAAGACTATTTCAAGAAATGTCGTTATCCCAAAACGGTCTACTGCATTGATGGCTTTCTCAAGACATTTGGAGGGAAGACTCCAATGTTTTCTTTCTAATTTTGTCGCGGCTTAATCAAGATGCATTGGAAAACCTTTTTTATCTAATAAGAAGTAGATGTGTCACAAATAGTAACCCAATGCTTTTTGAATTCAACGCGTTAATTTTGAAAATGTTGTCTATGAAAACACTTTGTGTATCCATTCGCTCCAAACGCATTCCGCTGACACAGGAGTTCAGCGCCCCGACTGTTATGTCGGCAGCAGCAACGTGACACTTGACTATGTCGCAAGTGGCTACGTTAGCGCTTATGCTGAGTCGGCTTGCCGACTGCAACTTTGTAGCTTATGCATTTTTGTAGCTTTGGATTTCCGCCTTTAAGTTTAGTTATATTCCTTTCTTGTATTCTTGTGTTCAGTTCTGTGAAACGCGCAAACATATAAGACGCTAATAAACATTGCTCCGGCAATAAAGTCGATATCATTTTCTTTTATTATTATCGCCTAGTCCAAGACTAGCGATAGCGGGTTAAGTCACCTCCGCAACATAATAACTACAAGAAGTATCACCGGTGGACCAGGAGCAGACATCGCAGTCGCTACGTGGGACCGCACAACTTCGTAATTTATATGCTTCAAAATGTCATAGAGCAGGCCAATGAGGAACTGCCAAGTGTTCGAGTTGAGGATGAAGAACATTTATCCTATCAGGAGCTGAGCATTGAATATTTTAACGAATGTATAAGCAATAGCGATAATATCGATCTCCCGTCTGTTTCAATAAGTACAAGTAGCGAAAATGCATTGCGGTATTGTGCAGGATTTGTTTAACATAAATCACAACAAAAGTTTAATTGTGACACCTGCAATAGCCTTTTAAAAGAAGATATTGCAAATTGTGAAGATTGCGAGTATTTTCTGTGTAATAAAAACCTCAAAAGTATAAATAATCGTTTAAAACTGAAAGCTCCCCAAGACGAATTTTTTAGTCTAATCAAACTCCATTATAGTATTTTCCATACGATTTTTTAAAAGAGCCCACATGTTAGACAAATAAGAGAACTAATGATTTATTAATGCATTTCGCAGACCGGGGCCTTTGGGAAATATGCAATTTGGATTTCCGAATCTCACAGCATAACGCCAAACTGGGGCCAGTAGGGTTTTGTACAGCAGCACCTTGTTGCTCAGAGAAAGCTTGCTGTTTTCCTTAAGAAGCCAAGTCATTCTTTTAAGTTTTTGTCGTAAGCTATGACATACTGTTGTTATGTGTTTGCTCCAAGTTAGCCTGCGATCGAGGTGGACTCCAAGGTAGCGGTGTCCGTCTTTATGCTCGAGGAGTTCGACTTGAAGAAACACTCCTGGCGACGTATCTCTGCGGATCGCGAATGTGGAGCATACCGATTTTTGCCTGTTGATGGCAATCCGCCACTTAGATGCCCACGTCTCAAAATCGTGCAGATATTCTTGCAGTTGGTCGGTGGCTTGGTATACACAGCTAGCTTTGGAAAGGATTGCTGTGTCGTCCGCAAATGTGGCGAGCTTGAAGCTACCGTGATGCTCCAGTGTCGTCGGGTCTACCGTCGGCATGTCTGCTGTGTAGACGGTGTATAGCCACGGAGCAATAACGCTACCCTGGGGAACTCCAGCTTGGTTTCCCTTGACTCCTGAGAACGTGCCGTCGACAACTACAAAAAATTTTCTATTTTCGAGGAAGCTGTGGAGTATATAGAACAGAGAGGGTGGAAACAAAGTTTTTAGTTTGAACAGGAGTCCTTTGTGCCACACTCGGTCGAACGCCTGTTTGATGTCAACGAATGCCACGACGCAATACTCGAAGTTCTCAAAGCTGTCAATGATGAAGTCAACTACTCGGTGGAGCTGCTCCGGTGTCCCATGACGTCTTCGAAATCCGAACTGATGCCTTGGTATGATCCGCTTAACGCAATCCAGCTCCGACACTCTGGCCAATAATATTCTTTCGAATATTTTGGAGAGGGTCGGAAGCAGGCTTATTGGTCGATAAGATTCGACTTGCGTTAGGGATTTTTTGGGTTTTGGGATCATGGCGATCAGAGCGCTTTTCCATTGCCTTGGGAAGTGTCCAATTCGAAGCATCGTATTAAAGATGAGTACTATGAATAGTATGCATTTGGTGGGGATCAGCTTTATTGTTCTGTTGTCCAGTTCGTCAGATCCAGGGGCTTTCTTTTCTTGAGTGCAAGTTTGGGCAACAAGCGCAAATTTGAAGAATTTCTGTATACATGAACACACACACATTCATGCTCGACTACTTTGAATTCTATCAACACCATTGCAATTGCAATTGTATTGTTTTCTGTGTTGCTCTTTATACCCTGAGCCCATTAAAAATGGGTAAAAGGGGTATAATGTTTTTGTGCAAATGTTTGTAACAGGCAGAAGGAAGCATCTCCGACCACAGAAAGTATATATATTCTTGATTAGGATCAATAGCCGAGTCGATCTAGCCATGTCCGTCTGTCTGTCTGTCCGTCCGTCCGTCCGGATCTCAGAACCTATAAGAGCTAGACACTTAAAATTTTGGTTCTCCTAGTTCCTACGCAGATCGAGTTTGTTTCCGATAATCGATAACTTACTCCGTTTCCAAGCAATCGATAAAAATCGATATCGACATCCTGCTTTTTGAGCAATTTTGGTAAATAAACTCGACGATGAAAAAAGCATAACACAAATTCAGTCTCTGCTATCCCTTTTTGTTTGAGGCTACAGCCTATGATCTTAGCTTCTGCACCCTTCTAACTCATTGTTGTGGTTTCTAAGCACTGCTATGCCTATAATTCGCAAAGTCATGTCTTCTTCTTCTCCACTTGCTTTCAACTTGCAAGCAGCTCGGCAGATTTTTATAATTTTTCAATTTTCGACCAGCATGGCACCCTTTCTCAAAATAGGGTATTTTAACTATTCATAAGTTCTGTGACCAAATACCACTAACCTCCTCAAATACAATTTTTGATCCAATGTCTGATTAAATTATAATTTCGTATTTAGTGTGAAACTATTGGTCCAATTATTAATAATTGTTTTCTTTAAAAACAAATTATATACCATTTCTATAAGTAAGGGCATCAATGCCGCGACGCGCCTAATAGTTGTTGCATGTGTGTCATCTCACACACAAGGGAAGTTTATAAACTTAAGAAGATTGCACTATTCTGTTGCGCATGTGTTGTTAAAATGATTACATATGTCAATCAATTATTTACAATGAAGGACACTATTCATAAATTATTTAAATGTACGTAATAAAGATCGAAATATATATTACTCAAGAGTAGAAATAGAATTCCATAAAATGTAACGTCATAATTTCTTATGTTAACGCGCCGTGCGCGTAACCCTTTGATTTGAATGCCATGGCTTGCTGGGATTCAAATTTTCTACCTAATTGTGCCGAGACTCGGCTCTGCAACAACAATTTAATACCCAAATTATGCTGTTGTTGTTTCTACGCGCTGCCTTGTAGGAACGACAGAGAAACCCCCAAAGAACACAGTGGCATTATTTGTCCCTATTCGTTGCACAGAGTTTCCTATGTCCTCTAAATCTGGTTTCAGAATTTCATAGATCACAACGGGCGACGAAGAAAAAATGAGTTTTCGTGCGCACTGTTGTTGTTTTGTTTTTAATTTGATTTTGCGTTTGCGGACCAACCTTAACGACCTGGCATAGAGTAATAAACAGACCAAGAGGAGGCATTTGGATCAAAAGCTCTTTTCCAAAAATTCTGAAGCCAGATACAGAGGTTGCAAACACAACGCTCGGCTGTCTGCAGCTACTTCTGCCGATGCCCAAAATTCAAAGACAACTTCAAAACATTTTCCATAAGAACCAACAACAACCATAATCAAAACAAATGACTCGACAATAAAAACGGCACACCACAAGTTCTATCCTTGCTATCCCTTTTTTGTTTGAGGGTACAGCCTATGATCTTAGCTTCTGCACCCTTCTAACTCATTGTTGTGGTTTCTAAGCACTGCTATGCCTATAATTCGCAAAGTCATGTCTTCATCTTCTCCACTCACTTTCAACTTGCAAGCAGCCCGGCAGATTTTATAATTTTTCATTTTTCGATCAGCAAGGCACCCTTGTTCAAAATAGGGTATTTTAACTATTCATAAGTTCTGTAACCAAGTACCACTAACCTTCTCATATAAACATTTTTATCTAATCTCTGAGAAATATATAATATCTTATTTAGTGTGCAACTATTAGTACAATCAATAATAATTGTTTTCTTGAAACATTCTATACCATTTCTATAAATAAGGGTATAAATGCCTCGACGCGCCAAATAGTTGTTGGCATGTGTGCCTCATCTCACACACATTAGCAAAAAATATGCATGCCGCATACGGCGCGTCAACATCATATACTATTACGTCACGTTTTAAAGAATTTCATTTCTTGTGATGCTAAGAATATGTGACGTCACATGCGCAACAGAATATTGCAATCTTTTTAAATTCATATACTTCCCTTGGCTTCGAAAACACACACATGCATATTTTTTTGCCAATGTGTGTGAGATGAGGCACACATGCCAACAACTATTTGGCACGTCGAGGCATTGATACCCTTATTTATAGAAATGGTATAGAATGTTTCAAGAAAACAATTATTATTGATTGTACTAATAGTTGCACACTAAATAAGATATTATATATTTCTCAGAGATTAGATAAAAATGTTTATATGAGAAGGTTAGTGGTACTTGGTTACAGAACTTATGAATAGTTAAAATACCCTATTTTGAGCAAGGGTGCCTTGCTGATCGAAAAATGAAAAATTATAAAATCTGCCGGGCTGCTTGCAAGTTGAAAGTGAGTGGAGAAGATGAAGACATGACTTTGCGAATTATAGGCATAGCAGTGCTTAGAAACCACAACAATGAGTTAGAAGGGTGCAGATGCTAAGATCATAGGCTGTACCCTCAAACAAAAAAGGGATAGCAAGGATAGAACTTGTGGTGTGCCGTTTTTATTGTCGAGTCATTTGTTTTGATTATGGTTGTTGTTGGTTCTTATGGAAAATGTTTTGAAGTTGTCTTTGAATTTTTGGGCATCGGCAGAAGTAGCTGCAGACAGCCGAGCGTTGTGTTTGCAACCTCTGTATCTGGCTTCAGAATTTTTGGAAAAGAGCTTTTGATCCAAACGCCTCCTCTTGGTCTGTTTATTACTCTATGGTCAATGACTCAATGGCTAGGTGACGCTGACGATGCATTTATGATACATGGAGCGTGAGTGGGTGATCATGTTTTACTCGCACTTGAACTTGGTTATTTGTATTATTGTATGTATTATTGACTACATTGAGCATTCGATATGTGCGCATACCATATTTCCCTCCTTTTGAAAAACAACGTAACCTAGTGTAGTTATTAAACTCTTGCAGAGGGTATTATAATTTTGTCGTGAAATGTGTAACGCATAGAAGGAGACATCTCCGGCCCCATAAAGTATATACATATATTCATGATCAGTATCAACAGCCGAGTCGATATAGCCATGTTCGTCTGTCCAGGTGTCTGTCTGTCTGTTTCTATGCGAACTTGTCTCTCAGTTTTAAAGCTACTTTTCTAAAACTTTGCAGAAGATCGTCTTTCTGTTGCACGAGTCACCTTCTTGGCCGTGTTCGCTGGTAACAAGTTGTCTGGAACGGGTTAAGTTAGATATTAAATATGAATTGAATTGAAATAAAGACATGCACCTCTGTGCAGTTTGAACAGCAAATGCGATCTAATTTATTCGACCAAGTGTCGTTCTTAAGTAGCCTAAGTATTACAATATTTAAGATTGTATGTATATGTGTATAAATGTGTAGTTGCCATTGGTGGGTCGCTGATGTTAATGTTTCTGCATCCTGTTAAACCGCTGACATTGGGGTGTTGTACAATGTAGCACAATGTACTCTGCTCTATGTGGTCATCGTTTTGTTGGTATGTAGATACATATGTACTTACATATGTGTCTATGTACTTATTTGGTGGTTTGAATATGGTTTAGTTGCGGTGTATTTATTTGCTGCTTCTTGGTGGTTTCGTAGGTGGTGTGACTGATAAGCAGAGTTCGCAAATTTCCGTCCTCACTTTCCGGTTGTCTACAAAAACAAAAGTTTTTTCCGACAGAATGAATAGCGGCAAAAGAAAACACACGCATTTATGTTTCTACGCACCAGACTCTGGGTCCGAGCAAAAACAGTTTTCGTCGTTTTTATACCCTTGCAGAGGGTATTATAATTTTGTCGTGAAATGTGTAACGCATTGAAGGAGACATCTCCGATCCCATAAAGCATATACATATATTCTTGTTCAGTATCAACAGCCGAGTCGATATAGCCATGTTCGTCTGTCTGCAAGGGTTTCTATGCGAACTAGTCTCTCAGTTTTAAAGCCATCTTTATGAAACTTTGCAGAAGTCCCTCTTTCTGTTGCACGCAGCACATATGTCAAAACCAGCTGGATCGGACCACTTTATCATATAGCTGCCATAGGAACGATCGGTCGAAAAGTAGGATCTTGTATGAAAAACATTTTGTTTTCAAGACCAAACTCGGCACTTTCTTGACTGTTATCTTGACCAAACTTGGCACTTATTAGTTTTACTCCTCATATATATGGAAAATCCTATGAAGATCGGACAACTATATCATATAGCTGCCATAGGAACGATCGGTCGAAAATTAAGTTGTATGAAAAAACATTTTGTTTTTCAAGATATCTTGACCAAACTCGGCATTTATTAGTTTTACTAAGCTCCTCATATACATGCAAAATCCTATTAAGATCGGACTACTATATCATATATCTGCCAGAGAGCGATCTGTCGAAAACTAGGTTTTTGATTAATAACATTTTTGTTTATCAAGATATCTTGACCAAACTCGGCATTAACTATTTTCCCTGTGCTTCTTAGATACGGGCAAAGCACTATGAGCATTATGAAAAGGTTGGGTCTGCAAGGGTATTAGATCTTCGACGTGCCGAAGATAGCCTTTCTTTCTCGTTATATATTACTTCGTAGTCGTATTCCAATAGTCTAAGTTTCCATCTGACTAATTTGGAGTTGGGTTCTTTAAAGCTCATTTGTGGCTTGTGATCTGTTACTATCTTAAATTTTGGAACGAATACATAGGGTCGAAAGTACTTTATTGTCCAGATTTTGGCAAGCATTTCCATTTCGACGGTGGAATAATTTTCTGCTGTATCGGTTACTGTTCGGCTTGCGAACGAAATTGGCTTATCCGACCCTAAATGTCCTTGTGACAGAACAGCTCCTCAAGCTACGTTGCTCGCATCTGTTGTTGGTATGAATAGTTTCGTAAAGTCGGGGTAAATAAGTATTGGGTCGTTACAAAGCAAGATTTTACAATAGTCAAATGATTCTATAAATTCGTCATTTAAAACTACTCTCGCTTCCCCTTTTAATTGTTTAGTCAGGGGTTTCCTTATTTTTGCGTAGTCTTTCATAAACTTCCTGTAATATAGTATAGCTTCTATCTTTGACGGGTTTGGTTTAACGCTATCTTAACGCCATGTGTCCAAGATTAGATAAATCGGATTTGTCCATTTGTAGTTTTAAATTTGCTTTCCTTATTCTTTGGAAAACGGTCCGTAGGGGTTGTATGTATATGGTCTTGTAGTGAACTTGAAATTACTATTATATCATCCATATATACTTAACAGTGTATTCCTAAAAGGTCTCCAAACAAACTATCCATTACTCTCTGGAAGGTTGCGGGTGCATTAGTAAGCCCAAATGGCATTCTAATGAACTCAAAATGTCTTGTTTGGTTCTCTTTCTCATTCATTTCTATTTGGTAATACCCGCTGGGTAAGCCTGATATTAAAAAGTATTTGGCTTTACCTATTCTATCTAAAACGTCGTTGATTGTAGGCATTGGGTTTTATCTTTGATTGTTTTTTCGTTTAACTTTCTAAAATCTACCCTAATCTCCATTTCCTTTCCCTTGACTCATCTGCTTTCTTGGGTACTAACCATACAGGACCATACCATAGAACCCATAAGAGCTAGAGACTTGAAATGTAGGTCCTCCTAGTGCCTGCGCAGTACGAGTTTGTTTCCGATAATCTATAACTTCCCCCGTTTCCAAGTAATTAGTCAAAATCGATATCAAAATCATGTTTTTTGAGCAAAGTTTTTTAGAGCAAGTGTCACCAAGTTTGATATGTAGAAAATTGTAAGAATTATCACATGCGTCTTTATTGAATTCTATCAACAGAACTGCAATTGCGATTGTTTTGTATTCTGCGCTGTGGGTATGTGTTGCTATTTGAATTCTCGGTGTCACGAGTTCACGTGTGAACATTCTGCGGAGGCCCGACAAAGGTGATGGCTTGCAGTTTTTTTGTTTCAGTTATTTTTCTTATAAGATAAATAATAATAATTACGACTAAGATTAATACAATTATTAACGAAGCATGTCCAGATACGTGTTGGAAATGTAAACCCTTCAATTCTACGTGGTGGTCTGTTAACTCTTGGACTTTACTTAGCAGTTTTTTTAATTCCTCACAAGTACTAATCTTAGTCGCAGTTAATGGATCCCACATTACTTTAGTTATTTCTTTTAATACTTCAATGTACGAGGGAATAATAGTTTCCTGCCTTCACACACTCGCTTGTTTGACTGCCATTTTGGCATTTGTTTAATGTTGATTCAATCATAAGATGGTATGAATCCATCTCAAAGTTATATACTTAATATTCTGAACTTAACTGTATTGTTAAGTTAAAATGTTTTCACAATAATAAAGACGTCTTATTCGGTTGGAGCATTAGTCGAGAGTGTTCTCTCGGTTTTATTCAATTTTATATTTGGCTTAATACATACAATATTCTAAGTGAGCTCTGCCGCTAAGAGCGTCGGCAGAGAGAGAGTTGCAGTACATATGTGCCTATGTAGTTATGTATATATACATATATATGTACAGATGGTACATACTCAAGAAGTGCTTACGCTAGCGATCTCACGCTGCGGCCAGTCCGCATAAGTGACGGATCCTATTACTGCACTTATGTATATTTATGATTGTATAAACATAGCAACAAAGTGTCGTTATGTTATGAGTTGTTACTCTTACTTTTATGTTGGGCATATGACCACTTGCTATATTGTATACTCTACAATACTGTGGGCATATGCTCATTTGGCATACAACATACTACACCTCCCTTTTTAAAAAATAACGTAATATATTGTAGTTATTTAATATTAAAAATTATTATTAGTATCATTTTTATATCATTTATATACTATGTTGTATATAACAACATTTTTATTTTATATATATATTCTTATTCTTTTTTTTTGTTTTATTTATTAATCCTTTTTAGCCTATCCTTATGAACTTTTTGTTCCCTATTTTTCTTATTCTTTATAATTATATTATTATTGTTTTCTATACTAATGACCTCAAATGGTCCTATATAAGAAGATTCTAATTTATGACCTGTTTCATTCTTTAAATAAACTTGGTCTCCTATTTCTATTTTAAAATCTACTACTTTCTTATCATTTATTTCTTTTTGCTTAATTTTATTTTTTTCTTAAAGTATTCGAGCTCTCTTATACGCGTTTTCTAGTCTAAACTTAACTTCTTTAGAATAATCTTCTATATTATATATAGGTTCTATGGTATTTACGCTATTAAATTGTATTGGTAGGTTATTTTGTCTACCAAATACTAGTTCATATGGACAATAATTATGAGTTACTGATGGTGTTGTGTTAAAACAATACACGAAATACTGTAACCATACGTCCCAGTCAGTTTTATCTACTGATATATATGAACGAATGTACTCATTGAATGTCCTATGACTTCTTTCAACGGTACCTAATGTCTGGTGGTGGTGTGCTGTAGACGTTATGTTGTCTATTTTTAGATATTTGCCCAAGTCAGTTATATTGGATTTTTGTATTCTGTTCCCATGTCCGTAATGAACGTCTTCATTGGACCGTACTTCAGAATAAAAGATTCGAATATGGCTTTTGCGACAGTTGTTGCACTTTTGTTTGCAACAGGAATTGCTACTAAATACTTTGTCAAATCACATATTAAAGTGATTGCGTATTCATTTCCCTTTTCCGAACGTGGTAGTGGACCAATTGTGTCTACTATCACTCTGTCAAAAGCATATTGTGGAGTTTCGGTTATTATCATGGGTGATCGACGTCAGGCATTTTGGACATTTATTTATGTACTCTTTTACATGTTTAGTCATGTTTTTCCAATAATATTGTCTCTTTATTTTTGATATCGTTTTATTTATGCCTGTATGACCTCCTTGAATTGGATCGTCATGGAATGTAGACAATATAGCTTCTTTTTCTTGTTCATGGTTTATTTGGGTCACCGGCTTGAGTAGCGCTACTCTTAATGATTTTAAATTTTTATTGCCCATGTGTTTGAAAGTATCTGTTGAAATTGATTCAAAGATCTTTTCGCTCGGTGCCACTTTTAGTTGGCTGATTTTAGATACACCGGCTTGCCATTCAAGCCTTTGGAAAAACTGACCTAAGTCGAGAATTCCATTGGAGTACAAATCGCTAACATTAATTCTTGCTATAACTGTTTTTCCATGTTTCAATAAACATGTCGAATCTGTTATTCGCAAGGTCACTACTTTTCGTACCTCGTCATTTGTGATGACTTCGTATACGTTGGGCTTAGAAGCTTTTTCAAGACTTTGTTTTGGCAATAGTTCTTGTTTATTTTCTGCGCAGAAATTGTTTTGTCTACTTTGGTGCCTGGTAGTGACTTTCAGGACTTTTCTATTCATGTCAATTAAGTCGGATATTGTTATCCTTGACAGGGCGTCTGCCACGAAATTATCTTTCCCTCTCAGATACTCTACCGTAAAATCATATTCTTCTAATTCGAGTCGCATGCGTGTTAATTTTGAACTTGGGTTTATCATAGAAAATAAATATGTTAAAGGTCTGTGATCAGTTCTTACTGTAAAATGTTTGCCATATATATATGGTCGAAAATGTGTTATTGCCCAATGTATTGCTGCTAGTTCTTGTTCTGTAGTACTTTTATTGCTTTCACCCTTAGTGAATGCTCTGGATGCATATGCAACTGGGAGTTGGAGTCCATTATAGTTTTGAGTTAAAACTGCTCCACATGCTTGCTTGCTTGCATCCGTGATTATGCAAAATTCTTTGCTAAAATCTGGGTACTGTAATAAATTTGGTTGAACAAGTTGATTTTTTAGGTACTGGAATGCCTTTTCACATTCTGTTGTCCATTCAAATGGGACATTCTTTTTACATAATCTTGTTATGTGCTGTGAATATTCGGCAAAATTTTTTATAAATCGTCTATAATAATTGCAAAATGCAACGAATCTGCTAGCGCTGTCTGCCTCCGTAGGGACTGGATAGTTATTGATAACATCAAATTTTTTATCGTCTGGTAAGATTCCTTTATCTGTGCATCTGTGACCTAAAAACGTCATCTCGTGCATGAAAAATGAACATTTTTCTGGATGTAATTTCAGATTGTGTTTTCTACAAAGTTTGAAAACATCTGTTAAGTTTTTAATCATATGTCGTTCAGAACAACCAATAACGATTAAATCATCCATGTAAAGGAAAGCTTGAGAAGGCTCTAGGCCTAAGAATGCTATTGTCATCATTCTCTGAAATGAATTAGGCGCTATTTTTAAACCAAATGGTAATCGCGTGAAGCGATATGAACCATTGCTTTTTGAAAAAGACGTTATATTTCTTGAACTTTCCTCAAGCTCAATTTGGTGGAAACCTGACATTAAATCAAGGCATGAAAAATATTTAGCTCTACCCAATTGATCAAGAATATCGTGAATTCTGGGGAGTGGAAATTTATCTGACAGCAATTTTTTATTTATTTGGCGATAGTCAATTACTAATCGCCATTTTTTCTCTTTAGGGCCTGAAAGAGATTTCTTTGGGACTAATAAGAGTGGGCTATTATAAGGTGAAACAGACGGTTCAACAATATTTTGTTCAATTAACTTTCCAATTTGATGCTGGATTTCTTCTATTTGGCTATGCGGACATCGATAATTTTTAACATATACTGGTTCATCATCCTTAAGTCTCAATCTTTGCTTATAGAAATTGTTTGTTGTAATTGGTTCACATTCAAGTCCGAACACATCACTATACTGGGTGCATATTTCTTCAAGTTGTTTCTTAAACAAGGTTGGAAAATTTTTCTTTAATTTATTAATTACAGACTCTGTTCTATTGTCTTTTAGATTTTGAACTACGTCGTAGTTCGAAAGTGATTCAAATTTTATGTTATTAATGCCTACTATTTGGCATTTATCTGTGGTATTCAAAAATCTGACAAAAGTATTTTGGGCTGTAGCAATAGTATTTGCAACAAAAACACCCGGTTTAATTTCCTGATTTGGAATTAAAATGTTTTCTTCTGCTAAAGACAACTCGATTTTGCGTATCACTTGTGATCTTGCTGGTAGAAGTGTGGAATTAGTACCAGAACTAAATTTTATTGGAACATAGATAGGATACGTTAGGTTTTGTGGTCTAATTATAAACCAATCCTCGGAACTATTGTAATCTAATTGGCAATTAAATTTTTTTATGAAATCTAATCCTATTATTCCATCGCAAGGGATTGCGAAATCTGGATGAAGTAGATGAAATTTGTATGGAATAATGTATTTGTCTGTTTGTAGTTCAATTGAGACTAGACCTTTGGAGTTTATTACTCCTTCTCCTATGCCTCTAATGTCTATAATTCTATTGATTTGGATGTCATGAAAGACATCAGAATTTTTTTTTTTTTTTTTTGGATTAACAATTATATATTTTTATTTTTTTTTTTTTAATTAAGTTGCGCGCTCTCTGTAGCGCTGCCGGTCCCCGAAGATGACTTAGCTTGGAACGCTAAATGGTGCCGGTGCTGGTCCTCGCACAGGCTGTTGGGGGGCCGGTGCTGGTCTTCTCACAGGCTGTTGGGTCATCTCTTCATTTGTTTGGGCTCTTTCTTGTTTTCTGCGTTTGGAATGTTTAAGTATTTATTAGCTAAGTTCTTTATAGGATGAGTGGAAGGCGTTTCATTTGTGTTTTTTGTATTTTTAATTGTGCATCAAGCAAGCTCATCGGTTAGCCTCTTGGCATCTTTCCAATTCGGGGGCTTGCTGCTGTTATATAATTCTTTGCATATTTCCGCCTTACGGGTTTTTATGCCCAGCTGAATGCCTCCCCGGTTTCTTTTTGGTTGGTTTTGCTTAATTGTAGCCTCGGCGTTGTCTACTGTTTTTCTTGTGCTATACTCATCAAGCGTGATGCGTATGGACATTTCGACTTTTAACACAAACGAAATACACCTTACTCACTCAGAACTTTGGCTTTAATCCATCGCTGCTGAAGAAAATTGTTGTTCTTTATCCCGCGCCGTTGTAGTTGTATATTGTTACTGCTGCTCGTCTCGTTGTTGCACCACCAGTTGTAGTTGCATTTAATTATTTTAATTTTTTTTTTCACATGTTATATTTTTAACATGTTCGTGACACTTGTCACGGTCGCCATGTTAAGTTAAAATGTTTTCACAATAATAAAGACGTCTTATTCGGTTGGAGCATTAGTCGAGAGTGTTCTCTCGGTTTTATTCAATTTTATATTTGGCTTATTACATACAATATTCTAAGTGAGCTCTGCCGCTAAGAGCGACGGCAGAGAGAGAGTTGCAGTACATATGTGCCTATGTAGTTATGTATATATACTTATATATGTACAGATGGTACATACTCAAGAAGTGCTTACGCTAGCGATCTCACGCTGCGGCCAGTCCGCATAAGTGACGGATCCTATTACTGCACTTATGTATATTTATGATTGTATAAACATAGCAACAAAGTGTCGTTATGTTATGAGTTGTTACTCTTACTTTTATGTTGGGCATATGACCACTTGCTATATTGTATACTCTACAATACTGTGGGCATATGCTCATTTGGCATACAACATACTACAGTATCTTTATAATCTGTCCCTCTTTTTGTATTGGAACTGGTATAATTCTAAATAGATGGGACGGGTGTCTACTGAAAAATGGTATTTTGGCATTTATGATGAGTTTATTGTTTATGAAAATACCCCTTGCCTTTAAGAGTTTGTAAATCTCCTTAATTTCTGTATTTGTTCTCTTTCCTGGAAGTACTAATTTTTCGGATTGGCTATCTTTTATCTTGGAGACTTTGTCCCTTAATTGTTTTGGCTTTAAAATGTTTGGATTGAGTCGCCCATGATTTATGTCAATTGATAGTCCTATTATTCCTGTTTGTATTTTGTCACTTTCATCAATTAGAGCTAAGTTGTTTATTTATTATGAAGAAACTAATAGATTCCTTACAAACATAATAACTCTCCTTGAGAAGTTCGGTCATGTTCTCTATTCGTTAATTAATTTTTTCAAAGTTTATATTTATGTCCTCTGTTGTCTTTTTTATTATATTACTGACGTCTGTTTTTTCTGCAATTCGTTTAAATTGTGTTGATTTTGAAGCAATGTTTTCAGATTTATACCCTTGCAGAGGGTATTATAATTTTGTCGTGAAATGTGTAACGCATAGAAGGAGATATCTCCGACCCCAGAAGTATATGCATTCTTGATCAGCATCAACAGCCGATTCGATATAGCCATGTCCGTCTGTCCGTCTGTCTGTTTCTATGCGAACTAGTCTCTCAGTTTTAAAGCTATCTTAATGAAACTTTGCAGAAGTCCCTTTTTCTGTTGCACGCAGCACATATGTCAAAACCAGCTGGATCGGACCACTTTATCATATAGCTGCCATAGGAAAGATATCTTGACCAAACTCGGCATTTATTAGTTTTACTAAGCTCCTCATATATATGCAAAATCCTATTAAGATCGGACCACTATATCATATAGCTGCCATAGGAACGATCGGTCGAAAATTAAGTTTTTGTATGAAAAAACATTTTGTTTATCAAGATATCTTGACCAAACTCGGCAATTATTAGTATTACTATGCTCGCCATATATATGCAAAATCCTATTAAGATCGGACCACTATATCATATGGCTGCCATAGGAACGATCGGTCGAAAATTAAGTTTTTGTTTGAAAAAACATTTTGTTTATCAAGATATCTTGACCAAACTTGGCATTTATTAGTTTTACTATGCTCCTCTTATATATACATAATCCTATGAAGATCGGACCACTATATCATATAGCTGCCATAGGAACGATCGGTTGAAAATTAAGTTTTTGTATGAAAAAACATTTTGTTTATCAAGATATCTTGACCAACCTCGGCATTTATTAGTTTTACTAAGCTCCTCATATATATGCAAAATCGTATTAAGATCGGACCACTATATCATATAGCTGCCATAGGAACGATCGGTCGAAAATTAAGTTTTTGTATGAAAATACATTTTGTTTATCAAGATATCTTGACCAACCTCGGCATTTATTAGTATTACTATGCTCCCCATATATATGCAAAATCCTATTAAGATCGGACCACTATATCATATAACTGCCATAGGAACGATCGGTCGAAAATTAAGTTGTATGAAAAAACCTTTTTGTTTATCAAGATATCTTGACCAAACTCGGCATTAACTATTTTCCATGTGCTTCTTAGATACGGGCAAAGCACTATGAGCATTATGAAAAGGTTGGGTCTGCACGGGTATTAGATCTTCGGCGTGCCGAAGATATCCTTTCTCTCTCGTTTCTTATTGGTTTTTTGTGATAAATAGCTCGTTTTTTTCTTCTAATTCCTCAATTTGTCTTTGTGTGCTATTGAGTATTAAGTTGCACTGATCTTCAAACCCATAGAGTTTCTCACAAACAATCCTAATTTTTTGTACTAATTTGCTTCCTCTATGTAGCATTTCAAAATATGGTTCCATATCGTAAAATATGACCACCCATTGGATCTAGATACATTGCTGAGGAGCTATTAATTTTTTTTATTACCCATTTTCCTTCTTGTTTCTCTAACGGGGTTGTGTTTGATACTTGGCAGAACAGCATGAGTATTATCATCATCATCAGTCCTACCTTTGAGATTTTACATCTCTTAGAGCTTCTCCTTTCCTCCTCCTTATTATACCCTTGCAGAGGGTATTATAATTTTGTCGTGAAATGTGTAACGCATAGAAGGAGACATCTCCGTCCCCATAAAGAATATATATTCTTGATCAGCATCAACAGCCGAGTCGATATAGCCATGTCCGTCTGTCTGTCTGTCTGTTGCTATGCGAACTAGTCTTTCAGTTTTAAAGCTATCTTTATGAAACTTTGCAGAAGTTATTTTTTCTGTTGCACGCAGCACATATGTCAAAACCAGCTGGATCGGACCACTATATCATATAGCTGCCATAGGAACGATCGGTCGAAAATGTAGTTCTTGTATGAAAAAACATTTTGTTTTTCAAGATATCTTGACCAAACTCGGCATTTATTAGTTTTACTAAGCTCCTCTTATATATGCAAAATCCTATTAAGATCAGACCACTATATCATATAGCTGCCATAGGAACGATCGGTCGAAAATTAAGTTTTTGTATGAAAAAAAAAATTGTTTTTTACAAGATATCTTAACCAAACTCGGCATTTATTAGTTTTACTATGCTCCTCATATATTTGCAAAATCGTATTAAGATCGGACCACTATATCATATAGCTGCCATAGGAACGATCTGTCGAAAAGTAGGATCTTGTATGAAAAACATTTTGTTTTTCAAGATATCTTGACCAAACTTGTCACTTATTAGTTTTACTATGCTCCTCATATATATGCAAAATCCTATTAAGATCGGACCACTATATCATATTATTAAGTTTTTGTATGGAGCATTTTTTGTTTTTCATGATTTTGCGATAAAACACGGCATTTAAAGATTTCACTATGCTCCCTTCATTTTTGCAAAATCTTATTTTCATCGGTTTTTGATTAAAATCCTTTTTTTTTTTGTTTATCAATATACCTTGACCAAACTCGGCCTTAACCATTTTCTCGGCATTAAAAGGTTGGGTCTGCAAGGGTATTAGATCTTCGGCATGCCGAAGATAGCCCTTCTTTCTCGTTTTTTCGCTCATTTTCATTTTTATTCTGTGCCTCTATACCAATAAGCGGCCACACCTTGGTAATGGGTCTTGTGGTAAATCCCTCTTCTAATTTTACTTTTACAACCCGGACTTTGCTGTCTTTCCCCCTATGTACTTCTTCTACTTTGCCCAAGGGCCATCTTGCTGGATGACAGTTTTCGTCTTTCATTATGACTATTTGTCCCTTTTGTACATCCCGTGTTTCTTTTTTCCACTTCTTTGCTGTAGGGCGTACAAATAGTCTTCTTTCCATTTTGACCAAAACTCTTTCTTCATTCTTTGAATCAGTTTCCATCTGTCTAAGTTGCCTATTCTATTCTGCGTTTCTGATTCTATGCTATCTAATGTTGGTCTGCCAATTAGAAAATGACCTGGTGTCAACACTTCGATATTGTCAATGTCTTCTCCGTATGTGAACAAGGGTCGTGAGTTTAATACTGCCTCAAGTTGACACAACAATGTTTATATTTCTTCAAATGTTAGATTGTTGTCGCCTATTACCCTTTTAAGGTGATATTTTACCGACTTGACTCCGGCCTCCCAAATATCTCCGAAGTGAGGTCCTGCCGGCGGGATAAAATGCCACTGGATTTTTTCATTTTCTAGTATCGGGGCAATCTTATTGTTATTTTGGATCGCTTTAGAAAATCTAAATCTAGCTTCCTTGACGCTCCTACGAAATTCGTTCCACTGTCGGAGTATATGTGAGCACATTTTCCGCGCCTTGCTATAAATCTTCTTAGTGCTGCTAAAATTGCATCTGATGTTAAATCATTAACTACTTCTAGGTGAATTGCTTTTGTGGCCATACATACGAATACTGCTGTACACCCTTTATATGTTTTCAGTCCCCGAGTTTTTGAGCATCTAATGTTGTATGGTCCTGCATAGTCTACACCTGTATTTACGAACGGGAAGGATTCTATTGTTCTATATTTCGGGAGATTTCCCATTATTTGTTCCCCTGTGTGTTGTCTGATCTAGTACATTTAACACATTCTTTTAGATGTTTCTTTAAGGAGTTTCTTAGCCCGATTATCCAGTATTTTCTCTGGATATGATTTCTCATGAGGTAAATTCCTCCATGTAATGTTTCTGTATGTGCTTTTCTTATTATAAGATCAGCTATGTGCCCTTTGTTTAAAATTATTGGATGTTTGATATCGAAATCTGCATTTAAATTTTGAAGTCTTCCTCCGACTCTTAATTACCCATTTTGATCTAAAAATGGGTTTAGTCCTACTATTTTACTTTTTATTTCTATTTCTTTTTTCTGACGTAAGCAATATATTTCTGTTATAAATTGATTTGCTTGTTCTTGCTTAAGTAACATTATATTTGCTTTTCTGAGTTCCTTAACAGTTAGATGTGATGGAAACACCTCCATTGAAATTTTGATTGCAATAAATCTTAGTATATATGCTATTATCCTTTTTAATTTTTGTAAGCGAGAATAGTTTTGACTTAAATCTTGTATAATTCTACTTTAATAATATTGTATTGACTATTATCATATCTTCGGCTATCTGCTCTTTTGGCCAATTTTCTTTAGACCTTGATAGCCATTCTGGCCCTTTCCACCAAATTTGGCACTCTCTTAATTTACTTGGACAACTCCCCATGAGGCCACATCCGCTGGATTATCTTCTGATTTTGCCTGACCCCAATTTATATTTGTATTTTTTATCTCTTCAGTTCTTTTTCTTATGAACTTGGTTTTACTTGTACTATTTTTTATCCAAGCTAACGTAATTGTAGAGTCATTCCATGCACATAGTTGTATTGCCGTTGTTAATGACTCATTTATTCTTTTCATTAATTTTGCTAACAGATGTGCTGCGCATAATTCTAATTTCGGTATAGTTTTTCTATTTTCGATTGGGTTTACCTTACTTTTGCTGGCTATTATCGTAACTGAGTTACCTACTTTTGCATATACCACTACTGCGTATGCCTTCTCTGATGCTTCCGCGAATCCATGCAACTGCATTTAAAGCTTTATGCTGGTTTGTAACCATCTTGGGATTCTTATGTCTTCTAATAGTGTTAAGTTTTTTCTATACTGATCCCATTCATTTGCATCTTCCATGCTTAGTTTGTCATCATAATTTTTCTACAACAGTGACCGGGGCTAGCCAACCTAATGGGTCATAAATCTTTACAAGCGTGGATAATACTTGTCATTTATTTATGTTTCCTGAGCCGCCACAATTGACCTTAAATTTGAATTCGCCTTTCAAGGGCTCCCACTGTATTCCCAATGTTTTAATATACTCATTTTCTTCAATAGCTTTTACTTTATTTACCTCAGTATTTTCTACATGATCTATAATCGCTTGTTTATTTGCAATCCATTTTCTCAAATTAAAACCTGCTTCCGCTAGCTCCGAAGAAATTTCTTTTATTTTCTTCTGACAGTCTTGTATGGAGTCTGCTCCTGACATCAGATCATCCATATAAAAGTCATTTCTGATTGTTTCCCCAATGATTTGATTTTTACAATTATTTGCTATCTCTACCAACACTCTTGTTGCTAAGTATGGGGCTGACGCGGTACCGTAGGTAACCGTTGTGAGTTTGTAATTTTTAATCTGCTGATTTGGAGATTCTCTCCACAGAATATACAATTATTGTTGATCCTTTTTGTCAACATTAATCTGCCGATAAATTTTTGCTATATCTGCAGAGACGGCAAACTGCCACATGCGTCATTTTAATACGATGTCGAAAATATCCTTTGGACTCTGGACACATTATATTTAAACTTTTACTGTTCGTGACTTTTGCGGATGCATTGAACACTACTCTCAATTTCTCTGTGTCAATGTCTCTGAACACTGCTTGATGCGGTAAATAATACTTCCCCTTTTCGTTGGACTCGACCATATGTCCTAAGTCCATATATTCTTTTAAGAAATTTGGAATTTTTTCTCTTAGTTTAGAAATCGTGCCATTGCTTGTGGTCTTCATTCCCCTAATTCTTTCTCTTCCTTAAACGGAATGGTAACTGTATACCTTTCATCTTATTCTTTTCTTGTTGTATGAATGAAATTTTTCTCGCAGATTTCTGATTTCGGATTTCTGCACCCAGACACTATCCAACCGAATTCTGTGTTCTGGCCGAGAAGCCGCCGATTTTTACTACTCTGTTTTTTAAAATGTGAGTATACACTGACCTGTAGGTCAGTTCCGATAACCATATCTACTACTACGACCTGGTTTGTTAAACTGCGGATCAGCTAATGTATAGCTTTCCCATTTAATTTTATCAATATTTATTGATTTAATTGGAAGCGCTTTCATCAGTTTTGGGAGAACAATTGCATTTACTGTAGGCATCTCCTTTTTTGGTTCTTAAGTATCCATACATACTTGGACCTTATATTTTGATACACTAGACCCTGTTGAGGATACTTCACTAATTTTTGTGGTCGCCCTCCATCTAGGTAACGTTAGTATCTGGACTGCCTCCTCAGATATTATTGTCGTTTGCGACCCACTATCAATTAGTGCCCGCACTTTTTTGAATCCCCCCGTATCTGATTTTACCATGACAATTGCTGTTGCTAATAGCGCTTGCGAATTTCCCCAATTGTCGCCAAGATGTTGGGTTGCTCGTCGGGCTGCTCGTCTTTTCCTGTTTCGGCGTGCTGTTGCACTGCTCGAAATTGTTCGGCGTGCCGTTAATACTGCACTGCTCGAAAAATGTTTTTCGGGGTTTTTTTTGATTCGGCGGGCAAATAAGACGGCACTGTTCGAAGGACCGAATGAACCGGAGTGTTCAACGTTTGAGTACTTGTAAGATACTGATTTTATTCTTACGACTCCTAGGTCTTATATATAGTAATAGAGTGTCTTATATTCTGCTGTCAATGCATTATTGGCAGCAGCGATCATATAATATTGTGTTTAATTTCCTCACCCTTGCTACTAATTATTCTAACATGATATTTATTAGCGTAGGTCACTTGTGGAATCTTAAGCGACCAAATCGGCGTTATCTATTTTTATGCTGCTTGCTGCAGTTGTACAATATGGTGTGCGATATACTTTAACCGAAGGTCAAAGTGAGACACGGTGTCACGTGTCATGTGTGAACAAACGTCGTGTCTGATCTGTTGGATAACATGTACATTCTACTCATTCAGCCGGTGTGAAAATTGGAGGCTCATTACTTCGATATCCGATAATGTTCAGCAACGACGTGGATGCGACTCGACTTTTTTGACAACATTGATGCGACGTTAGTGCTGTGCGCTCGAATGTGGCAGGAAAAGTGCGTGGTTCAGCAACCTCTGGGCCATAGTCGACACTTATCTTACCCGGGCGGTTGTTAATAATGATGATGGCTGGGCTTAGCTTGAAAGCCACGATCGCAGGTGTGATCGCTGTGTCTAATAATTCTAAGCTTCGTGCCATTCTATGGTGCACTTGTAACACAGACAATAAGTTTCTGATGTTTTCGGTATATATGTATATATATTGGACTGTACTCAGAGTGTGAATAGTCGTTAATCCGATCATTAATCACTGCGAAAAATATAATTTCTACGACTTAAGGCCTAGAATATTAGAAAGGAAAGGATAACTTCTGAAAGTATTGCAAATACAATACTAATGTCACGTCCGATATTTACCTCAAGTTGTCATCGTGTACCTTATTCCCCTTATTTATGACTGTGGTCCCCATATCTGCCTTAATTTTAGTTCCATGCACTATTGTTCTTCGATTGTAAAATAACGAATTGTGCGGTTATATTCCCTTCCATCTCTTTGTTTGATGTGCTATGTTATGGTGGTGCGTTCGCGATTGTCACTCCATAAATGTCGAATAACAATGACCATATCGTCTCTGATTTAAGAGACGCCTCGTCGACCCCTCGCCTTAGAAAATTTGTCAACGGATGGCAGGAAATACTTCTAACCGCTTGGGAAAATATCGATGAAGATAAACTTTCCGGTGTGAAGTGGGATTGCTGTTTCGCCAAGCTCTTGTTTATTTGGATGCCTATTATACATATAGCATTAGACATGAACCTGTAGTTTTGAACAATTTGGGTGGCTAGCTTTGTCATTTTGGGGAAATAGCAATCAGACAGAACTTCCCAGCGGACCAAACTGTCGCAAATGATATCGCAAACTGGTCAAATGCGAGACTTTACCCGACAAAACTCTCGCAAACGCATCGGGAAACGATAGCAATATGAATCATATGTCGTTCAGTTTGTGGCAGTCAAAGTTTCATTTACGACTGTCGCAAGAAATACGACTAGCGAGCGTTTTGTGATATTTTTTGCGAGCCTTTTCTGATATTTCTAACGAGTCGTTTTTGTAGGTAAGCAATATTAAAAAAGTCTCTTAAAAGATATCGCAAAAGCCTCGCATAAAAAATGATTTACGAAACTTTTTTTCTTGTTTCATGCCCATTTCGTTCCCATTAAAATGTTTGTTGCTGTTTATTTTTAATATTCATTTTCAATTCAAATTTTATTTAAAAAATACATAACATTTTATTTGATTTAAAATTTAAACGCATTTCCTTGGCAATCTTATAATTATAAAAAAAGTTAATACATAAATAAAACAGTTTAATTTCAAACTATAAATGAAAGAAGAAATTATATTTTCATTTTTTTGCTTCACCTTTCCTAAGCGCGCCACTCTTTCCTGTGCGTATTGAAATATTGAATAATATTCTGAAAGGGATTAATAAAATAAAATTAAATAATAAACACTTGTTATTTACTTACCTCGCTACAGAATTCCAATTTTCTTCACTTATAACACATGTCTGCTCGCTTCGACGGACAATAGAAAAGAGAGCAGTAATTTTTCAACCCCCAAAAAACGGACTGAGCATGAAACAACAACAAAAACAACACAGCATCCGAATGCCACGTCGTTTTTACTCTCTCGCTCTCATGACAATGTTGCACTCTCTGAGCACGATTAACATTTGAAACAAAAACAACACACCATTCTCTCTACTGTGCACGCATTTTTATCGCAAGGATCTCACTGCAACGCTCGTGTGCGAGTGTTTTGCGATAAAAATATATCCCACTCGTTTTCTGCTCACATGCGAGCTCATTTGTGAGCATTTTGCGAGACTCTCGCTAAAGGCTCGCGTGTTGGTCCGCTGGGTTGTTTCACATTTTGTTGAGCAGCCACGCGCACTTTGTCATGAGAGTCTCTGTTCGTTTCGTCGCAAGCAGACTTATTTACGGTATTTTTGATATGCTCACAGCAAATAATCTGCAGGTGTAAAAACAATGTAAACAAAGCCAAGCGATAAAACGTACGGTAAAGGAGAGTTCTCAGTTGAGAGTGATTAACGTGTTTTATTTGTGCTCCAGGATTTTTATATATTTTTGCGCTTTAATCCTGCATTTTATTTCTAAATTTTGAATTTTTTGTGCTTTATTTAAAAAGCGCAAAGTGTTATCTATTGAGCAGCGTAAGTCTGTTAATTATTGCATTTATTAAATGCGGCGTCAGTTCCGCGTTGTTGATATTGAGTGTGTTTGCTGCTGCATATTTCTGCCCTCGCAAATTTTTGCTGTTGCTTTTCGCTCCAAACAATTTGCTTGTGTATGAACAGTTATTTTTTGAGGACATTTTCTTGCTCTATTTTAGTGCATTGCTTTCGTTTTGCTCTGCGCTCTCGCAACTTCTTTTTATCTTTTAAGTCTTGTAGTAATTATGTCGTGCTGTACGAAACCTTGAACGTTCAAGTAGGCTGATGATTCTGCACAGCCGCAATTTGTTAATTGCTGGCTGTGTGAGAATATGATGTATGCTAAATGTGCAGGTCTCACTGGGCGTGATTGCGAAAAGATCGCTGCAATTGCCAAGAAGGGCTGCGGCGGCATACGTTGGTCGTGCCCTGACTTCATCGACAAGCAAATTGATTTCTCCAGTATGTATATTTCTGCGAGAAATCAATTCCAGAATGTATAATTCTGTAAGAAATCAATTCTTACTGAATAACGGAGCTAATCAGCTCTCGAGTAATTTTGACTCGAGTTTTGAGTTGCTTAGCAAATACAAATTCGAGCCTAAATTTTTTCATTTGCCCTCTCTCTCTGTCCATACACCTACGCCCTTTTTTCAATGCCTAGCAACTTGGATTTATCTCCAATGTTGTCTTTATCGCATTCTCCGAGCGACTGCCCAATTATTACCCCTGTTTTATCCCCTATAGTTGTCCTCCCGACTAGGGAATACCCTGAACCCTATTCTTCCTACACCAAATGCAGCACGCGCTACGCGCTCGTTTGCAGTAATAAAGATAAATTAAAAAAAAAAAATCCATTGGTAGGGTTTGAACTCGCAACTGACCGCATTACTTGCTGCCGACTCTACTCAGCAGCCAAACCATAAAAAAAAAAAAATAGTTTCCCCGGTAGGTCTCGAGCTCGCTACAGACCGCACCACTTGCCACTGCCTCTACTCAACAGCCACACCGATATTTGAATTTTGTTGAGAAAAAAACGAATTAAAATAGCAGCACAGAAAACAATACAAGATATAATTCGAAGCAGACGCGCAAGAATATGTGTGTGTACATTTATACAGAAATTCTTTGAATTCGGGTTAGCTGCCCCATCTAATTGCGAAGTAAATAAACATAACTTTTGGGGGTTTGTTAACCAATCTTAATGATATTTTCTAAAGTATATCTTATTGTGCCATAGAATATTTGTATATTCTCAAAAAGTAAATTGCAGTTAAATTGGTGGGCAATACAAGTTGGGTTATTAACTTGATTTTTTGATTTGTGGTGGTAGCGGGAAGGTGGCGATAGGTATAAAATAAAAGATGCTTGATATATATAGTTTCAGTTTCTGGTCAGCAGATAATCACCAATTTCGTGCGTCGGCCGCCATATACACGCAAAGTTGATCAACTAGACCGACAGTTGCTGAAAATGATTGGCAAGGGCAAAATTCCTTACGAATAGTTGAGGAGCCAGACTTCACAGAATTAATAGAAATGCCAGGCCAGTGTACAGGATATAAAGTGCCCAACCGAAAAACCATTTCAAACCATTTCTTGCTGCCAAATATTTACCTTGAAGTAAAGGAAAAACTGCGTGAAAGCCTATGCAAGGCACACGCAGTCTGTTTGACAACAGATTCTTGGACTGCAAGATGCAATCAAAGCTATATAGCAGTAACAGCTCACTATATTGATCCGGACGAATCAATTATAAAAATCGTCTTTACTTGGTTGTCAAGAAAATGGAGAATGACATACAATTTATAATCTCCACATGTTCTTACAAAAAACGATTAGCGAATGGGACATTGACAATAAGTCAATTGTGCCTGATAATGCTCCCAATATAGTGAGTGCCGTCAGGGAAGGACAATGGCGTTTAATAACTTGCTTTGCATACACCTTGAATTTGGTAGTGCAAAAAGCTTTATTAAAAGTTTATGCCATTAAAATAAGATCCAAGGCAATAGTAGAATACTTCCATCGAAGTGCTGGTGGATTGAAAATCTTCAGGAGCTCAAGAGCAGTTGAATCTGCCAAAGCTGAAGTTAACAAGTAAGAGGTTCTAGTCGGGAGCTCCCGACTATGGAATACCCTGAACCCTCTTTGCGGTGGTAGCGGAGAGGTGGCGATAGGTGTAAAATTAAAGATAATTGACATAAATATAATATTCTAGAAGCAAAAAAATAGTATGTACGCTGAAAGCAAAATCCTCGTTTTAAACGTCGAGGATTTAAACATTATGAAAATTTTAAGATTGCCCTAGTGCAATTAAGACAAAAAATGGTTTCTGTGCAGATCGCTGAAAATGCGGAGGAAGAAGTTCCCATTTCCAACAACGCATTGGAATCAAATACAATGATTAGTATATGGGACGATAACGATGTGGAGTTTCGTTCGGTAGTGAAATCGACGAACAAAACTGACGCATCGGATCGCGAAATGGATAAGTATTTAAATGAGGAATACTTAGACAGAAAGGATGATCCTCTGGTCTGGTGGAACCAGCGCGAGATGGTGTATCCTCGCTTATACAGCTTTGTTTTGAAGCAGCTGTGCATTGTGAGCGCGTCTTTTTAACTGCTGGACAGGTGGTAACAGATTGAGCCTGCCAATTATTGCCGCAAAAAGTTGACTATCTCACATTTTTAAATTATAATATGTGATAAATCTAAATGGCTCTGCGCAGGACGGGAAGCTGGTGGCGACGGTTCAGGTGTGTTGCCAATGGCATCAAGTTAGGGCTTGTAGGTCACACCCTTCGTGTTACGTGTGCGTGAACAGCTCACTGAATCCGCGGCTCTTCAAAAAATAAACTATAGTGGAATGAATTGGCCGGCCGGTCTCGTCCGCAAATGTGCAAGCACACGAAAGGGGCAGCGCGAAAGCGCTTGCAGAAGCCGGCCGGTCGCGTGACTTAGTTTTCACCGCTGTAACACAAATTTTGGTTAACTCCGATATCACTAAGATTCACATCCCAATATCACTTTTCACTATTTATTCGACTCGCCACTCAATTCTCTTGTAATTTGGAAACGATCGCTTTGTGGCTGTCTCTTGATTAGAGAACTTAAGCTTTGCTTTTTATAAAAGAACGGGGTCTTACATCACGCCCACGAGTTAGAAGCACTGTAAGTATTACTGAGCAATTATGGATTTTTATTATGTTATTTCCCTCAATTAAGATATAATTTTTAATACAGTTTAGATTTAATATTATATTGGGTAAGTTCCATGTTATAAGTATATTTGGTTCAATATAGTTAGTTTGTGTTATAAGATGTGTTTTTGAAAATCTGCAACTAGTGTTAGTTTATTTTATTATACCTAATATGCATGGGTTAATAGTCAACTTTTTCTTGTCCTTGTTTATAGATTATTATTATGTGAGTAGTATTTGTATTGTGTTTCGTCTTATAAAATATTTTGATCATCGTCTGGGTAGGGTAGAATTTCGTATAATGGGGTTTTAATTAACGTTTGTGAGGTAGTCGTTCTTTAAGATTTTTGGATTGAAAATGCCCAATCTAGTTAGTTGCATTTCCAATTCTAAATCTTCAATATATTCGGTAAATTGTTGCAAGTTGAATGCTAGTAGTTCCAGTAGTTTAGATTCTTCTCTTTCTTTGTTTACTTCCGCTTCAATTACATGGTTGAGTTCGTTTATTTGAATACTGTTTTGAACTATTGAATTCATTTTTTCTTCAAGCTCTTCCTTATCATTGTTATCTAGAGTACCAAATAAGTATTTGTATGTTGTTCCTACGAAATTAAGTAATCCTCTTTTACTTCTTTTTACTATTCGGATACTATTTATTTCTCTTTTCAATTTTTCTGTTAAATATTAAATTTGTATTCTGTCTTTATATTTGTTTGTATGTAACATTAGTTTGTCATATGTGTATTCTCTTTGTTAAATTTATTGTGAGACAATGGTGCTCGTTATTATCTCGTATGTCTATCATGCCTATTTTAAAGAGTAAGTATCCATTATTTGATTTAATAGGGTTAATATCTATAAACTGGTTATTACTTCCTGGTAATAGGGTTGACATCATTAGTGCCACAAAAATGAAAGTTATAGGACCTGTTTTGGAATTTCGTCCTCCTGTAAATATTTGCTCTTTTTTAACTTATTTTGTTTTTGATAATTTGTTTTTCGACCTCTGTTAGTCTCTTTAAAATAATCTTCATCAATTTGTTCTATTTTCCCAGTGGGTTTGTCCGAGTTTTGTAATTTACCGTGAATTATGGGTGCTTTCCTAAACTTAGTATTTATTTCGAAATCCTTCCAATTTTTGTCTCTTTTATATTCTGGGTATTATAATTACGTGCTCCTACATAAATTAAAATGTCAGCTGGAGCTCTACCAGTAGAGTTACGTTTTCACTTATGATTATAAGTGTATAAAGTTACCTCAATTGTCTTATATAGTCGTTCTACATCCCCTACACCATTTTTATACCCTGAACCCATTAAAAATGGGTAAAAGGGGTATAATGTTTTTGTGCAAAATGCAAATGTATGTAACAGGCAGAAGGAAGCATCTCCGACTCCATAAAGTATATATATTCTTGATCAGCATCAATAGCCGAGTCGATCTAGCTATGTCCGTCTGTCCGTCCGTCCGTATGTATGAACGCAAGGATCTCAGAACCTATAAGAGCTAGAGACTGGAAATTTAGCGGTAGGTTCTCCTAGTTCCTACGCAGATCAAGTTTGTTTCCGATAATCGATAACTTACTCCGTTTCCAAGCAATCGATAAAAATCGATATCGACATCCTGTTTTTTGAGCAAATTGGGTTAATAATAAGAGCTAGAGTCACCAAACATGATATGTTGCCTCTAGAATATTATATATATGTCAAGTATCTTTCATTTTATACCTATCGCCACCTCCCCGAGACCACCTCAAAGAGGGTGCAGGGTATTCACTAGTCGGGAGCTCCCGACTAGAACCTCTTACTTGTTAATTATTGTTATTTGAATTTCAACTTTTTCCATATTTAACCATTCTTTCAGGGCTAGACTCATAAAATCACTGACCCTATCTGTCTTCAGTTGTAGGTTTTCCCATATTGTTAAATATGTGAATGAGTCCTCTTTTGACTTCCACCCAATTCTTGCCGTTAAGCTCAATTACGTTTGCAAATTTTGAATATAAATCAATACATGTTAAATAGCTGTGGTTTTTTATTGAATAAATGTTTTCTACTTCTGGTGTAATTTTAAATTTATAAGATGTGTTCCTGTGATCAATCTTAGCTAGATTGCAAACTTCACATTCGGTAATTATGTTTTGGATTAAATTTTGATAGTCTGGGTAATAGTATATTTCTTTTAAAAGTCTGACCATCTTTTCGATACCTGGATGTAAAAGTTTCTTGTGGTTGCTAATTATTATTTCTTTAAATGCTGCATAGCTCCTAATGTCTTTCTGTTTAATATTTGTTCATAATATTCGAATTGTTTTAGGGTTCATAATTTCCTTAAACGCTTGTTGTATTATTTCAAAATCTGAGTCGTATTCAATGTATAATACGCTTGAATTGTTGCAAAAATAATTTTCATCAACCAGCATTTTTTGGGAACCACTAGTATTTTCTCGCATATGCTTGTAGGATTGATTTGGTATATATCTACTATTGTAACGCTGGTGGCTGTAGGCGGCTAGAATAGTGCACTGATATATGCATGATACCTAGGGCTGTCTAACTTATTGATACTCTATTCTTATGAGTGTTCGTTTCCTGCTTGACACGTCTGGTTGCGTTGCTTAGCTCGCCGGATGGGGTGTGAGATCTTGAAACTAACAAAACTCATAGCCTAAGAATGCTACTGCTACCGAAACAATAAATAACAAATACACGTGTCAAGACTGGTGCTTACGATAGGTCGTTCATGATAGTTTTTGGCGCAGTTGGATGGCATAACTGAGGCTACACACTTATTTTTCCCTCCCTATAAATTGCTCTGATCAAAGCAACGCCATGACAATCCTCGTGTGTAAAATTATATGAGATTGTCCCTTTTAGTGCTATTTAGTTACATTTTAAACTTCTACCCTGCCTTATACTTCCACATCTGCATGCCTCAAATGAGATTTACATCAAAGTGAATATCATCATATTACTGATACATTTAATGAAATATTAATGATCTTGTTCTTGATCATTATATCAACGCTTATACCGACTATTATATTTAACAATATATGTTTTCTTTCACAAACGAACTAATTTTTAAAGTTTTGAAACTTTATATGCTAGAAGAGCATGCTATCTTGATCATGTCTTTAAATAACTTGTTTTTGCTCATTGAGGATACGATACAACTTACGTGCGAATATAGCGTTTTACACATGATGAAGTATGAATTTTAAATGGTGTCGGTGAACGATGATTTATGAAAGTGATGTTTGAGCTCAAATCAGCACCATCTGTAAATGAATAAGACTTTAGTTTTCGTATATATGAATTAGCTTATATTCCACAAGCAAGTGTACCGTTCCTTGCAAAAATCATTGTAAGAAAAACATGATCAGTTAATATTTGTTTAACTTGGCTTACAAAAAAATTATATATACTAGGAATAATTCAAGGTCAGCGCTCCAATTAAAATTTAATCCCGTCATTCGTTCCTCTGGATCTACTGTCTGGTCGGTCCACGCTACACCATTAAGAATTTGGATTTACGAAGATTTATATATATGTAGATGGCTTGGCAGAGTCCATTTTCACATTGGCGTTCCGAAGATATAGGTTATGTAGAAGCACGCGTGGTCACCAAAAGTCTACATCTGAGAATTGTGGCTTTATGCGAGGCCATGCGTGCTTGTTGCTCCTTTCACAGTGAAATTTAAGGTGTTACTGTGGCCGTCGAAGCTACTTATGCCAACAGCATTCCGTCGAAATTTTCGCCTTTCCGTGGATAGAGAAAGTTCTTCTAGAATTCCACACTCGTGGTGGCAGACTCTCGAGGTGGACTTCACACCCGTGGCTATGGCCACACGGCCTAAATTTCGCCGGCTGTTATATTGGGCTACTGATCAGTATTCGGTTGGTGGTAAATTTCTTCCACGTGTCTTTAGACGACTGGTCTTCTCAGCTTGAAAAAGATTACTTGATGAAGCTCTTAAATGCACGTTTTTTATTTCGACATTTGATATATGCTGGTAAAAGTTTTGCATTAATGCCTTTACTAGCATTGCTTTGAGTAAAATTCTTTCTAAAAATTTCCTGTCCTTCTTTATAATTCACCCATCTCGATCTTCGATTATAACATTTTTCTGCTTTTAAAAGTGTTTCTAATAGATTGTCTTTTATTTTGTCATGTAGCAGTTGCATTTTATTACAATGTGGCATTGCATTCACCTGATTATCTCGCAGCGCTTCTAATTGTTGTAACAATTTATAACTTTTTCCATGCCTTAACATCGGCTGACCAAACAAGCTAAAATATGAAGTACATTTTAGAGAGCTGTGATAATCGCTACGCAAGACAATACAAATTTCTGACAAATGCTTATCCCACTGATCGTTTTTTTCCTTAAGCAAAATCCTTAGTTTAATTAAAATTTCTCTATTTACTCTCTCACTGACGTTTGCTTGAGGAGAATATAAGCCTGTACGTATTTGTGTAATCCCATATTTATGTAAAAACTCTACCATTTGAGAAGATACAAACTGTTTACCATTGTCGCTATGAATATATTATGGAACACCAAAAGTATGAAATATGTGTTCTTCTAAATACTGCTTTTAAGAATATGTACTTCGTAAAATGGTCAATAGCAATAAATACCATAGAATTACCTAACAAATCCATATATATTCTCTGAAAAGGTCTCTCAGTTATTATTTGTTTTCCCATGGGCGGTCTTTGAATAATGTTACTTGGCTTTGCAATCTTTTACAATTTTCACATTGCTCTACAAATACCTTAACTTCCTTACACATATTGGGCCAATAATACTTTTCTCTAATTCGCGCGAGAGTTTTACCAAAACCTGCATGATACGATGAGTCCTCATGATTACTTGCAATAACTTGAGCTCGTAACTCACTAGGTAACCACAATCGCCATAAGCTGACTTCATCTTCAAATTCGCCTTTTCGAAATTGAACTCTTTGGTATACGAACTTGCCCGAAACACAAGTATCTGGCAACGAATTGGCATTTTTACTAACTAGCGATCTCAATTCGTCATACTCGGGTGATTGAAAGCATTGATTTTCCAAATCAATTTCTTATAGCTTCTGTGGTGCATCTAAACAATCTAAATATCCCCTAGACAGAGTATCGGGTACTACATTAAGTGAGCCTTTACGGTACTCAATTTTGAAATCATATTGCTGCAATTTTAAGCTCCATCTGCCTAGTCTCCCTATTACATCTTTTTGTGTCATAAGCCATTTAAGACTGGCATGATCAGTTATCACTTTGAATGATAAGCCTTCTACATAGGGTCTAAATCTTTTCAAACATACTATAGCTGCTAAGCATTCTAGTTCCGTGACTGTATAATTTTTTTCTCGTTCCTTTAATTTCTGAGAGACGTAAGCTATAGGGTGTTCCTTGCCGTTTATATCGCATTGCGTTAAAACGCCACCTACTCCTGCCCGCGAAGCGTCACATTGAATAGTAAACTCTTTATTAAAGTCTGGCTGTACCAACACTGGGGCGGTTATCAGTGCGGTTATCAGTGCAAATCTTAATTGCAACTGGCTGTACTGCTTCAGGCAATAATGCGAACTTCAATGATTTCTGCAGAGAATCCGTTAATGGTGCTGCTAATTCAGCATAATTTGGGATGAACTGTCTATAATATCCAGTCATGCCTAGAAATCATCTGACTTGCCGTTGTGTTGATGGTACTGGAAACGAACGATATCCTCTACTTTCCCCGGGTCAGTTTTCAAGGTTCCTTGACCCACAATATAACCTAAGTATTTAATTTCTTGTTGACAAAATTTACTCTTCTCGACATTAATAGTTAATTGCGCCTTTTTCAAACAATCCGCTACTTGTCTTAGTGTTTTAAGGTGACTTTCAAATTCCGAATTGCATACTAGCAAATCATCAAGATAAATAAAAACTTTTTCTCTCAACGATCCTGGTATTACTTTATCCATTAATCTACTCATTCTTTGTGCTGAATTACACAAGCCGAAGGGCATAACAGTGAATTGGTACAAAGGTCTTCCTGGTATAGCGAAAGCCGTTTTTTCTCTCGATGCTTCATCTAACGGTATTTGCCAATAAGCATCTTTCATATCTATACCTGAGATGAAGTACGTATCTTACAATCGACTGAGTAATCCATTGATGTGTGGCAGTGGATATGCATCTTTCTTAGTAATAGAATTTAATCGACGAGAATCAATACACAGCCTGACCTTTCCAGGTTTTCTAACTAATACCATGGGACTGCACCAAGGAGAGTTGCTTTCTTCTATTACTCCCAAAGCTAACATACGATCTAATTCTGAATAAACTTCTTTTTGTCTGGGTGGTGACAAAGGATAGTGCTTGAGCTTAAATGGCTCTGATGTCCCGGTATCAATATCATGGATATCTAGATTGGTAGGACCTAGTCCTAATTTAGTAAACGATGGAAATTCTTCAATAACTTCCTTAAGTTGTCTGGTTTGAGTATTCGACAACGATTTGCTTTTAATCATTGGAACATTTTCTGGTTGCACTTCTAATGCAGAAATCAATTTTGGAGCTATATCAAACTCTTTCCAAAAATTAACTCGTAAATAAACTTCTTGTTGTAGACTGGGTACTAAATAAAATAAAATGTTTTTCTCTAATCCGTTATAAGAAACCCCTATTTCTACCGTTCCCAATATGTCTTGTAACTTTCCATCAGCTGTTTTAATTGAGCATTTTAATTCTTTGGTTGATAAACGCATTTTATCCATTCTCTCCAAACAATTTTTTCCTAATATACTAACTGATGCTCCTCAGTCTAATAAACCATATACTTCTTCATCGCCTATCCGAATTTTTGCATATGGCCTATTATCATTGCTCTTGCTGCAAATAATATTTTCTAATTCCTTTCGTAAATGCATTATATTTTTAAATCTTTCTCTACATTTTAATATTTTAGATGAAATTTTTCTTAGACTTAACTTGCACTTAAGCTGCTCTAAACGTAATGTATGTAATTCATTCACTTTAAATTCACTTAATTTCTCTGTTTTAGATTTATCTAATTGTTTGATTGGGGTTTCTTTCTCGAACGAGGTAACCCCTTTTATCACACGTTCGGCTAATTGTTTCCCTTATGCTTAGGACAAGTAATCGAGGTTACATTTTTCTCTCCACATCGGTAACAGAAAAGAATCCTTGTTGCAGCCGGACAGACATAAAACGAGTGAACTATTTGATCACAGTTCCAACACCTATACTTGGACTTATCTACTGCCTTTTCATAACTTTTCTCGAATTTCTTAAAAGCGGATAATTCAATTTCTTTCTCGCTGTCAGATTCTTCTGCCTTTAGATCCGATACTTCTATTTCATTTGCGAATTTACCAGTTGTCTGCTGCAAGCGTCTACTTTGTTTACGAGCCATAAACTTTTCGGCCTTACGAGCTTCCGATAAAAGGTGATCTAAACTAAAAATGCTTTGGGCGAACAATAGGTTGCCTAAAGATTCTCTAACATTTCCTTTTATAATATCTGCTAGTTTTGCATCACTTAACGGTTCTTTCAGACGGGAATTCTTTGTGACTACATCCATATAAAATTCATCAAACGTTTCCTTAAATTGCTGTTGTCTCCCAATAACACGCATCAACCTTTCAGATTCGTTGTCTATCTCTCCGAACTTGTGAGTAATAGCTAATTTTAAATCCTTGAAAGTAGCTTCTGGTTTTTGCTTCAGATAGAACCAATTCCATTTTTCGGCCTTCCCTCGTAACAGTACATGAAACTCTGCTAACAATCGAGATTCCGAGCAATTGTGCCTTTTTATACCCTTGCAGAGGGTATTATAATTTTGTCGTGAAATGTGTAACGCATAGAAGGAGACATCTCCGACCCCATAAAGTATATATATTCTTGATCAGCATCAACAGCCGAGTCGATATAGCCATGTCCGTCTGCCCGTCTGTCCGTCTGTCTGTTTCTATGCGAACTAGTCCCTCAGTTTTAAAGCTATCTTAATGAAACTTTGCAGAAGTCCCTTTTTCTGTTGCACGCAGCACATATGTCAAAACCAGCTGGATCGGACCACTATATCATATAGCTGCCATAGGAACGATCGGTCGAAAATGAAGTTTTTGTATGAAAAAACATTTTGTTTGTCAAGATATCTTGACCAAACTCGGCATTTATTAGTTTTACTATACTCCTCATATATATGCAAAATCCTATTAAGATCGGACCACTATATCATATAGCCGCCATAGGAACGATCGGTCGAAAATGAAGTTTTTGTATGAAAAAACATTTTGTTTGTCAAGATATCTTGACCAAACTCGGCATTTATTACTTTTACTATGCTCCTCATATATATGCAAAATCCTATTAAGATCGGACCACTATATCATATAGCTGCCATAGGAACGATCGGTCGAAAATTAAGTTTTTGTATGAAAAAACCTTTTGTTTATCAAGATATCTTGACCAAATTCGACATTTATTAGTTTTACTATGCTCCTCATATATAGACGAAATCCTATTAAGATCGGACCACTATATCATATAGCTGCCATAGGAACGATTTGTCAAAAAGTAGGATCTTGTATGAAAAACATTTTGTTTTTCAAGATATCTTGACCAAACTCGGCATTTATTAGTTTCACTATGCTCCTCATATATATGCAAAATCCTATTAAGATCGGACCACTATATCATATAGCTGCCATAGGAACGATCGGTCGAAAATTAATTTAGTATGGAGAATTTTTTTTGTTTATCAATATACCTTGACCAAACTCGGCCTTAACCATTTTCTCGGCATTAAAAGGTTGGGTCTGCAAGGGTATTAGATCTTCGGCATGCCGAAGATAGCTCTTCTTTCTCGTTACTAATGTAGCTACTTTGAATAAAAATTCTTCTACATCATCACTTCCATCATAAGAAATATTCCACTTTTTCATTGCTCGCTATAGGAAAATTATTGGAATTATTAAAATTATGTGACTGGTTACGACTAGAAGTGCCATTTTCATTAGGCAATTCAAGATGATTGTTAAAATTTTTTAATGAAGGTCTAGCTCTTCCTTCGCGTACGGCTTCTACTAAGTTACGTTGCATATTAGCAATCTCTCTCATCATCGTATTGTGGTTAATTGTAAGAACTCTTTCTAACACTGCGCTTAGAGTTTCACCTAAGCCACTAGCTTCTGGACCTTCCGCCATATTAATGTTTGGAAAACTTTCTACTTCGACTGCAGGCAATTCTTCTGAGCTCGGACTATGTGTGCGCCGTCTTCCTCTACCTTGCGCGTTTCCTTCCTCGTCAAACGTGTATTCTACCTGTGATTGATTGGTCTGAGTACTTTTTGTTTTGCGGTTTCTTGTTCTCATACTCTAATTTCTTTGCCTTGGATTTTTAATGCTTATATTCTTAATATAATTATATTATTAAATACTGTTACTAATATTACTAACAATTTTCTTACAATTCATAATTTTGGAGGCATAAAAATACTTCCGTACAGACGGGTTTCGCAGTTTAAAAAATGTTCTATCGTGTCAATAATTGTTTCTGTGAATTACTATACTTGACGATTACAAATTGGTTGAGCTGTCACTATGGCAACCTTGTTTCTGATTCTTTCAAATGACAAGGGACTCATATGACAACACCAAGGAATTTAAATTGAATCGCTTCAAGAAGACTTAAATATTTAGCCATTCTTGGACATATTCAATTACAGACACATACAGCATTTCTACAACTGCATCTGTAGCAATAGAGTAACAGCGTTTAACACTATCGGCTCTAGACTTACAAAATTTGCTGCGAAATGGAGGATTGGGTTAGCTCTAACACTTACGGTTGCAACAGACGAACTCATTTTCTGAGTAAACGACCTGGACTAACTTTTAGAGTCAAAGCTATTGAAAATAACCTAAACAAACACTAGAAGTTGGCTTTATAAGAAATCTTAAACAGACTCTCTTTTGGCCATAACGTTGGGCGCCATATTTATTGTAACGCTGGTGGCTGTAGGCGGCTAGAATAGTGCACTGATATATGCATGATACCTAGGGCTGTCTAACTTATTGATACTCTATTCTTATGAGTGTTCGTTTCCTGCTTGACACGTCTGGTTGCGTTGCTTAGCTCGCCGGATGGGGTGTGAGATCTTGAAACTAACAAAACTCATAGCCTAAGAATGCTACTGCTACCGAAACAATAAATAACAAATACACGTGTCAAGACTGGTGCTTACGATAGGTCGTTCACGATAGTTTTTGGCGCAGTTGGATGGCATAACTGAGGCTACACACTTATTTTTCCCTCCCTATAAATTGCTCTGATCAAAGCAACGCCATGACAATCCTCGTGTGTAAAATTATATGAGATTGTCCCTTTTAGTGCTATTTAGTTACATTTTAAACTTCTACCCTGCCTTATACTTCCACATCTGCATGCCTCAAATGAGATTTACATCAAAGTGAATATCATCATATTACTGATACATTTAATGAAATATTAATGATCTTGTTCTTGATCATTATATCAACGCTTATACCGACTATTATATTTAACAATATATGTTTTCTTTCACAAACGAACTAATTTTTAAAGTTTTGAAACTTTATATGCTAGAAGAGCATGCTATCTTGATCATGTCTTTAATTAACTTGTTTTTGCTCATTGAGGATACGATACAACTTACGTGCGAATATAGCGTTTTACACATGATGAAGTATGAATTTTAAATGGTGTCGGTGAACGATGATTTATGAAAGTGATGTTTGAGCTCAAATCAGCACCATCTGTAAATGAATAAGACTTTAGTTTTCGTATATATGAATTAGCTTATATTCCACAAGCAAGTGTACCGTTCCTTGCAAAAATCATTGTAAGAAAAACATGATCAGTTAATATTTGTTTAACTTGGCTTACAAAAAAATTATATATACTAGGAATAATTCAAGGTCAGCGCTCCAATTAAAATTTAATCCCGTCATTCGTTCCTCTGGATCTACTGTCTGGTCGGTCCACGCTACACCATTAAGAATTTGGATTTACGAAGATTTATATATATGTAGATGGCTTGGCAGAGTCCATTTTCACACTGGCGTTCCGAAGATATAGGTTATGTAGAAGCACGCGTGGTCACCAAAAGTCTACATCTGAGCATTGTGGCTTTATGCGAGGCCATGCGTGCTTGTTGCTCCTTTCACAGTGAAATTTAAGGTGTTACTGTGGCCGTCGAAGCTACTTATGCCAACAGCATTCCGTCGAAATTTTCGCCTTTCCGTGGATAGAGAAGTTCTTCTAGAATTCCACACTCGTGGTGGCAGACTCTCGAGGTGGACTTCACACCCGTGGCTATGGCCACACGGCCTAAATTTCGCCGGCTGTTATATTGGGCTACTGATCAGTATTCGGTTGGTGGTAAATTTCTTCCACGTGTCTTTAGACGACTGGTCTTCTCAGCTTGAAAAGATTACTTGATGAAGCTCTTAAATGCACGTTTTTTATTTCGACATTTGATATATGCTGGTAAAAGTTTTGCATTAATGCCTTTACTAGCATTGCTTTGAGTAAAATTCTTTCTAAAAATTTCCTGTCCTTCTTTATAATTCACCCATCCCGATCTTCGATTATAACATTTTTCTGCTTTTAAAAGTGTTTCTAATAGATTGTCTTTTATTTTGTCATGTAGCAGTTGCATTTTATTACAATGTGGCATTGCATTCACCTGATTATCTCGCAGCGCTTCTAATTGTTGTAACAATTTATAACTTTTCCATGCCTTAACATCGGCTGACCAAACAAGCTAAAATATGAAGTACATTTTAGAGAGCTGTGATAATCGCTACGCAAGACAATACAAATTTCTGACAAATGCTTATCCCACTGATCGTTTTTTTTCCTTAAGCAAAATCCTTAGTTTAATTAAAATTTCTCTATTTACTCTCTCACTGACGTTTGCTTGAGGAGAATATAAGCCTGTACGTATTTGTGTAATCCCATATTTATGTAAAAACTCTACCATTTGAGAAGATACAAACTGTTTACCATTGTCGCTATGAATATATTATGGAACACCAAAAGTATGAAATATGTGTTCTTCTAAATACTGCTTTTAAGAATATGTACTTCGTAAAATGGTCAATAGCAATAAATACCATAGAATTACCTAACAAATCCATATATATTCTCTGAAAAGGTCTCTCAGTTATTATTTGTTTTCCCATGGGCGGTCTTTGAATAATGTTACTTGGCTTTGCAATCTTTTACAATTTTCACATTGCTCTACAAATACCTTAACTTCCTTACACATATTGGGCCAATAATACTTTTCTCTAATTCGCGCGAGAGTTTTACCAAAACCTGCATGATACGATGAGTCCTCATGATTACTTGCAATAACTTGAGCTCGTAACTCACTAGGTAACCACAATCGCCATAAGCTGACTTCATCTTCAAATTTGCCTTTTCGAAATTGAACTCTTTGGTATACGAACTTGCCCGAAACACAAGTATCTGGCAACGAATTGGCATTTTTACTAACTAGCGATCTCAATTCGTCATACTCGGGTGATTGAAAGCATTGATTTTCCAAATCAATTTCTTATAGCTTCTGTGGTGCATCTAAACAATCTAAATATCCCCTAGACAGAGTATCGGGTACTACATTAAGTGAGCCTTTACGGTACTCAATTTTGAAATCATATTGCTGCAATTTTAAGCTCCATCTGCCTAGTCTCCCTATTACATCTTTTTTGTGTCATAAGCCATTTAAGACTGGCATGATCAGTTATCACTTTGAATGATAAGCCTTCTACATAGGGTCTAAATCTTTTCAAACATACTATAGCTGCTAAGCATTCTAGTTCCGTGACTGTATAATTTTTTTCTCGTTCCTTTAATTTCTGAGAGACGTAAGCTATAGGGTGTTCCTTGCCGTTTATATCGCATTGCGTTAAAACGCCACCTACTCCTGCCCGCGAAGCGTCACATTGAATAGTAAACTCTTTATTAAAGTCTGGCTGTACCAACACTGGGGCGGTTATCAGTGCTTGTTTAAGATTTGCAACTGGCTGTACTGCTTCAGGCAATAATGCGAACTTCAATGATTTCTGCAGAGAATCCGTTAATGGTGCTGCTAATTCAGCATAATTTGGGATGAACTGTCTATAATATCCAGTCATGCCTAGAAATCATCTGACTTGCCGTTGTGTTGATGGTACTGGAAACGAACGATATCCTCTACTTTCCCCGGGTCAGTTTTCAAGGTTCCTTGACCCACAATATAACCTAAGTATTTAATTTCTTGTTGACAAAATTTACTCTTCTCGACATTAATAGTTAATTGCGCCTTTTTCAAACAATCCGCTACTTGTCTTAGTGTTTTAAGGTGACTTTCAAATTCCGAATTGCATACTAGCAAATCATCAAGATAAATAAAAACTTTTTCTCTCAACGATCCTGGTATTACTTTATCCATTAATCTACTCATTCTTTGTGCTGAATTACACAAGCCGAAGGGCATAACAGTGAATTGGTACAAAGGTCTTCCTGGTATAGCGAAAGCCGTTTTTTCTCTCGATGCTTCATCTAACGGTATTTGCCAATAAGCATCTTTCAGATCTATACCTGAGATGAAGTACGTATCTTACAATCGACTGAGTAATCCATTGATGTGTGGCAGTGGATATGCATCTTTCTTAGTAATAGAATTTAATCGACGAGAATCAATACACAGCCTGACCTTTCCAGGTTTTCTAACTAATACCATGGGACTGCACCAAGGAGAGTTGCTTTCTTCTATTACTCCCAAAGCTAACATACGATCTAATTCTGAATAAACTTCTTTTTGTCTGGGTGGTGACAAAGGATAGTGCTTGAGCTTAAATGGCTCTGATGTCCCGGTATCAATATCATGGATATCTAGATTGGTAGGACCTAGTCCTAATTTAGTAAACGATGGAAATTCTTCAATAACTTCCTTAAGTTGTCTGGTTTGAGTATTCGACAACGATTTGCTTTTAATCATTGGAACATTTTCTGGTTGCACTTCTAATGCAGAAATCAATTTTGGAGCTATATCAAACTCTTTCCAAAAATTAACTCGTAAATAAACTTCTTGTTGTAGACTGGGTACTAAATAAAATAAAATGTTTTTCTCTAATCCGTTATAAGAAACCCCTATTTCTACCGTTCCCAATATGTCTTGTAACTTTCCATCAGCTGTTTTAATTGAGCATTTTAATTCTTTGGTTGATAAACGCATTTTATCCATTCTCTCCAAACAATTTTTTCCTAATATACTAACTGATGCTCCTCAGTCTAATAAACCATATACTTCTTCATCGCCTATCCGAATTTTTGCATATGGCCTATTATCATTGCTCTTGCTGCAAATAATATTTTCTAATTCCTTTCGTAAATGCATTATATTTTTAAATCTTTCTCTACATTTTAATATTTTAGATGAAATTTTTCTTAGACTTAACTTGCACTTAAGCTGCTCTAAACGTAATGTATGTAATTCATTCACTTTAAATTCACTTAATTTCTCTGTTTTAGATTTATCTAATTGTTTGATTGGGGTTTCTTTCTCGAACGAGGTAACCCCTTTTATCACACGTTCGGCTAATTGTTTCCCTTATGCTTAGGACAAGTAATCGAGGTTACATTTTTCTCTCCACATCGGTAACAGAAAAGAATCCTTGTTGCAGCCGGACAGTCATAAAACGAGTGAACTATTTGATCACAGTTCCAACACCTATACTTGGACTTATCTACTGCCTTTTCATAACTTTTCTCGAATTTCTTAAAAGCGGATAATTCAATTTCTTTCTCGCTGTCAGATTCTTCTGCCTTTAGATCCGATACTTCTATTTCATTTGCGAATTTACCAGTTGTCTGCTGCAAGCGTCTACTTTGTTTACGAGCCATAAACTTTTCGGCCTTACGAGCTTCCGATAAAAGGTGATCTAAACTAAAAATGCTTTGGGCGAACAATAGGTTGCCTAAAGATTCTCTAACATTTCCTTTTATAATATCTGCTAGTTTTGCATCACTTAACGGTTCTTTCAGACGGGAATTCTTTGTGACTACATCCATATAAAATTCATCAAACGTTTCCTTAAATTGCTGTTGTCTCCCAATAACACGCATCAACCTTTCAGATTCGTTGTCTATCTCTCCGAACTTGTGAGTAATAGCTAATTTTAAATCCTTGAAAGTAGCTTCTGGTTCTTGCTTCAGATAGAACCAATTCCATTTTTCGGCCTTCCCTCGTAACAGTACATGAAACTCTGCTAACAATCGAGATTCCGAGCAATTGTGCCTTTTTATACCCTTGCAGAGGGTATTATAATTTTGTCGTGAAATGTGTAACGCATAGAAGGAGACATCTCCGACCCCATAAAGTATATATATTCTTGATCAGCATCAACAGCCGAGTCGATATAGCCATGTCCGTCTGTCCGTCTGTCCGTCTGTCTGTTTCTATGCGAACTAGTCCCTCAGTTTTAAAGCTATCTTAATGAAACTTTGCAGAAGTCCCTTTTTCTGTTGCACGCAGCACATATGTCAAAACCAGCTGGATCGGACCACTATATCATATAGCTGCCATAGGAACGATCGGTCGAAAATTAAGTTTTTGTATGAAAAAACATTTTGTTTATCAAGATATCTTGACCAAACTCGACATTTATTAGTTTTACTATGCTCCTCATATATATGCAAAATTCTATTAAGATCGGACCACTATATCATATAGCCGCCATAGGAACGATCGGTCGAAAATGAAGTTTTTGTATGAAAAAACATTTTGTTTGTCAAGATATCTTGACCAAACTCGGCATTTATTAGTTTTACTATGCTCCTCATATATATGCAAAATCCTATTAAGATCGGACCACTATATCATATAGCTGCCATAGGAACGATCGGTCGAAAATTAAGTTTTTGTATGAAAAAACCTTTTGTTTATCAAGATATCTTGACCAAATTCGACATTTATTAGTTTTACTATGCTCCTCATATATAGACGAAATCCTATTAAGATCGGACCACTATATCATATAGCTGCCATAGGAACGATTTGTCAAAAAGTAGGATCTTGTATGAAAAACATTTTGTTTTTCAAGATATCTTGACCAAACTCGGCATTTATTAGTTTCACTATGCTCCTCATATATATGCAAAATCCTATTAAGATCGGACCACTATATCATATAGCTGCCATAGGAACGATCGGTCGAAAATTAATTTAGTATGGAGAATTTTTTTTTGTTTATCAATATACCTTGACCAAACTCGGCCTTAACCATTTTCTCGGCATTAAAAGGTTGGGTCTGCAAGGGTATTAGATCTTCGGCATGCCGAAGATAGCTCTTCTTTCTCGTTACTAATGTAGCTACTTTGAATAAAAATTCTTCTACATCATCACTTCCATCATAAGAAATATTCCACTTTTTCATTGCTCGCTATAGGAAAATTATTGGAATTATTAAAATTATGTGACTGGTTACGACTAGAAGTGCCATTTTCATTAGGCAATTCAAGATGATTGTTAAAATTTTTTAATGAAGGTCTAGCTCTTCCTTCGCGTACGGCTTCTACTAAGTTACGTTGCATATTAGCAATCTCTCTCATCATCGTATTGTGGTTAATTGTAAGAACTCTTTCTAACACTGCGCTTAGAGTTTCACCTAAGCCACTAGCTTCTGGACCTTCCGCCATATTAATGTTTGGAAAACTTTCTACTTCGACTGCAGGCAATTCTTCTGAGCTCGGACTATGTGTGCGCCGTCTTCCTCTACCTTGCGCGTTTCCTTCCTCGTCAAACGTGTATTCTACCTGTGATTGATTGGTCTGAGTACTTTTTGTTTTGCGGTTTCTTGTTCTCATACTCTAATTTCTTTGCCTTGGATTTTTAATGCTTATTTTCTTAATATAATTATATTATTAAATACTGTTATTAATATTACTAACAATTTTCTTACAATTCATAATTTTGGAGGCATAAAAATACTTCCGTACAGACGGGTTTCGCAGTTTAAAAAATGTTCTATCGTGTCAATAATTATTTCTGTGAATTACTATACTTGACGATTACAAATTGGTTGAGCTGTCACTATGGCAACCTTGTTTCTGATTCTTTCAAATGACAAGGGACTCATATGACAACACCAAGGAATTTAAATTGAATCGCTTCAAGAAGACTTAAATATTTAGCCATTCTTGGACATATTCAATTACAGACACATACAGCATTTCTACAACTGTATCTGTAGCAATAGAGTAACAGCGTTTAACACTATCGGCTCTAGACTTACAAAATTTGCTGCGAAATGGAGGATTGGGTTAGCTCTAACACTTACGGTTGCAACAGACGAACTCATTTTCTGAGTAAACGACCTGGACTAACTTTTAGAGTCAAAGCTATTGAAAATAACCTAAACAAACACTAGAAGTTGGCTTTATAAGAAATCTAAAACAGACTCTCTTTTGGCCATAACGTTGGGCGCCATATTTATTGTAACGCTGGTGGCTGTAGGCGGCTAGAATAGTGCACTGATATATGCATGATACCTAGGGCTGTCTAACTTATTGATACTCTATTCTTATGAGTGTTCGTTTCCTGCTTGACACGTCTGGTTGCGTTGCTTAGCTCGCCGGATGGGGTGTGAGATCTTGAAACTAACAAAACTCATAGCCTAAGAATGCTACTGCTACCGAAACAATAAATAACAAATACACGTGTCAAGACTGGTGCTTACGATAGGTCGTTCACGATAGTTTTTGGCGCAGTTGGATGGCATAACTGAGGCTACACACTTATTTTTCCCTCCCTATAAATTGCTCTGATCAAAGCAACGCCATGACAATCCTCGTGTGTAAAATTATATGAGATTGTCCCTTTTAGTGCTATTTAGTTACATTTTAAACTTCTACCCTGCCTTATACTTCCACATCTGCATGCCTCAAATGAGATTTACATCAAAGTGAATATAATCATATTACTGATACATTTAATGAAATATTAATGATCTTGTTCTTGATCATTAAATCAACGCTTATACCGACTATTATATTTAACAATAAATGTTTTCTTTCACAAACGAACTAATTTTTAAAGTTTTGAAACTTTATATGCTAGAAGAGCATGCTATCTTGATCATGTCTTTAATTAACTTGTTTTTGCTCATTGGGGAAACGTGCGAATATAGCGTTTTACACATGATGAAGTATGAATTTTAAATGGTGTCGGTGAACGATGATTTATGAAAGTGATGTTTGAGCTCAAATCAGCACCATCTGTAAATGAATAAGACTTTAGTTTTCGTATATATGAATTAGCTTATATTCCACAAGCAAGTGTACCGTTCCTTGCAAAAATCATTGTAAGAAAAACATGATCAGTTAATATTTGTTTAACTTGGCTTACATAAAAATAATATATATACTAGGAATAATTCAAGGTCAGCGCTCCAATTAAAATTTAATCCCGTCATTCGTTCCTCTGGATCTACTGTCTGGTCGGTCCACGCTACACCATTAAGAATTTGGATTTACGAAGATTTATATATATGTAGATGGCTTGGCAGAGTCCATTTTCACATTGGCGTTCCGAAGATATAGGTTATGTAGAAGCACGCGTGGTCACCAAAAGTCTACATCTGAGCATTGTGGCTATATGCGAGGCCATGCGTGCATGTTGCTCCTTTCACAGTGAAATTTAAAGTGTTACTGTGGCCGTCGAAGCTACTTATGCCAACAGCATTCCGTCGAAATTTTCGCCTTTCCGTGGATAGAGAAAGTTCTTCTAGAATTCCACACTCGTGGTGGCAGATTCTCGAGGTGGACTTCACACCCGTGGCTATGGCCACACGGCCTAAACTTCGCCGGCTGTTATATTGGCCTACTGATCAGTATTCGGTTGGTGGTTAATTTCTTCCACGTGTCTTTAGACGACCGGTCTTCTCAGCTTGAAAAAGATTACTTGATGTAGCTCTTAAATGCACATCTGCTTCGTAATGCCGCCGAAATTAAAATGAAATCACGCCACGCGCTTTGGTTTGGTCTCAGCATCGGTATACAAAAAAGCTCTCCAATCAACGGGATCCTTCCAATGCTTTTGACATCTAGCGTTGCCAAATCACCCGATTTACAATTTTCTCTTACAAGATAAGGTTGCCACTTAAATGTAAATTATTAAGAATCAGCTGACACTTTCTGACTACGTTAAAATAAACAAACATACTTTTCGTATTTTACAAGGCAGCCGTAACACTACCTTTAGAAATATTTTGATTTATGAGGTTATTTATTTGTGCTCGTCGTAAATTCTGATTGATATCTTGAACTAGTTGCTTGTTTTGGTTAAAATAGGCTTGATTATTGTAAGTCATGTAATTTGGGGTATATTGAGCATTGTTAGTCTTTTGATTTTAATACCCTGAACCCATTAAAAATGGGTAGAAAGGGTATATTGTATTTGTGCAAAATGTAAATGAATGTAACAGGTAGAAGGAAGCATCTCCGACCAGCATCAATAGCCGAGTCGATCTAGCCATTTCCCGTCGTCTGTCCCCATGTATGACCGCAAGGATGTCAGAACCTATAAGAGCTAGCTAGTTTGAAATTTTAGCTGTAGGTCCTTCTAGTGCCTACGCAAATTTTTTGTTTCCGATAATCGATTACTTACTCCGTTTCCAAGCAATCGATAAAAATCGATATCGACATCCTGTTTTTTGGGCAAATTGGGTAAATAATAAGAGCTAGAGTCACCAAACTTGATATGTTGCTTCAACTGCTTACTCGAAAGAGTGTGTGTGCACAAGCAGCAAGTCGCAAAAATGTAACATTGTCAATTTATAGTCTTCTCTTAGAATTCTTTGACAAGCCGACGATGAATTACTCTTGCAGAAATACGACTTAGATATTGTTTTATTTTAAGCAAAATGGGTCCCCACAGAGAACAAGGAATAAATATAGACATTAAATTTAGGTCAATTAATGGTTTTTAAATAGAAATAGATGGAATTTTTCTCATTTTGCCTAACTGGACGAAGAAATACATGATAGAGCATTTGAATGTGTGTGCCTTTTGATACCACAGGCACATAGGGCACACAATTGACGAAAAAAACTCTGGCTCGCGACAAATGCCGTGATCTACTTGTGCGCACATCAACACAACACAAACATATGTATGTATGTGTGTAGATCAGGGAGAAAGAGATGCACACAAGGGCGCAAAGCAATGAGTGAGAGCGAGGCACACGCGTATGTTTTTGGGCTGTAGGATTTAAAACTGACATACACATATTGAGAAAAAGCATCAGCCGCTGCCACTCTCAGCAGTCTTACTCTATCTGAGCTAAAATGGTCTCAGACACCCATGGGGCTCACTCGTTGCGATTTATCGTGATTCGATAAAAACGCTGTTTGGTGTATCTATGCATTGTATAGTTAGTGGTATTAGCATGTTCTGCCGGTATACATTCATCGATAAACGAGGCTTCGAGTAGCTTTCGTAAATTATCGAATTCACTAGTATAATGCGTGGACGTTTTCCCTCTTATGGAATGTTTCGCCCACAATGACAGTCTGCAATTTGTTAATACTTGCATCTATAGAGATTTCATTTTGTACTTTTTACAGGGTTGAACAGCCCTATTATTTTTGATTTGATTACTTGTACTGCAATGTCTTTATATGGACCCTTTGCTAGGTCGACCAGTTTGATTGCCATAATGAATCTTTGTAGATGAATTTCTATCCATCCGGTACTGCACTCGGTATTTCTCTTATGAACGCCCTTATGGCGGCTGAGGTATCTGCCATTGTAACGGCCTTTTATTCTACTATACTTAGGTTTATATGTGACTCTGAAAACTTTTCTTCTACCAAATCGGTTCATACCGGTGGTACTGTTAGATCGTACAGATCTTTATTCCCTGAACCCATTAAAAATGGGTAAAAAGGGTATAATGTATTTGTGCAAATATATGTGACAGGCAGAAGGAAGCATCTCCGACCCCATAAAGTATATATACTTTCATGATCAGTATCAACAGCCTAGTCGATATAGCCATGTCCGTCTGTCTGTTTAAGTTTTAAAGCTATCTTTCTGAAACTTTGCAGAAGTTCCTTTTCTGTTGCACGCAGTACATATGTCGGAGCCCGCTGGATCGGACCACTATATCATATAGCTGCCATAGGAACGATCGGTCGAAAATTAAGTTGTTGTGTGAAAAAACTTTTTTTTTTTCAAGATATTTTGACCAAACTCGTCAATTATTAGTTTTACTATGCTCCCCATATATATGCAAAATCCTATTAAGATCGGACCACTATATCGTATAGCTGCCACAGGAACGATAGGTCGAAAAGTGAGGTGCTGGATGCTCTTAATTTTTCAAGATATCTTATCCATTCTCAGCATTAACTATTATCCCTGTGCTTCTTAGATACGGGCAAAGCAATATGAGCATTATGAAAAGGTTGGGCCTGCAAGGGTATTAAACCTGCGGCGTGCCGAAGATATCCCTTCCCTCTCGTTTTCTTTTCAAATTGCCTCCAGCCTTGTGACGGCCCTGTCACAGTCGCCATGTGGATTTAGGAGTTGAGCTTCCCTTATCAATTCTTTTGCTTTAATGTAAAGCAGTGGATGTTCTTTTATTCATCATTTAGATCCGAACGAATTGTACAAAGACATATTTATCAAATACAGTGCAAACTGTAATCGTCAACTTAACTAGACATAAGTAAGTTGTTGTGGTAGGTTTGAATGTTCTTTTATCACCCTATAGTTCTGGTCCACCGGTGCACCGTTAACGATTTTGCTTCTTCTTTAGGATGGGTACTAGTCTCAAACCATGCAAACACCAAATCGTTAGACTAACGAATTTAACATGGGGATGTCATTGCCGCATACCGTGCGGTACGACGTTGCATGACGTATACCTAGCGAAATACCTAGTGCACGAGGTTTGCCGCTTTTGCTAGTACACTTTACTTAGCGATTGTGCTAGAGCAAAGATGCTAGCGATTTATCTGATACAAAAGGGTTTGCTTTTTCGCCAGCCCTTTTTACTTAGCGATAAAGCTGGTGCAAAAGTGTTTGCTGGTGTAAAATTTAATAATTTAATAATTTTATTTAAAAAATTGCTTTGTTTTTAGAAGCTGGTCTTCTGCAGACCGAGCAGCAATTCCCTTTGACATAGACTCTGAAATGAAAAGTTTATGTTTTATTTGAAATGCTAAAATTTTTTTTTTAATAATACATACCAACTAAAACTGAATAAAAAAAATATACTTATGAATATTTTTGCTAATACCTACCCATTACAATAATTATGTGTTTATTTAAAGTTTTCCAGTAGAGTAAAATTCGCACATTCAACTCATGGCTCCACTTCCAAATGACACGTTTTAAAGTTTCCTCGTGCCACACAGAATCACAAGTAAAAGGAAACTACACAATTAACAGAAGACGCGCGCGCTGCTCATTGACCTTGTTTTTTATACAATTCTTGACTGCAAAATCTGGGGAACTCAGCTTCTTTTTATTGTTCGTCATCAATTTTTTGAGACGAAGCATAGACCTCGTAATAAAAAAATTCTTTAACATTTTCGATTTGATCGGCGCGCATTGCATGACCATTCGCTAACGTATTTTCTTCGACCAGTAATGCATAAGATCGTTAGTAGTCATCTTTTTCTGGGGGCCATCGCATGATCGTTCATTGGCGAATAACCTAACGAACGGTGATGCATCAGATCGTTAGAATAGGCTCGCCGCTTTACACCAGCAGTATTACAGCGTAATGAATCGTTAAAGATTGTCTTAGCATTAACTAAGCTAAGACAGCCCAGCTGCGCTGCACTTAGCTAGGCGGTCAGCGAGGGATCGCTGACGCTACGTTTATGATACATAGAGCATAAATGGGTGATCATTTGGTTATTTATGTAAATACTGCAACAAAATGCTACAGTGTGTTTGTATAAAAAATTTGTATATATATGTATTATAGATTGTACTGTACTTGACTGCATTGAGCATTCGATATGTGCGCATACCACAGTAAAGGGCGGCAAGTGGAGTGGTTAGTTGCAAGTGCGAACCCTGCCAAGGGAATTTTTTTTTATTTTAAAATTACCTTTATTACTTGAAGCAAGCGCGTAGCACGAGCTGCATTTGGTTCTGGAATAAGAGGGTTCAGAGTATCTCGGAAGCTCTCGACTAGAACCAATTTACTTGTGTTTTTATTAGGTCGTAGGTCAGTTACAACCATTGAAAATTCAAATGCAAGAATATGGAAAAATGGATGTGTTTTTTCTATTTTGTTAATCTGTTGGATTGATTGCCGAACGCCATTTCAATTCATATTTACATTGGACTACTATATCATATGTCTGCCATAGGAACGATCGGTCGAAAACTAGGTTTTTGATTAAAAGCTTTTTTTGTTTATCAAGATACCTTGACTAAGCTCGGTATTAACCATTTTCTCGGCATTAACAGGTTGGGTCTGCAAGGGTATTAGATCTTCGGCGTACCGAAGATAGCCTTTCTTTCTCGTTTTATTTTGTTGTTTACTTGTCTCCAGTGTTTTTTTTAATAACATGTGACAAACTATTTGCTATCTTTAACTTCTTACTTCGTTTCTCCATGTTACTCTTTCTTTCTGGTGCCCGCACACGACCCCAAGATATATGTAGTAATACTGTATCTGCCTTTTGACGTTCACGTAACTCGCTGTGTTTTGCATTTGCAACAAATTGTCCTCCACAAGCATCATCCAATGGAATTATTCCACGATCACCACGCTCTTAACACTTTTCTAACCTTGTCCCCGGTCCACAGAAATTTTAACTAGGGATGTGTGTCTCAAATGGTAGTATATTAATTAATCTGTTTAAAAACCACCACCATGCTTACTGTTTTTATACCCTGAACCCATTGAGAATGGGTGAAAAGGGTATAATAATTTGTGCAAATGTATGTATGTAACAGGCAGAAGGAATCATCTCCAACAATCTCTGATCAGCATCAACAGCCGAGTCGATCTAGCCATGTCCGGCTGTCTGTCCGTCCGTCCGTATGTATGAACGCAAGGATATCAGAACCTATAACAAAATTGTGTAAATTATAAGAGCTAGAGTAACCAAAAGGGATATCTTTATTTTGAATAGTATGTATACATCAAGTATCTTTTATTTTATACCTATCGTTCCCTTCCCGCTACCACCGAAAAGCTATAAATCAAGTTAATAACCCAACTTGTATTTTCCACCAATTTAAGCCACAATTTTAATGCAATTTGCTTTTTGAGAATACACAAATATTCTACGGTACAATAAGATATACCAATACTGTCGAAAATTTCATCAAGAGCGGTTAAGAAACACACAAAAGTTATGTGATTTGACTGCAAGCGCAATTCCAAGAATTTCGGTATACATGTACGCACACTCATTCATGCTCGTCTGCTATTTGATTTTTAATTGCGTTACAACATTCGTTCATATTTCTGCATGAAGAATACAAGAATATTGATTCTCTGATATTTATGTTAAACATATACACATATTCCAAAACATGGTTATAATGTTTAAACAAAGTTATCTAAGTTTGCGACAAATGTATAGTGATCATATAAATCGGACATAAATTATGATACTTTTATGAAATGATAAATAAGGTTTCTTATTAATCAACAGAGACGATGACATTGATAAGGGGCATTACAGGAAAGGTTTTGATCAGGTTATTATACCCTTGCAGAGGGTATTATAATTTTGTCGTGAAATGTGTAACGCATAGAAGGAGACATCTCCGACCCCATAAAGTATTTATATTCTTGATCAGCATCAACAGCCGAGTCGATATTGCCATGTCCGTCTGTCTGTCTGTCTGTTGCTATGCGAACTAGTCTTTCAGTTTTAAAGCTATCTTTATGAAACTTTGCAGAAATCCCTCTTTCTGTTGCACGCAGCACATATGTCAAAACCAGCTGGATCGGACCACTATATCATATAGCTACCATAGGAACGATCGGTTGAAAATTAATTTTTTGTATGAAAAAACATTTTGTTTATCAAGATATCTTGACCAAACTCGGCATTTATTAGTGTTACTATTCTCCTCATATATATGCAAAATCCTATTAACATCGGACCACTTAATCATATAGCTGCCATAGGAACGATCTGTCGAAAATTAAGTCTTGTATGAAAAAACTTTTTTTTTTCAAGATATCTTGACCAAACTCGGCATTTATTAGTTTTACCAAGCTCCTCATATATATGCGTAATCCTATGAAGATCGGACCACTATATCATATAGCTGCCATTGGAACGATCGGTCGAAAATTTAGTTCTTGTATGAAAAAAAAGTTTGTTTATCAAGATATCTTGACCAAACTCGGCATTTATTAGTTTTACCAAGCTCCTCATATATATGCAAAATCCTATTAAGATCGGACCACTATATCATATAGCTGCCATAGGAACTATCGGTCGATAATTAAGTTTTTGTATGAAAAAACATTTTGTTTATCAAGATATCTTGACCAAACTCGGCATTTATTAGTTTTACTATGCTCCCCATATATATGCAAAATCCTATTAAGATCGGACCACTATATCATATATCTGCCAGAGGAGCGATCGGTCGAAAACTAGGTTTTTGATTAATAACATTTTTGTTTGTCAAGATATCTTGACCAAACTCGGCATTCACTATTTTCCCTGTGCTTCTTAGATACGGGCAAAGCACTATGAGCATTATGAAAAGGTTGGGTCTGCAAGGGTATTGATCTTCGGCGTGCCGAAGATAGCCTTTCTTTCTCGTAATTATTTAAATCAAATATAAGTTTAAATAATGTGTTAACATTTACAAAAGTTTAATATTAGATTTCAAAATGTCCAGTTTATTAACGTTCTTGTTGAATGTTAACAATTTCATTATTGAAACAAAATTTTTCCGCCATTGAAGAGTATATTAAAATAAATTGAAAGAATATAGAGTTGAGCATTCATTCGAAATGGAAAGCAAAAATAACTTAGCAAGAACAATTGGACAATGATTTGGTTTTAATAAAAAGATACTCAATTCAAGTAAAACCTATTTCAACGAACAGTTTTGTCTTAAGCTTCAAAGATGACATTGTTGCTGTATGTTAAAAACAAGCTTTCTCTTATAAACAAAATAAAGATATACAAAACAATTACAAAGAACGGAATTGCCGCAAAATCCCACCTAAACAAAAGAAGAATCGCACAAAGTAAGATTCCTAGAAGGATATGTAATGCTCTTTGGTATATGCGTACAAGGGAAATCAAGGGAGACCTAAGAGTTCCCAAAGTAGGAAAATCGCACCCCAACGTACTAGAGGTATGCAATGCTTTTCGGGGAACAACAATTAGGTGCCCCATTTCTGGAGTTTGTCTCTCTAGACCTTAAACTAATTAGCAGTAAATCTTGTTACATTTTTCCCCCTTATATATACGAGCTTAAGCTCCCAATATTATGCAGTAATGAACTTGTTAGCAATAAAAAATATATATACGTTTTTACATTAAAAAAAAAAACACAAATAAATAAATAAGAAGTGAAACAAAACCTTATCTATCTGATCAACCTGTAAGAATTTTATTAAGTATAATCAGCAGATTCAAAAACTATTAGCTTTATAGCCTTAAGACCTTAAACTAATTAGCAGTAAATCTTGTTACATTTTTCCCCCTTATATATACGAGCTTAAGCTCCCAATATTATGCAGTAATGAACTTGTTAGCAATAAAAAATATATATACGTTTTTACATTAAAAAAAAAAACACAAATAAATAAATAAGAAGTGAAACAATACCTTATCTATCTGATCAACCTGTAAGAATTTTAAAATAAATACAATTTGTGTGGAGTGTAATGTCGTGAATGGATCCCGTGCACAAAATAAACCAGATCATGCATTATATGAATGTGGTATTCAGGTGCCAGCTGGGTACATTGTTATTGTTGTTGTTACAAATGAATGATATTTTAAATGAGCGAGAAAAACTTTTCTCAGATGAAAGTATATTAAAGAAAAAAATTTTACAACAGTCTTTCAACATAAATAATAAAATTGGAATTACACGTCATAATCAAGATCTTACGCGAGAGTTTATTAAGGTTTGCTGAAGACTTTAAAAAGATTTTGTTAAACTGTTAACATTAACTCATACTTTTAGTATCAAAAAATAGGGATAATGTCACATTAGTAATGTGTTTGTTTCAAAGGATGCAAGTGAAAATGTATATCATATAGAAATAACAAACATAGCTTGAAAAATTCGTAACATAACCCCCAGTAATTCTGCTAAGATAAAAATGGACCATATCATAAAAATCTGTAGTTGGGATACATATATTAACCCTAAACTATCTGATGATACACAACATGTTTGGTTGTTTGCTTATAACAAATGATTTATCAAACTTAAAAGTGTATTTGAATTCTGAAACATACCCCTTGATATAAATGATGATCGTTTCTCTCATCTCAATGAAAAGAATGCTACTGCAACAATGTTGGATATCCACTATTATCGTCAAATGATTTATAGACTAAGGCCTCGATTAAGGTAATAGATCTCTTATCAGAATGAAATGCTTAAAACAGGTCCAAATGATCTAAGGTTTTCAACAGAGTTAAGAACTGCCAGAAACAAGCATACTGCGTCCTCATACATTAAAGATTAGTTGAGCAAATCCGATGAAAGATTTACTTCTACGTATTCTCTAACGGCTTACACTAATAAAATAAATTAAATTAATTAAAATTAATAAAGATATTGTTGCAATCTACATTCAATGATTCATTGGAGATGACAAATAAGTAAATAATAAAATAAGTATTTAAGAAAGAGCCGAAATTAAATGTGCATTTCATTACAGGCCCCATATAATATTTCTATATTAAGTATAAAAATCGAAAAGCTGGTAATTGATGGCGTAAACAACATCATACAATTAATTGGTATGATGGCATACACTATTTTACACGAACGCAATTATCAGAAGAAAATAACTGCCGGAAAATAAATTATTTTTAATGGCATTTTAAAAAAAATATTTTTTTAAAACATTTCTTAAAAACATCAATGCTCAAACAATTCAATGCAAAATAGTTTCCATTTTGCTCAATCACGAGTGCCACGGCACTAACAATTAATGCTTGACGAGCCATTCGATGTCGGAACTACTCCAAGAATAAGTGCCCTTGTCAGACCACGTAGCATGTCACAAGTACCATGCCACTATCAATTGGGGCTTGGTGAAGCAGGTCGACGACGTATGCATAAATGTTCAAAAGTACTCCAGTAGTCGGATCAGTATACCATCATGGTGACCAGACGAACGGCCAACTGATAGATGCCTGGGAAAACCCTTCTATAACCTCCGCTTCGACGTAGCCTTATCTGATAATCATCTTGGCTCTCCTGCTAGCCCGGGAGAGCGCCTGCTTTTTATCTGGGCGATGCAAACTTCGGTCTTGAAGGATTCAAGCGTTGGAACAGCTACGTCCGGCATGACGATGTCTGCACCCAACGGCTATTGCAGTCGGACCAGGTTACGACCAGTCCGTCATCCGAACAGTTTTTTCTGGGAGCTTGAAGGTCAGCAACCTAACGGAAAATAACTTTTTTTTTCTAGTAAAGGGTGCTGCTCGATTACCTCGACCAGCTCCGAGTCAAATAACCGCCGTGCTTCATTGACGATTGCTACGCCAACTTCGCTCTGTTGATTATCGAACGTATATACCTCGCTGAATTTATTTAGTACGCTGTCACGACCTCTGAGTATCTATTCATCAAGCTGTTTTCCTTGTCTGTAATTCAGCTGGCCTGGTTTGCTGAACCAAATGGGAGACTCAGGCAAGAAAACTATGCCATATTTACCCGGAACCCTTTCACATACTCCAGCCTCGGTGGTCAGCGACTCCATAGGTAGGCATGTGGCCTCTGGTTTGTCGATGATAACAGCCGCGCTTCTTTTTCGGTCATCGTCAGTACGGCTTTCGAATATTCGCGTTACGGCTGGGAAGCCCGTAGTTAGTCCTGCCAAGTCGTCATATGGCTTCTGCATTAACGCGAAGAGGTGGCCAAGGTCACGCATACGTACACCGGTTGTCGCCGGACGCAACGTTGGCCGGCAACAGTTGGCTTGAATGAAGCTAAACATTAATGTCTAGCTTGCACCCTTTGCAAACACTGCGCCATAATGCATCTTATGCCCCGAAGGTAGCTCCTTGAAGCGGCAGATCCAGCAGTTTTGGCTGCGATGTAGCCAGCCTGTTGAAGGCTGTACCACTCACCTGAGGCAAGGATAGGTGCGGATGAGCGGTAGTGGTAGTTGCATTCTGGACTGTGAGCAGTCTGCCAAGGAATCTCCCAAGCAGCGTGTTCATAACTGTTGCCACATCGTCAGCTTCTCCGCGCTTACTGACTGCCGAGTTCTCACGAGCTGCCTCGGGGGGGACATCCACCATTGCTGGTTCCTTCGCCCGCAGCAGAGATGTTAGAGAGGATCGCCAGGGTCCCATCGGCCACGATGCGGCAGGCTGAGCATCGCGCGATAGTGGTGGCGGCAGTAATAGCGGCTCTACGACCATTCTCTTTGCCAGCAGCGGTCTTTCTCTTGCTGCCTAACTGACACTGCGATGTACTGCTTCCCCCACTGGATTTGGTACACTGGTTTGTTTTCAAGCTGTTAACACGCAAAGTTTTCTGCATATCCCGAACGTTTTTGCAGAAAAAGAAAGAAATAAATAGCATCACTGACCGATGGAGGTGTTTTACTTGCCCGTCCGGCCAGCTATGCCCATTTTCACAGCTAATTTTGTTAATGACGCTATTAGAGCCTACAGACAAGAAGATGGGTGTTAGTAGACAAAATAGTATATAGAGTGTTAAGTAGATAGTTTAAAGAGATAGTAATGGGAAATCACCGTCACACCATCACAGTCTGTCCGGCAAGCTATGCCCCTGCTCATAGCTGGGAATGGTCAGTGACTTCCCGAAGGTATCCTGAAAGCAACGATAAGGGGTAGAGAAAGTTCAGTCGAGAAAACGTGATGCAAACTATTGTCATTTTTACATAGCACGCGAAAAGGATTGTGCATAGCGTAGTCTGCTATGGACAGAGATAGAAATAAGGGGCGATAATTTCTGGTTGGTCTGAACGGCAGAGAGAATTGAAGACACCCTAACAGAAAAGGAGAATCTGTATTGCCAACAATCAACTTTTCTAGGAAGACAACACCGAGAATTGTCCTACGGTTGGTTAACGACGGAAGATTAAGAAGAAGCAGACTTCTGGAGTAGGATGGCAACCGAAGATTAGGGTCCCAATTTAAACCTCGTAAGGCAAAAGGCAGAAATTGCTTCTGAACAGATTAAATACGATCCTGGCTATTGTTATACTGCGGAGACCAGATGCAAGAGTAGTATTCAAGGATAGGGCGAACAAGAGAGATGTACAGAAGTTTGCTTATAAAAGGATCGTTAAACTCTTTAGACCATCGTTTAATGAATCCGAGTACACCTTTTGCCTCATTAACTATGGTATCTATATGCAGATTGAAGCTGAGTTTAGAATCAAAAAGAACGCCTAGATCCTTAACTGTTAGAATGCGTTGCAATGGAGCATTGTCAATTGTATAGCTGACAAGATAAGGTGTAGTGCGATTGAAGGTCATAAACATACACTTTGAACAGTTCAGATGCAATTGATTGACCGAACACCAAAGTTGCATAGCATTAAAATCGTCTTGCAGTCGAGAATGATGTAGGGGATTAGTGTATGATAGAATTAGTTTCACATCGTCCGCATTCATAAGTACCCGGGTATGTGATATAACCGAGGGGGATAATTTATAACAAGTAAGAGGTTCTAGTCGGGAGCTCCCGACTAGGCAATACCCTAAAACATATTGCTCCATAACCAAATGCAGTTTGCGCTACGCGCTCGTTTGTAGTAATTAAGATAAATTAAAAAAAAAGTTCTTTTGGCAGGGTTCGAACTCGCAACTAACCGCATTACTTGCTGCCAGCTCTACTCAGCAGCCACACCAGCAAAAAAAAAAAAAAACACTTTCCTCGGTAGGGATCGAACTCGCGACACACCGCACCACTTGCCACTGCCTTTACTCAACAGCCACACTAATAATTGATTCTTATTAGTGTGGGAATTTCTAGCTCAATATGCTGAATAAGTTCACTCGGTCATTTTCGGGTCGTGAACTAAATCAGTCATTTAATTTACTCGTTCATTTATTCAGTTGGTCATGAACGATGTATTCCGTAGTCGTTCGTCGGTCATGAACGATGCATTCTCCTCAGTTATTCAGTCGGTCATGAACTATTCGTTTAGTTCAGTTATTCAGCCGATCCCGAACGATTCGTTTTGGTTAGATATTAAGTTGCACACGAACTCTATTTTCTTTTCAGTTTCAAAAAATATGTTGTACTTATACTTATGCCATTATAGTGTACCATTAATAATAATTGTTCTTACCTTTAATTTGTTCCGGCTTCAACGTTATATAAATAAAATATAAAAATGATGCAACAAAATTTCATTCTTAACACTTCATTGTTGAACTTTTTTCGCTTAATAATAATATCACATATTATAATTTAAAAATGTGAGATAGTCAACTTTTTGCGGCAATAATTGGCAGGCTCTATGTGTTATCACCTGTCCAGCAGTTGAAAAGACACGCTCACAATGCACAGCTGCTTCAAAACAAAGCTGTATAAGCGAGGATACACCATCTCGCGCTGGTTCCACCAGACCAGAGGATCATCCTTTCTGTCTAAGTATTCCTCATTTAAATACTTATCCATTTCGCGATCCGATGCGTCAGTTTTGTTCGTCGATTTCACTACCGAACGAAACTCCACATCGTTATCGTCCCATATACTAATCATTGTATTTGATTCCAATGCGTTGTTGGAAATGGGAACTTCTTCCTCCGCATTTTCAGCGATCTGCACTGAAACCATTTTTTGTTTTAATTACACTAGGGCAATCTTAAAATTTTCATAATGTTTAAATCCTCGACGTTTAAAACGAGGAATTTGCTTTCAGCATACATACTACTTTTTTTTTCATATTATTGAAGCGAGACTTCATTTCCTCGCGTACAATGTTTAAAACAGCTGCCACGGCCGTTGTAGCTGCAACGGTTTTTGTCAAAAATATCGAAATCATTTTCGAAAATATTGTGACTTAAAATAAAAATAAATTTTGTAATTAAACCATTACCATCATCATACACAACTATATATTCGCTTTATACCTTTGACAATGTTATAATTCTTTCGGCAGATATTTCTGTGGTGACCTGGTAAAATGGCTTCAAAACGGTTAGCAACTCCTCGACAACGAACCATTCATCTTACAGTAAAATTAAGTCTGGTCGAGTTCGAGGCTGTACAATAGCTAAGGCTTGTTTAAGAGCTTGAAGCCTGCTTAGAATATCGTACGTCGAATTCTAGCGTTTGAATGCCCATTTTTATACCCTGAACCCATTAAAAATGGGTAAAAAGGGTATATAGTATTTGTGCAGAATGTAAATGTATGTAACAGGCAGAGGGAAGCATCTCCGACCCCATAAAGTATATATATTCTTGATCAGCTTCAATAGCCGAGTCGATCTAGCCATGTCCGTCCGTCCGTCCGGATCTCAGAACCTATAAGAGCTAGAGACTTGAAATTTTAGCTGTAAGTTCTCCTAGTTCCTACGCAGATCGAGTTTGTTTCCGATAATCGATAACTTACTCCGTTTCAAAGCAATCGAAAAAAAGCTACATCCTGCTTTTTGAGCAAATTGGGTAAATAATAAGAGCTAGAGTCACCAAACAGGATATGTTGCTTCTAGAATATTATATATATGTCAAGTATCTTTAATTTTTCACCTATCGCCACCTCTCCGCTACCACCGCAAAGAGGGTTCAGGGTATTCCATAGTCGGGAGCTCCCGACTAGAACCTCTTACTTGTTAACTTCAGCTTTGGCAGATTCAACTGCTCTTGAGCTCCTGAAGATTTTCAATCCACCAGCACTTCGATGGAAGTATTCTACTATTGCCTTGGATCTTATTTTAATGGCATAAACTTTTAATAAAGCTTTTTGCACTACCAAATTCAAGGTGTATGCAAAGAAAGTTATTAAACGCCATTGTCCTTCCCTGACGGCACTAACTATATTGGGAGCATTATCAGGCACAATTGACTTATTGTCAATGTCCCATTCGCTAATCGTTTTTTGTAAGAACATGTGGAGATTATAAATTGTATGTCATTCTCCAGTTTCTTGACAACCAAGTAAAGACGATTTTTATAATTGATTCGTCCGGATCAATATAGTGAGCTGTTACTGCTATATAGCTTTGATTGCATCTTGCAGTCCAAGAATCTGTTGTCAAACAGACTGCGTGTGCCTTGCATAGGCTTTCACGCAGTTTTTCCTTTACTTCAAGGTAAATATTTGGCAGCAAGAAATGGTTTGAAATGGTTTTTCGGTTGGGCACTTTATATCCTGTACACTGGCCTGGCATTTCTATTAATTCTGTGAAGTCTGGCTCCTCAACTATTCGTAAGGATTATTGCCCTTGCCAATCATTTTCAGCAACTGTCGGTCAAGTTGATCAACTTTGCGTGTATATGGCGGCCGACGCACGAAATTGGTGATCATCTGCTGACCAGAAACTGAAACTATATATATCAAGTATCTTTCATTTTATACCTATCGCCACCTTCCCGCTACCACCACAAATCAAACGAGAAAGAAAGGATATCTTCGGCACGCCGAAGATCAATACCCTTGCAGACCCAACCTTTTCATAATGCTCATAGTGCTTTGCCCGTATCTAAGAAGCACATGGAAAATAGTGAATGCCGAGTTTGGTCAAGATATCTTGATAAACAAAAAGGTTTTTAATCAAAAACCTAGTTTTCGACCGATCGCTCCTATGGCAGCTATATGATATAGTGGTTCGATCTTAATAGGATTTTGCATATATATGGGGAGCATAGTAAAACTAATAAATGCCGAGTTTGGTCAAGATATCTTGATAAACAAAATGTTTTTTCATACAAAAACTTAATTATCGACCGATAGTTCCTATGGCAGCTATATGATATAGTGGTCCGATCTTAATAGGATTTTGCATATATATGAGGAGCTTAGTAAAACAAATAAACGCCGAGTTTGGTCAAGATATCTTAATAAACAAAATTTTTTTCATACAAGAACTACATTTTCGACCGATCGTTCCTATGGCAGCTATATGATATAGTGGTCCGATCCAGCTGGTTTTGACATATGTGCTGCGTGCAACAGAAAAAGGGACTTCTGCAAGGTTTCATTAAGATAACTTTAAAACTGAGAGACTAGTTCGCATAGAAACAGACAGACGGACAGACGGACATGGCTATATCGACTCGGCTGTTGATGCTGATCAAGAATATATATACTTTATGGGGTCGGAGATGTCTCCTTCTATGCGTTACACATTTCACGACAAAATTATAATACCCTCTGCAAGGGTATAAAAATCAAGTTAATAGCCCAACTTGTATTGCCCACCAATTTAAGCCACAATTAAACTGCAATTTACTTTTTGAGAATATACAAATATTCTATGGCACAATAAGATATACTTTAGAAAATTTCATTAAGATTGGTTAACAACCCCCCAAAAGTTATGTTTATTTACTTCGCAATTAGATGGGGCAGCTAACGCGAATTCAAAGAATTTCTGTATAACAGTACACACACATATTCATGCGCGTCTGCTTCGAATTATATCAATAGCATTGCAATTGAATTCTTGTATTGTTTTCTGTGCTGCTATTTAATATCGGTGTGACTGTTGAGTAGAGGCAGTGGCAAGTGGTGCGGTCTGTAGCGAGCTCGAGACCTACCGGGGAAACTATTTTTTTTTTTGATGGTTTGGCTGCTGAGTATAGTCGGCAGCAAGTAATGCGGTCAGTTGCAAGTTCAAACCCTACCAATGGACTTTTTTTTTTTTTTTAATTTAATTTAATTTAATTTAATTAATTTTAATTTATCTTTACTGCAAACGAGCGCGTAGCGCGTGCTGCATTTGGTGTAGGAATAACAGGGTTCAGGGTATTCCCTAGTCGGTAGCTCCCGACTCGAACTTCGTACATGTTTTTTAAAATAATTTAGTGATAGCGGACAGTTTTGCAATGCCCCTGTAATTTTGTATATCAGACTTTCCATCTTTCTTGTGGAGAGGTATTATATAAGATTCTTTCCAAAGATATAGGCTTTAGCAATGGACGAAGCAGGGAAGAACTACACTCCTTGAGGAGACAACTAGGAATATTGTCAGGCCCAGGAGAGTAATAAAATTTTAAAGATTTTATATCAGAAAGAAGAGAGGATTGGGAAATATAAAGAGCAGGTATAGAACAGTATGAAATAATATTGTAATGGTAAGCATTATTATTAAGACAGACGGAAAAGTAAGTTGATTGGAAAAATGTAGCAAAGAGGTTGGCCGAATCGGAATCATTGCTAGCTTTATCTATCCCGAGAGAAAAATAAGATGGCAAACTTGAAGATTTACGCTTCAAGTTTACAAAATTGTAAAACTGTCTTGCAAATTGACTTTTGCAAGTTAGATAATTGTCATAGCATTGAGAATTAAGAAGAGAGAAGTTCGACTTGGCTATGGAATATTTAGCCAAATCAATACTCGAACCAGACCTTTTAAACTTTTTAAAATATTTGGACTTATTATTTTGGACATTATCAGGCACAATTGACTTATTGTCAATGTCCCATTCGCTAATCGTTTTTTGTAAGAACATGTGGAGATTATAAATTGTATGTCATTCTCCAGTTTCTTGACAACCAAGTAAAGACGATTTTTATAATTGATTCGTCCGGATCAATATAGTGAGCTGTTACTGCTATATAGCTTTGATTGCATCTTGCAGTCCAAGAATCTGTTGTCAAACAGACTGCGTGTGCGTTGCATAGGCTTTCACGCAGTTTTTCCTTTACTTCAAGGTAAATATTTGGCAGCAAGAAATGGTTTGAAATGGTTTTTCGGTTGGGCACTTTATATCCTGTACACTGGCCTGGCATTTCTATTAATTCTGTGAAGTCTGGCTCCTCAACTATTCGTAAGGATTATTGCCCTTGCCAATCATTTTCAGCAACTGTCGGTCAAGTTGATCAACTTTGCGTGTATATGGCGGCCGACGCACGAAATTGGTGATCATCTGCTGACCAGAAACTGAAACTATATATATCAAGTATCTTTCATTTTATACCTATCGCCACCTTCCCGCTACCACCACAAATCAAACGAGAAAGAAAGGATATCTTCGGCACGCCGAAGATCAATACCCTTGCAGACCCAACCTTTTCATAATGCTCATAGTGCTTTGCCCGTATCTAAGAAGCACATGGAAAATAGTTAATGCCGAGTTTGGTCAAGATATCTTGATAAACAAAAAGGTTTTTAATCAAAAACCTAGTTTTCGACCGATCGCTCCTATGGCAGCTATATGATATAGTGGTTCGATCTTAATAGGATTTTGCATATATATGGGGAGCATAGTAAAACTAATAAATGCCGAGTTTGGTCAAGATATCTTGATAAACAAAATGTTTTTTCATACAAAAACTTAATTATCGACCGATAGTTCCTATGGCAGCTATATGATATAGTGGTCCGATCTTAATAGGATTTTGCATATATATGAGGAGCTTAGTAAAACAAATAAACGCCGAGTTTGGTCAAGATATCTTAATAAACAAAATTTTTTTCATACAAGAACTACATTTTCGACCGATCGTTCCTATGGCAGCTATATGATATAGTGGTCCGATCCAGCTGGTTTTGACATATGTGCTGCGTGCAACAGAAAAAGGGACTTCTGCAAGGTTTCATTAAGATAACTTTAAAACTGAGAGACTAGTTCGCATAGAAACAGACAGACAGACAGACGGACATGGCTATATCGACTCGGCTGTTGATGCTGATCAAGAATATATATACTTTATGGGGTCGGAGATGTCTCCTTCTATGCGTTACACATTTCACGACAAAATTATAATACCCTCTGCAAGGGTATAAAAATCAAGTTAATAGCCCAACTTGTATTGCCCACCAATTTAAGCCACAATTAAACTGCAATTTACTTTTTGAGAATATACAAATATTCTATGGCACAATAAGATATACTTTAGAAAATTTCATTAAGATTGGTTAACAACCCCCCAAAAGTTATGTTTATTTACTTCGCAATTAGATGGGGCAGCTAACGCGAATTCAAAGAATTTCTGTATAACAGTACACACACATATTCATGCGCGTCTGCTTCGAATTATATCAATAGCATTGCAATTGAATTCTTGTGTTGTTTTCTGTGCTGCTATTTAATATCGGTGTGACTGTTGAGTAGAGGCAGTGGCAAGTGGTGCGGTCTGTAGCGAGCTCGAGACCTACCGGGGAAACTATTTTTTTTTTTTGATGGTTTGGCTGCTGAGTATAGTCGGCAGCAAGTAATGCGGTCAGTTGCAAGTTCAAACCCTACCAATGGACTTTTTTTTTTTTTAATTTATCTTTAATACTGCAAACGAGCGCGTAGCGCGTGCTGCATTTGGTGTAGGAATAACAGGGTTCAGGGTATTCCCTAGTCGGTAGCTCCCGACTCGAACTTCGTACATGTTTTTTAAAATAATTTAGTGATAGCGGACAGTTTTGCAATGCCCCTGTAATTTTGTATATCAGACTTTCCATCTTTCTTGTGGAGAGGTATTATATAAGATTCTTTCCAAAGATATAGGCTTTAGCAATGGACGAAGCAGGGAAGAACTACACTCCTTGAGGAGACAACTAGGAATATTGTCAGGCCCAGGAGAGTAATAAAATTTTAAAGATTTTATAGCAGAAAGAAGAGAGGATTGGGAAATATAAAGAGCAGGTATAGAACAGTATGAAATAATATTGTAATGGTAAGCATTATTATTAAGACAGACGGAAAAGTAAGTTGATTGGAAAAATGTAGCAAAGAGGTTGGCCGAATCGGAATCATTGCTAGCTTTATCTATCCCGAGAGAAAAATAAGATGGCAAACTTGAAGATTTACGCTTCAAGTTTACAAAATTGTAAAACTGTCTTGCAAATTGACTTTTGCAAGTTAGATAATTGTCATAGCATTGAGAATTAAGAAGAGAGAAGTTCGACTTGGCTATGGAATATTTAGCCAAATCAATACTCGAACCAGACCTTTTAAACTTTTTAAAATATTTGGACTTATTATTTTGGACATTATCAGGCACAATTGACTTATTGTCAATGTCCCATTCGCTAATCGTTTTTTGTAAGAACATGTGGAGATTATAAATTGTATGTCATTCTCCAGTTTCTTGACAACCAAGTAAAGACGATTTTTATAATTGATTCGTCCGGATCAATATAGTGAGCTGTTACTGCTATATAGCTTTGATTGCATCTTGCAGTCCAAGAATCTGTTGTCAAACAGACTGCGTGTGCGTTGCATAGGCTTTCACGCAGTTTTTCCTTTACTTCAAGGTAAATATTTGGCAGCAAGAAATGGTTTGAAATGGTTTTTCGGTTGGGCACTTTATATCCTGTACACTGGCCTGGCATTTCTATTAATTCTGTGAAGTCTGGCTCCTCAACTATTCGTAAGGATTATTGCCCTTGCCAATCATTTTCAGCAACTGTCGGTCAAGTTGATCAACTTTGCGTGTATATGGCGGCCGACGCACGAAATTGGTGATCATCTGCTGACCAGAAACTGAAACTATATATATCAAGTATCTTTCATTTTATACCTATCGCCACCTTCCCGCTACCACCACAAATCAAACGAGAAAGAAAGGATATCTTCGGCACGCCGAAGATCAATACCCTGCAGACCCAACCTTTTCATAATGCTCATAGTGCTTTGCCCGTATCTAAGAAGCACATGGAAAATAGTTAATGCCGAGTTTGGTCAAGATATCTTGATAAACAAAAAGGTTTTTAATCAAAAACCTAGTTTTCGACCGATCGCTCCTATGGCAGCTATATGATATAGTGGTTCGATCTTAATAGGATTTTGCATATATATGGGGAGCATAGTAAAACTAATAAATGCCGAGTTTGGTCAAGATATCTTGATAAACAAAATGTTTTTTCATACAAAAACTTAATTATCGACCGATAGTTCCTATGGCAGCTATATGATATAGTGGTCCGATCTTAATAGGATTTTGCATATATATGAGGAGCTTAGTAAAACAAATAAACGCCGAGTTTGGTCAAGATATCTTAATAAACAAAATTTTTTTCATACAAGAACTACATTTTCGACCGATCGTTCCTATGGCAGCTATATGATATAGTGGTCCGATCCAGCTGGTTTTGACATATGTGCTGCGTGCAACAGAAAAAGGGACTTCTGCAAGGTTTCATTAAGATAACTTTAAAACTGAGAGACTAGTTCGCATAGAAACAGACAGACAGACAGACGGACATGGCTATATCGACTCGGCTGTTGATGCTGATCAAGAATATATATACTTTATGGGGTCGGAGATGTCTCCTTCTATGCGTTACACATTTCACGACAAAATTATAATACCCTCTGCAAGGGTATAAAAATCAAGTTAATAGCCCAACTTGTATTGCCCACCAATTTAAGCCACAATTAAACTGCAATTTACTTTTTTGAGAATATACAAATATTCTATGGCACAATAAGATATACTTTAGAAAATTTCATTAAGATTGGTTAACAACCCCCCAAAAGTTATGTTTATTTACTTCGCAATTAGATGGGGCAGCTAACGCGAATTCAAAGAATTTCTGTATAACAGTACACACACATATTCATGCGCGTCTGCTTCGAATTATATCAATAGCATTGCAATTGAATTCTTGTATTGTTTTCTGTGCTGCTATTTAATATCGGTGTGACTGTTGAGTAGAGGCAGTGGCAAGTGGTGCGGTCTGTAGCGAGCTCGAGACCTACCGGGGAAACTATTTTTTTTTTTTTGATGGTTTGGCTGCTGAGTATAGTCGGCAGCAAGTAATGCGGTCAGTTGCAAGTTCAAACCCTACCAATGGACTTTTTTTTTTTTTAATTTATCTTTAATACTGCAAACGAGCGCGTAGCGCGTGCTGCATTTGGTGTAGGAATAACAGGGTTCAGGGTATTCCCTAGTCGGTAGCTCCCGACTCGAACTTCGTACATGTTTTTTAAAATAATTTAGTGATAGCGGACAGTTTTGCAATGCCCCTGTAATTTTGTATATCAGACTTTCCATCTTTCTTGTGGAGAGGTATTATATAAGATTCTTTCCAAAGATATAGGCTTTAGCAATGGACGAAGCAGGGAAGAACTACACTCCTTGAGGAGACAACTAGGAATATTGTCAGGCCCAGGAGAGTAATAAAATTTTAAAGATTTTATAGCAGAAAGAAGAGAGGATTGGGAAATATAAAGAGCAGGTATAGAACAGTATGAAATAATATTGTAATGGTAAGCATTATTATTAAGACAGACGGAAAAGTAAGTTGATTGGAAAAATGTAGCAAAGAGGTTGGCCGAATCGGAATCATTGCTAGCTTTATCTATCCCGAGAGAAAAATAAGATGGCAAACTTGAAGATTTACGCTTCAAGTTTACAAAATTGTAAAACTGTCTTGCAAATTGACTTTTGCAAGTTAGATAATTGTCATAGCATTGAGAATTAAGAAGAGAGAAGTTCGACTTGGCTATGGAATATTTAGCCAAATCAATACTCGAACCAGACCTTTTAAACTTTTTAAAATATTTGGACTTATTATTTTGAAGGTTTGATAGTCTAGGAGTGAACCAGGGTGGCTTTGAAGAAGCAGTTGAGGGAATTGGATTAGGAATGCAATCATCTAAGATGGAGTTGAGGGTGTTATAAAACAAATGTATAACAATATTTATATCAACCACGTCATATAAAAAAGACCAATCGATTGCATGAATACGTTGATTAAGCAAGGAATAGTTTCCTTTGCGAAAGCAACGGCGGGGCTTGAATATTGCAACCTCTCAAGTATGATAAAGGAGGGGACCTGGACACATTAACAATTAGGTAGTCATTAACAAATACCAGATCAAGAGATCTATTCTAATGATTAGAAATTGAATTTATTTGAAACAAGGAAAGGTCTATAAAATCATGCTGTGCTGAGGGTACTAAATAATTTTCAGCAGTGAATAATGACCAAGATATGTAAGGTAAATTAAAATCACCTAACACCATAAATCATTATCACGCACGTGTGAAGACAATTCTTTAATACCAGTAATATGTTTCATATAAACTTGAATATCAAAAGAAGGAGGAACATAAGAGCATGTAATATAGATATTCCGTGTAGGAAAAGACACCTTAACTGAGACAATCTCAGGGTCAGTAGGCGTACTAAAACAAAAAAGTTCTGACTGGAGAGTGGCCTTAACGGCAATTAATTCGCACCACCTCGAGTCGGCCGATCATTTCTATGCAAAATATAATTGTTCGAAAAAACCTCAGAATCAAAAATGGTTGAATTTAACCATGTTTCTGAAAATGCTATTATCTCCGAGTCGAAGGAAGTACTGGCCATGAAAAGATTTTAAAGCTTTGAGATAAGACCTCTGACATTCTGATAATAAATACAGATTTGGTCAGAAGATGAAGTTAGTTTTTTGGGGCAGAAATGGTACCCTGTATTGAAGGGACTGGAAGGGTGACAGGCTGGTTACGATTTTTATACCCTGAACCCATTGAAAATGGGTAAAAAGGGTATGTTGTATTTGTGCAAATGTATGTAACAGGCAGAAGGAAGCATCTCCGACCCCATAAAGTATATATATTCTTGATCAGCTTCAATAGCCGAGTCGATCTAGCCATGTCCGTCCGTCCGTCCGGATCTCAGAACCTATAAGAGCTAGAGACTTGAAATTTTAGCTGTAGGTTCTCCTAGTTCCTACGCAGATCGAGTTTGTTTCCGATAATCGATAACTTACTCCGTTTCAAAGCAATCGATAAAAAGCTACATACTGCTTTTTGAGCAAATTGGGTAAATAATAAGAGCTAGAGTTACCAAACATGATATGTTGCTTCTAGAATATTATATATATGTCAAGTATCTTTAATTTTACACCTATCGCCACCTCTCCGCTACCACCGCAAAGAGGGTTCAGGGTATTCCATAGTCGGGAGCTCCCGACTAGAACCTCTTACTTGTTAACTTCAGCTTTGGCAGATTCAACTGCTCTTGAGCTCCTGAAGATTTTCAATCCACCAGCACTTCGATGGAAGTATTCTACTATTGCCTTGGATCTTATTTTAATGGCATAAACTTTTAATAAAGCTTTTTGCACTACCAAATTCAAGGTGTATGCAAAGCAAGTTATTAAACGCCATTGTCCTTCCCTGACGGCACTAACTATATTGGGAGCATTATCAGGCACAATTGACTTATTGTCAATGTCCCATTCGCTAATCGTTTTTTGTAAGAACATGTGGAGATTATAAATTGTATGTCATTCTCCATTTTCTTGACAACCAAGTAAAGACGATTTTTATAATTGATTCGTCCGGATCAATATAGTGAGCTGTTACTGCTATATAGCTTTGATTGCATCTTGCAGTCCAAGAATCTGTTGTCAAACAGACTGCGTGTGCCTTGCATAGGCTTTCACGCAGTTTTTCCTTTACTTCAAGGTAAATATTTGGCAGCAAGAAATGGTTTGAAATGGTTTTTCGGTTGGGCACTTTATATCCTTTACTCTGGGCTGGCATTTCTATTAATTCTGTGAAGTCTGGTTCCTCAACTATTCGTAAGGATTATTGCCCTTGCCAATCATTTTCAGCAACTGTCGGTCAAGTTGATCAACTTTGCGTGTATATGGCGGCCGACGCACGAAATTGGTGATCATCTGCTGACCAGAAACTGAAACTATATATATCTTTCATTTTATACCTATCGCCACCTTCCCGCTACCACCACAAATCAAACGAGAAAGAAAGGATATCTTCGGCACGCCGAAGATCAATACCCTTGCAGACCCAACCTTTTCATAATGCTCATAGTGCTTTGCCCGTATCTAAGAAGCACATGGAAAATAGTTAATGCCGAGTTTGGTCAAGATATCTTGATAAACAAAATTTTTTTCATACAAGAACTACATTTTCGACAGATCGTTCCTATGGCAGCTATATGATATAGTGGACCGATCTTAATAAGATTTTGCATATATATGAGGAGCATAGTAAAACTAATAAATGCCGAGTTTGGTCAAGATATCTTGAAAAACAAAATGTTTTTTCATACAAAAACTTAATTTTCGACCGATCGTTCCTATGGCAGCTATATGATATAGTGGTCCGATCTTAATAGGATTTTACATATATATGAGGAGCTTAAAAAACTAATAAATGCCGAGTTTGGTCAAGATATCTTGAAAAACAAAATGTTTTTTCATACAAAAACTTAATTTTCGACCGATCGTTCCTATGGCAGCTATATGATATAGTGGTCCGATCCAGCTGGTTTTGACATATGTGCTGCGTGCAACAGAAAAAGGGACTTCTGCAAGGTTTCATTAAGATAACTTTAAAACTGAGAGACTAGTTCGCATAGAAACAGACAGACGGACAGACGGACATGGCTATATCGACTCGGCTGTTGATGCTGATCAAGAATATATATACTTTATGGGGTCGGAGATGTCTCCTTCTATGCGTTACACATTTCACGACAAAATTATAATACCCTCTGCAAGGGTATAAAAATCAAGTTAATAACCCAACTTGTATTGCCCACCAATTTAAGCCACAATTAAACTGCAATTTACTTTTTGAGAATATACAAATATTCTATGGCACAATAAGATATACTTTAGAAAATTTCATTAAGATTGGTTAACAACCCCCCAAAAGTTATGTTTATTTACTTCGCAATTAGATGGGGCAGCTAACGCGAATTCAAAGAATTTCTGTATAACATCATCGAATTATATCAATAGCATTGCAATTGAATTCTTGTATTGTTTTCTGTGCTGCTATTTTAATTCGTTTTTTTCTCAATAAGATTCAAATATCGGTGTGACTGTTGAGTAGAGGCAGTGGCAAGTGGTGCGGTCTGTAGCGAGCTCGAGACCTACCGGGGAAACTATTTTTTTTTTTTGATGGTTTGGCTGCTGAGTAGAGTCGGCATCAAGTAATGCGGTCAGTTGCGAGTTCAAACCCTACCAATGGACTTTTTTTTTTTTAATTTATCTTTAATACTGCAAACGAGCGCGTAGCGCGTGCTGCATTTGGTGTAGGAATAACAGGGTTCAGGGTATTCCCTAGTCGGTAGCTCCCGACTCGAACTTCGTACATGTTTTTTAAAATAATTTAGTGATAGCGGACAGTTTTGCAATGCCCCTGTAATTTTGTATATCAGACTTTCCATCTTTCTTGTGGAGAGGTATTATATAAGATTCTTTCCAAAGATATAGGCTTTAGCAATGGACGAAGCAGGGAAGAACTACACTCCTTGAGGAGACAACTAGGAATATTGTCAGGCCCAGGACAGTAATAAAATTTTAAAGATTTTATAGCAGAAAGAAGAGAGGATTGGGAAATATAAAAAGCAGGTATAGAACAGTATGAAATAATATTGTAATGGTAAGCATTATTATTAAGGCAAACGGAAAAGTAAGTTGATTGGAAAAATGTAGCAAAGAGGTTGGCCGAATCGGAATCATTGCTAGCTTTATCTATCCCGAGAGAAAAATAAGATGGCAAACTTGAAGATTTACGCTTCAAGTTTACAAAATTGTAAAACTGTCTTGCAAATTGACTTTTGCAAGTTAGATAATTGTCATAGCATTGAGAATTAAGAAGAGAGAAGTTCGACTTGGCTATGGAATATTTAGCCAAATCAATACTCGAACCAGACCTTTTAAACTTTTTAAAATATTTGGACTTATTATTTTGTAGGTTTGATAGTCTAGGAGTGAACCAGGGTGGCTTTGAAGAAGCAGTTGAGGGAATTGGATTAGGAATGCAATCATCTAAGATGGAGTTGAGGGTGTTATAAAACAAATGTATAACAATATTTATATCAGCCACGTCATATAAAAAAGACCAATCGATTGCATGAATACGTTGATTAAGCAAGGAATAGTTTCCTTTGCGAAAGCAACGGCGGGGCTTATAGGTAATTGATGAATGTAAAATGAGAGGATTGCAGTTGAATATTGCAACCTCTCAAGTATGATATATATCCTCAAGAATCGATAAAGGAGGGGACCTGGACACATTAACAATTAGGTAGTCATTAACAAATACCAGATCAAGAGATCTATTCTAATGATTAGAAATTGAATTTATTTGAAACAAGGAAAGGTCAGGTAAGGAAAGGTAAATTAAAATCACCTAACACCATAAATCATTATCACGCACGTGTGAAGACAATTCTTTAATACCAGTAATATGTTTCATATAAACTTGAATATCAAAAGAAGGAGGAACATAAGAGCATGTAATATAGATATTCCGTGTAGGAAAAGACACCTTAACTGAGACAATCTCAGCGTCAGTAGGCGTACTAAAACAAAAAAGTTCTGACTGGAGAGTGGCCTTAACGGCAATTAATACCCCACCACCTCGAGTCGGCCGATCATTTCTATGCAAAATATAATTGTTCGAAAAAACCTCAGAATCAAAAATGGTTGAATTTAACCATGTTTCTGAAAATGCTATTATCTCCGAGTCGAAGGAAGTACTGGCCATGAAAAGATTTTAAGGCTTTGAGATAAGACCTCTGACATTCTGATAATAAATACAGATTTGGTCAGAAGATGAAGTTAGTTTTTTGGCGCAGAAATGGTACCCTGTATTGAAGGGACTGGAAGGGTGACAGGCTGGTTACGATTTTTATACCCTGAACCCATTGAAAATGGGTAAAAAGGGTATGTTGTATTTGTGCAAATGTATGTAACAGGCAGAAGGAAGCATCTCCGACCCCATAAAGTATATATATTCTTGATCAGCTTCAATAGCCGAGACGATCTAGCCATGTCCGTCCGTCCGTCCGGATCTCAGAACCTATAAGAGCTAGAGACTTGAAATTTTAGCTGTAGGTTCTCCTAGTTCCTACGCAGATCGAGTTTGTTTCCGATAATCGATAACTTACTCCGTTTCAAAGCAATCGATAAAAAGCTACATACTGCTTTTTGAGCAAATTGGGTAAATAATAAGAGCTAGAGTCACCAAACATGATATGTTGCTTCTAGAATATTATATATATGTCAAGTATCTTTAATTTTACACCTATCGCCACCTCTCCGCTACCACCGCAAAGAGGGTTCAGGGTATTCCATAGTCGGGAGCTCCCGACTAGAACCTCTTACTTGTTAACTTCAGCTTTGGCAGATTCAACTGCTCTTGAGCTCCTGAAGATTTTCAATCCACCAGCACTTCGATGGAAGTATTCTACTATTGCCTTGGATCTTATTTTAATGGCATAAACTTTTAATAAAGCTTTTTGCACTACCAAATTCAAGGTGTATGCAAAGCAAGTTATTAAACGCCATTGTCCTTCCCTGACGGCACTAACTATATTGGGAGCATTATCAGGCACAATTGACTTATTGTCAATGTCCCATTCGCTAATCGTTTTTTGTAAGAACATGTGGAGATTATAAATTGTATGTCATTCTCCATTTTCTTGACAACCAAGTAAAGACGATTTTTATAATTGATTCGTCCGGATCAATATAGTGAGCTGTTACTGCTATATAGCTTTGATTGCATCTTGCAGTCCAAGAATCTGTTGTCAAACAGACTGCGTGTGCCTTGCATAGGCTTTCACGCAGTTTTTCCTTTACTTCAAGGTAAATATTTGGCAGCAAAAAATGGTTTGAAATGGTTTTTCGGTTGGGCACTTTATATCCTGTACACTGGCCTGGCATTTCTATTAATTCTGTGAAGTCTGGCTCCTCAACTATTCGTAAGGATTATTGCCCTTGCCAATCATTTTCAGCAACTGTCGGTCAAGTTGATCAACTTTGCGTGTATATGGCGGCCGACGCACGAAATTGGTGATCATCTGCTGACCAGAAACTGAAACTATATATATCAAGTATCTTTCATTTTATACCTATCGCCACCTTCCCGCTACCACCACAAATCAAACGAGAAAGAAAGGATATCTTCGGCACGCCGAAGATCAATACCCTTGCAGACCCAACCTTTTCATAATGCTCATAGTGCTTTGCCCGTATCTAAGAAGCACATGGAAAATAGTTAATGCCGAGTTTGGTCAAGATATCTTGATAAACAAAAGGTTTTTAATCAAAAACCTAGTTTTCGACCGATCGCTCCTATGGCAGCTATATGATATAGTGGTCCGATCTTAATAGGATTTTGCATATATATGGGGAGCATAGTAAAACTAATAAATGCCGAGTTTGGTCAAGATATCTTGATAAACAAAATGTTTTTTCATACAAAAACTTAATTATCGACCGATACTTCCTATGGCAGCTATATGATATAGTGGTCCGATCTTAATAGGATTTTGCATATATATGAGGAGCTTAGTAAAACTTATAAACGCCGAGTTTGGTCAAGATATCTTGATAAACAACATTTTTTTCATACAAGAACTACATTTTCGACCGATCGTTCCTATGGCAGCTATATGATATAGTGGACCGATCTTAATAGGATTTTGCATATATATGAGGAGCATAGTAAAACTAATAAATGCCGAGTTTGGTCAAGATATCTTGAAAAACAAAATGTTTTTTCATACAAAAACTTAATTTTCGACCGATCGTTCCTATGGCAGCTATATGATATAGTGGTCCGATCTTAATAGGATTACGCATATATAAGAGGAGCATAGTAAAACTAATAAATGCCGAGTTTGGTCAAGATATCTTGAAAAACAAAATGTTTTTTCATACAAAAACTTAATTTTCGACCGATCGTTCCTATGGCAGCTATATGATATAATGGTCCGATCCAGCTGGTTTTGACATATGTGCTGCGTGCAACAGAAAAAGGGACTTCTGCAAAGTTTCATTAAGATAGCTTTAAAACTGAGAGACTAGTTCGCATAGAAACAGACAGACGGACAGTCGGACATGGCTATATCGACTCGGCTGTTGATGCTGATCAAGAATATATATACTTTATGGGGTCGGGGATGTCTCCTTCTATGCGTTACACATTTCACGACAAAATTATAATACCCTCTGCAAGGGTATAAAAATCAAGTTAATAACCCAACTTGTATTGCCACCCAATTTAAGCCACAATTAAACTGCAATTTACTTTTTGAGAATATACAAATATTCTATGGCACAATAAGATATACTTTAGAAAATTTCATTAAGATTGGTTAACAACCCCCCAAAAGTTATGTTTATTTACTTCGCAATTAGATGGGGCAGCTAATGCGAATTCAAAGAATTTCTGAATAAATGTACACACACATATTCATGCGCGTCTGCTTCGAATTATATCAATAGCATTGCAATTGAATTCTTTTATTGTTTTCTGTGCTGCTATTTAATATCGGTGTGACTGTTGAGTAGAGGCAGTGGCAAGTGGTGCGGTCTGTAGCGAGCTCGAGACCTACCGGGGAAACTATTTTATTTTTTTTTGATGGTTTGGCTGCTGAGTATAGTCGGCAGCAAGTAATGCGGTCAGTTGCGAGTTCAAACCCTACCAATGGACTTTTTTTGTTTTTAAATTTATCTTTAATACTGCAAACGAGCGCGTAGCGCGTGCTGCATTTGGTGTAGGAATAATAGGGTTCAGGGTATTCCCTAGTCGGTAGCTCCCGACTCGAACTTCGTACATGTTTTTTAAAATAATTTAGTGATAGCGGACAGTTTTGCAATGCCCCTGTAATTTTGTATATCAGACTTTCCATCTTTCTTGTGGAGAGGTATTATATAAGATTCTTTCCAAAGATATAGGCTTTAGCAATGGACGAAGCAGGGAAGAACTACACTCCTTGAGGAGACAACTAGGAATATTGTCAGGCCCAGGACAGTAATAAAATTTTAAAGATTTTATAGCAGAAAGAAGAGAGGATTGGGAAATATAAAAAGCAGGTATAGAACAGTATGAAATAATATTGTAATGGTAAGCATTATTATTAAGGCAAACGGAAAAGTAAGTTGATTGGAAAAATGTAGCAAAGAGGTTGGCCGAATCGGAATCATTGCTAGCTTTATCTATCCCGAGAGAAAAATAAGATGGCAAACTTGAAGATTTACGCTTCAAGTTTACAAAATTGTAAAACTGTCTTGCAAATTGACTTTTGCAAGTTAGATAATTGTCATAGAGAGAAGTTCGACTTGGCTATGGAATATTTAGCCAAATCAATACTCGAACCAGACCTTTTAAACTTTTTAAAATATTTGGACTTATTATTTTGTAGGTTTGATAGTCTAGGAGTGAACCAGGGTGGCTTTGAAGAAGCAGTTGAGGGAATTGAATTAGGAATGCAATCATCTAAGATGGAGTTGAGGGTGTTATAAAACAAATGTATAACAATATTTATATCAACCACGTCATATAAAAAAGACCAATCGATTGCATGAATACGTTGATTAAGCAAGGAATAGTTTCCTTTGCGAAAGCAACGGCGGGGCTTATAGGTAATTGATGAATGTAAAATGAGAGGATCTCAAGTATGATATATATCCTCAAGAAGGGATAAAGGAGGGGACCTGGACACATTAACAATTAGGTAGTTATTAACAAATACCAGATCAAGAGATCTATTCTAATGATTAGAAATTGAATTTATTTGAAACAAGGAAAGGTCTATAAAATCATGCTGTGCTGAGGGTACTAAATAATTTTCAGCAGTGAATAATGACCAAGATATGTAAGGTAAATTAAAATCACCTAACACCATAAATCATTATCACGCACGTGTGAAGACAATTCTTTAATACCAGTAATATGTTTCATATAAACTTGAATATCAAAAGAAGGAGGAACATAAGAGCATGTAATATAGATATTCCGTGTTGGAAAAGACACCTTAACTGAGACAATCTCAGCGTCAGTAGGCGTACTAAAACAAAAAAGTTCTGACTGGAGAGTGGCCTTAACGGCAATTAATACCCCACCACCTCGAGTCGGCCGATCATTTCTATGCAAAATATAATTGTTCAAAAAACCTCAGAATCAAAAATGGTTGAATTTAACCATGTTTCTGAAAATGCTATTATCTCCGAGTCGAAGGAAGTACTGGCCATGAAAAGATTTTAAAGCATTGAGATAAGACCTCTGACATTCTGATAATGAATACAGATTTGGTCAGAAGATGAAGTTAGTTTTTTGGGGCAGAAATGGTACCCTGTATTGAAGGGGCTGGAAGGGTGACAGGCTGGTTACGATTTTTATACCCTGAACTCATTGAAAATGGGTAAAAAGGGTATGTTGTATTTGTGCAAATGTATGTAACAGGCAGAAGGAAGCATCTCCGACCCCATAAAGTATATATATTCTTGATCAGCTTCAATAGCCGAGACGATCTAGCCATGTCCGTCCGTCCGTCCGGATCTCAGAACCTATAAGAGCTAGAGACTTGAAATTTTAGCTGTAGGTTCTCCTAGCTCCTACGCAGATCGAGTTTGTTTCCGATAATCGATAACTTACTCCGTTTCAAAGCAATCGATAAAAAGCTACATACTGCTTTTTGAGCAAATTGGGTAAATAATAAGAGCTAGAGTTACCAAACATGATATGTTGCTTCTAGAATATTATATATATGTCAAGTATCTTTAATTTTACACCTATCGCCACCTCTCCGCTACCACCGCAAAGAGGGTTCAGGGTATTCCATAGTCGAGAACTTCCGACTAGAACCTCTTACTTGTTAACTTCAGCTTTGGCAGATTCAACTGCTCTTGAGCTCCTGAAGATTTTCAATCCACCAGCACTTCGATGGAAGTATTCTACTATTGCCTTGGATCTTATTTTAATGGCATAAACTTTTAATAAAGCTTTTTGCACTACCAAATTCAAGGTGTATGCAAAGCAAGTTATTAAACGCCATTGTCCTTCCCTGACGGCACTAACTATATTGGGAGCATTATTAGGCACAATTGACTTATTGTCAATGTCCCATTCGCTAATCGTTTTTTGTAAGAACATGTGGAGATTATAAATTGTATGTCATTCTCCATTTTCTTGACAACCAAGTAAAGACGATTTTTATAATTGATTCGTCCGGATCAATATAGTGAGCTGTTACTGCTATATAGCTTTGATTGCATCTTGCAGTCCAAGAATCTGTTGTCAAACAGACTGCGTGTGCCTTGCATAGGCTTTAACGCAGTTTTTCCTTTACTTCAAGGTAAATATTTGGCAGCAAGAAATGGTTTGAAATGGTTTTTCGGTTGGGCACTTTATATCCTGTACACTGGCCTGGCATTTCTATTAATTCTGTGAAGTCTGGCTCCTCAACTATACGTAAGGATTATTGCCCTTGCCAATCATTTTCAGCAACTGTCGGTCAAGTTGATCAACTTTGCGTGTATATGGCGGCCGACGCACGAAATTGGTGATCATCTGCTGACCAGAAACTGAAACTATATATATCAAGTATCTTTCATTTTATACCTATCGCCACCTTCCCACTACCACCACAAATCAAACGAGAAAGAAAGGATATCTTCGGCACGCCGAAGATCAATACCTCATACCTCAATGCTCATAGTGCTTTGCCCGTATCTAAGAAGCACATGGAAAATAGTTAATGCCGAATTTGGTCAAGATATCTTGATAAACAAAAAGGTTTTTAATCAAAAACCTAGTTTTCGACCGATCGCTCCTATGGCAGCTATATGATATAGTGGTCCGATCTTAATAGGATTTTACATATATATGAGGAGCTTAGTAAAACTAATAAATGCCGAGTTTGCTCATGATATCTTGAAAAACAAAATGTTTTTTCATACAACTTAATTTTCGACCGATCGTTCCTATGGCAGCTATATGATATAGTGGTCCGATCCAGCTGGTTTTGACATATGTGCTGCGTGCAACAGAAAAAGGGACTTCTGCAAAGTTTCATTAAGATAGCTTTAAAACTGAGAGACTAGTTCGCATAGAAACAGACAGACGGACAGTCGGACATGGCTATATCGACTCGGCTGTTGATGCTGATCAAGAATATATATACTTTATGGGGTCGGAGATGTCTCCTTCTATGCGTTACACATTTCACGACAAAATTATAATACCCTCTGCAAGGGTATAAAAATCAAGTTAATAACCCAACTTGTATTGCCACCCAATTTAAGCCACAATTAAACTGCAATTTACTTTTTGAGAATATACAAATATTCTATGGCACAATAAGATATACTTTAGAAAATTTCATTAAGATTGGTTAACAACCCCCCAAAAGTTATGTTTATTTACTTCGCAATTAGATGGGGCAGCTAACGCGAATTCAAAGAATTTCTGTATAACAGTACACACACATATTCATGCGCGTCTGCTTCGAATTATATCAATAGCATTGCAATTGAATTCTTGTATTGTTTTCTGTGCTGCTATTTTAATTCGTTTTTTTCTCAATAAGATTCAAATATCGGTGTGACTGTTGAGTAGAGGCAGTGGCAAGTGGTGCGGTCTGTAGCGAGCTCGAGACCTACCGGGGAAACTATTTTTTTTTTTTGATGGTTTGGCTGCTGAGTATAGTCGGCAGCAAGTAATGCGGTCAGTTGCGAGTTCAAACCCTACCAATGGACTTTTTTTGTTTTTAAATTTATCTTTAATACTGCAAACGAGCGCGTAGCGCGTGCTGCATTTGGTGTAGGAATAATAGGGTTCAGGGTATTCCCTAGTCGGTAGCTCTCGACTCGAACTTCGTACATGTTTTTTAAAATAATTTAGTGATAGCGGACAGTTTTGCAATGCCCCTGTAATTTTGTATATCAGACTTTCCATTCTTGTGGAGAGGTATTATATAAGATTCTTTCCAAAGATATAGGCTTTAGCAATGGACGAAGCAGGGAAGAACTACACTCCTTGAGGAGACAACTAGGAATATTGTCAGGCCCAGGAGAGTAACAAAATTTTAAAGATTTTATATCAGAAAGAAGAGAGGATTGGGAAATATAAAGAGCAGGTATAGAACAGTATGAAATAATATTGTAATGGTAAGCATTATTATTAAGACAGACGGAAAAGTAAGTTGATTGGAAAAATGTAGCAAAGAGGTTGGCCGAATCGGAATCATTGCTAGCTTTATCTATCCCGAGAGAAAAATAAGATGGCAAACTTGAAGATTTACGGTTCAAGTTTACAAAATTGTAAAACTGTCTTGCAAATTGACTTTTGCAAGTTAAATAATTGTCATAGCATTGAGAATTAAGAAGAGAGAAGTTCGACTTGGCTCGAACCAGACCTTTTAAACTTTTTAAAATGTTTGGACTTATTATTTTGTAGGTTTGATAGTCTAGGAGTGAACCAGGGTGGCTTTGAAGAAGCAGTTGAGGGAATTGGATTAGGAATGCAATCATCTAAGATGGAGTTGAGTTGAGATCAAGAGATCTATTCTAATGATTAGAAATTGAATTTATTTGAAACAAGGAAAGGTCTATAAAATCATGCTGTGCTGAGGGTACTAAATAATTTTCAGCAGTGAATAATGACCAAGATATGTAAGGTAAATTAAAATCACCTAACACCATAAATCATATGTTTCATATAAACTTGAATATCAAAAGAAGGAGGAACATAAGAGCATGTAATATAGATATTCCGTGTAGGAAAAGACACCTTAACTGAGACAATCTCAGCGTACTAAAACAAAAAAGTTCTGACTGGAGAGTGGCTTTAACGGCAATTAATACCCCACCACCTCGAGTCGGCCGATCATTTCTATGCAAAATATAATTGTTCGAAAAAACCTCAGAATCAAAAATGGTTGAATTTAACCATGTTTCTGAAAATGCTATTATCTCCGAGTCGAAGGAAGTACTGGCCATGAAAAGATTTTAAAGCATTGAGATAAGACCTCTGACATTCTGATAATGAATACAGATTTGATCAGAAGATGAAGTTAGTTTTTTGGGGCAGAAATGGTACCCTGTATTGAAGGGACTGGAAGGGTGACAGGCTGGTTACGATTTTTATACCCTGAACCCATTGAAAATGGGTAAAAAGGGTATGTTGTATTTGTGCAAATGTATGTAACAGGCAAAAGGAAGCATCTCCGACCCCATAAAGTATATATATTCTTGATCAGTATCAACAGCCGAGTCGATATAACCATGTCCGTCTGTCTGTCTGTCTGTTTTTTTGCGAACTAGTCTCTCAGTTTTAAAGCTATCTTTATGCAGCTTTGCAGAAGACCCTCTTACTGCTGCACGCAGCACATATGTGAAAACCAGCTGGATTTGACCACTATATCATAAGCTGCCATCGGTCGAAAAGTAGCATCTTGTATATAAAACATTTTGGTCTTGAAGATATCTTGACCAAACTCGGCATTCACTATTTTCCCTGTGCTTCTTAGATACGGGCAAAGCACTATGAGCATTATGAAAAGGTTGGGTCTGCAAGGGTATTAGATCTTCGGCGTGCCGAAGATAGCCTTTCTTTCTCATTTGGCATGAACTCGTGAACAATCATGTGTGGAGGCCAAAATCTGGGATCACAAATGATTAAGAATATATCAATAGCTAGCAATATAGGCTGCCAATGACTCAGAAGTGGTGTCAGACGAAAGTCGAGAAACAAAAACTTGGCTACGAGGGGCAACAACAGTTAGGATAGGAGCTGATGGGGCTACAGGTAATAAAGGATTTGGTGGGGCCAAAGAGGCACCATGATTGTTTTTAACAATCTGGGTTAGATTGCACGCAGGTCTACCTTTGAGGCCAGGGACTGACGGGGCTGAGGCAGTTTGGCTAACTGGGGCAGGATCAGGAACAGGGTCTAATCGGACTACTCTAGGGGATAAAACAGGGGTAATAATTGGGCAGTCGCTCGGAGAATGCGATGAAGACATCATTGGAGATAAATCCAAGTTGCTAGGCATTGAAAAGAAAGACCTAAAGCTAAAATTTCAAGTATCTAGCTCTTATAGGTTCGGATATCCTTGCGTTCATACATACGGACAGACGGACGGACGGACGGACAGACGGACTTGGCTAGATCGACTTGGCTTTTGGTGCTGATCAAGAATATATATACTTTATGGGGTCGGAGATGCTTCCTTCTGCCTGTTACATACATTTACATTTTGCACATATATAATATACCCTTTTTACCCATTTTCAATAGGTTCAGGGTATAAAAGTAAGTCAACCAAAATACCATCACATACACAGAGCACAACAAACGATTCAATCGCAATTGCAATTTCATTTGTGTGGAAATTAATCATTCACTTCGTGTCTAGTGCTAAAGACAATTGGTTCTTACAGCAAGAGTCGGCGAAGTAGGTATCGTCTGCTGGCCGATAGTTCATTGGCCTCGCCTACCCCGTTGGATTGACATCTTCTCCCCCTTTGAAGCAGTGGCGTCCTCGGCGACCACCTTCTGCATCTCGTGACCTTTTCGCCTTTTCCTCATGCGCCTTTTTTCTTTTCCAAAGAAAGGTTAAGCTGCTGATAAACATGAAGATTCTTATTCAAACGCATAATGTCAACGTCGTGTCTGATCTGTTGGATAACATATACATTCGACTCATTAAACCGGTGTAAAAATTGGAGGCTCAATATTTATCCGTATCCGATAATGTTCAGCAACGACTTTTTTGACAACATTGATGCGATTAATGACATTGGTGCGTTCGAATGTGGCAGGAAAAGTGCGTGGTTCAGCAAACTCTGGGCCAAAGTCGACACTTATCTTACCCGGGCGGTTGTTAATGATGATGATGGCTGGGCTTAAATTTTCAGTTTTGACGATTTCCGCATTTACGCCACGATCGCAGGTGTGATTGTGTTATTGTATTCTACGGGATTTGGATTTGTTTGCATATGAACTTTATTAAGCAAGTTATAAGTGTGAAGTGAGATTGCTGTTTCGGCAAGCTCTTGTTTCTTTGGATGCCTATTATACATAGCATTAGACATGAACCTGTAGTTTTGAACAATTCAGGTGGCTAGCTTTGTCATTTTGGGGAAATAGCAATCAGACAGTACTTGTTTCACATTCTGTTGAGCAGCCCACTCTGTCATGAGAGTCTCTGTTCGTTTCGTCGCAAGCAGACTTATTTACGGTGTGTTTTTGGTATGCTCACAGCAAATAATCTGCAGGTGTGAAAACTATGTAAACAAAGCCGTAAAACGATAAAACTTACGGTAAAAGAGAGTTCTCAGTTGAGAGTGAATGAAAAGCTTTTATAACTTGTGCAAAGTGTTATCTGTTGTGCAGCGTAAGTCTGTCAATTATTGCATTTATTAAACGCGGCGTCAGTTCCGCGTTGTTGATATTGCCTGTTTTGATTCTTTTGCTTTGGTGCTCCCCTGTGCAAACACTTGCTTGTGCGTGTGTTCGCTGCTGCATATTTCTGCTTGTGCATCGCGCTCTCGCAAATTTTTGCTGTTGCATTTCGCTCCAAACAATCTGCTTGCGCTCTCGCAAGTTCTGCTTATCTTTTAACGCCGGTAGTTATTATGTCGCGCAGTAAGAAACCTTGAACGTTCAAGCAGGCTGATGATTCTGCACAGCCGCAATTTGTTAATTGCTGGCTGTGTGAGAATATGATGCATGCTAAATGTGCAGGTCTCACTGGGAGTGATTGCGAATTCATCGACAAGCGAATTGATTTCTCCAAAATGTATAATTCTGTGATATCGACATTCTGTTTTTTGAGCAAATTGGGTATGTAATAAAAGCAAGAGTCACCAAAAGTGTATGTTTATTCTAGAACAATACATATATATTAAGTATATTTCATTTTAAACCTATCGCCACCTCCCCGCTACCACCACATAGCTATAAATCAAGTTAATAAGCCAATTTGTATTGCCCACTAATTTAAGCCTCAATTAAGCAAATTTCAAGAATTCTGTATACATGTACATACATACATTCAATGCGGGTCTGCTTCGAATTCTATCGACAGCACTGCAATTGCGATTGTTTTCTGTGCTGCTATTTTAATTCTTTTTTTTTTTCTCAATAAGACTCAATTAAAAGTGTGCCTGTTGAGTAGAGGCAGTGGCAAGTGGAGCGATCTGTCGCGAGCTCGAACCCTGCCAATGGAACTTTTTTTTTTTAATTTGTCTTTATTACTTTAACCGAGCGCGTAGCGCGAGCTGCATTTGGTGTTGGAATAAGAGGGTTCAGGGTATTCCCTAGTCGGGAGCTCCCGACTAGAACCTCTTACTTTTTTTATTTCAGTTTGAAATTTGAATCTGGAATTTTTTTTTTTTCAAATGTGCATGGGTGTTATTGTTAAGCTTACTGGAACTACTACAACTGTTATAAGTACGGCCAGCTTTTTAAGTCTTTGTGGTGCTTTATCTGCATCAAAAATTATATATCTAGATCTATAATTTGTTATAAAATGTATATGTCAAAACAACCAGATAAATAATATAAATCATATTTTGTTCGCCTCTAGGGCATATTGCTAGGACTTCATGTTATTAAATAATAAATGTTATTAAATAATAAATAATTCAAAATAAATATCAATTGAATCTGTTTTTAGTTGTAGTATAAATATTGAGATACTGGTGCAATACATATCTCATTTCATAACTGGTCCTGTGTTTCATTATTTGTTAACGCGGATCAACAGTCAATAATATTTCCGCTAACGCAAAGTAAATGATTAATTTACACACAAACGGAATTGCAATTGCGATTGAATGGTTTAGTGTGCTCTGTTTATGTGCTGGTATTTTACTTGACTTCTTCCTTTCATTGAAACTTTATTCGCACAGCGCGTGCTGCCTTTAGTGTTGTACGAAGAAAGTTCACGGTATCCCCTAGTAAAGCACCCCCACAAGAGCACGCTTACTTGATTACCATCGACCATACAGTTTCGGAACTAAAAGCTGATTCGTAGCCACAGAAAATTGTTTTGGCCTTAGGAAAAGCATTGATTAGCTGTAAAATTGGCCCTTTTATGTTGTACGATTGCATATAATAAATAAAAACTTGCCGAGAGCAGAGATTAAGTGTTTCCCGGAAATCGAGAAGACATCGATGTGAGTAATTTCCTCAGCACATGATGGGACCAGGCTCTTGTCTTTTGGGAAGTCTATCGTATTTGGTATTTGCACAAGTGTTGCAGTTTTTGCCGATTACTAAAGCCAACTTTTTTTATTTTTGGAAAATAGTAGTCGGGAAGTATCTGCTTCACGTTCTCATGTGTTAAAATGTTCGCATACATTTACGAATGAAAGAATGATTTTATACAATAAAAAAAAATATTTATTATAAATAAATTTATTATTTACTATTTACGTATAAAAGAATGGTCTCGTGACCCAAAATAATAATTGGGAGAGATAGTGTCTATACCGAGGATTGATTTCACATGGGTTTGAGACGGATTTCACATGGGTTTGAGACGGGTCTTATGCTTTATAATTTCAATTCGGGTTAAATGATACTGACGAGAGTAATCTAGAGCTACATGAATAACTCTCTGTTAGCCTATCCAAACTGTTTGATATTTTTAAATAACTTGCTTGTGCGGTAGGCACGGCTGACTGTATCCCTGCTGGCCTTGTTGCCAGGTAAAGTTTGTTGAAGAAGTTGGATCTAGATTCAGTTTTCTACCCCACTGTGACTGGCACCCTTAGCTCGTTTTAAAGTATGGGCTTTTGCATTGCCCTCTTTTTGCATCCTTTGACTTTTTGTTCGGCATTTTTTATCTCCTTCAACAAAACTCCTCGCACCTTTGACGCAAAGGTGTATAGTATATCATTACTGAACTCGATTTCCTGTGCCTTAGCTAAGGCAGCCAGTAAATCTTTGGGCTAAGCTGTGCTGTGCCAAAGAGGCATATACGCCATGATAGTTTTGTTTGTTAACAAGGTGAGATTTTTCCTTTTTCCTCGACGTGGAATTTTAGAAGGGGCAAGTTGACCTTCCTGAGTGTGGCAAGTTCCTGCTCAATCAGCATACGTAAATTCCATTTAGCTATAATGGCATTAAAATTAAAATATTGTGACAAAAGATGCCAGCGTGTTATCAACTGTGCCCTATATTTTTTTCTTTTATTTTACACTGCCCTTAAATGGTTTAAAGTCTATATGCAGTTTTTGCTGCTGGGAGAGAATATACACCCGCTTCCAGTTTGTATATGGTTTATGATCTCCTATAGTTTGCTATTAAACTCGGCCCTTTGACATCTAACGCAGTGCCCACTGCTTTTGCTATAATATTCTGTATCTGTGCAAGGTCCATAAATGATTTATTGACAGAACTACTAGACTGTGAACATTCTGCCAGCTCTTATTTTAGTCGTCCGTCACGCTATCGGATCTAATCATAGTGTCATAGCTCATAGACTTTGTTAATTTGTTGCGTTTGGTTTTCAAAAATACTAAAGTAAATAAAGGGCAAAAATTACACTTATATTCCCAGCTACCCCTACTTAATAGCGCTCTAAACGCCTCCGCAACGATTGCGGCCAAGGAGGTGGTGACCGAAGGCAACCTGGTCAGCACCCATTCATTGTATTAAAGTGACCAGCAGTCATTTAGTTACTTCTGCTAACTTTCACACGGCAGAATAATGAGAACCCATTGAAAATGGGTTAAAAGGGTATAATGTATTTGTGCAAATGTATGTAACAGGCAAAAGGAGCCTCTCTGACCCCATAAAGTATATATATTCTTGATCAGCATCAACAGCCAAGTCCGTCTGTCTGTCCGTCTTTCCGTCCGTCCGTCTGTCCATTCGTCCGTATGTATGAACGATCTCAGAACCTATAGGAGCTAGAGACTTGAAATTTTAGCTGTAGGTTCTCCTAGTTCCTACGCAGATCGAGTTTATTTCCGATAATCGATAACTTACTCCGTTTCCAAGCAATAGATAAAAATCGACATCGATATCCTGTTTTTTGAGCAAATTGATATGCTGCCTCTAGAATATTATATATATTTTAAGTATCTTTCATTTTATACCTATCGCCACCTCGCCGCTACCACCTCAAAAAGGGTTCAGGGTATTCCCTAGTCGGGAGCTCCCGACTAGCACCTCTTACTTGTTAATTGTTAACTGGTGAACACTGGTCCTGACTACCCAACTCTTTTAAAAACTGCCGTTCAAAATTAATAAGAATGTTTTTGGCAACTCCATTTAGGTTACGAAGCTGCATTTTCTGTCGGTCGAAAAAAGATAGTCTCGTTACTTGAACTTAAAGTAGTTATACTCCCCCGTGTTAAGTTCGAAGCGTCTTGCATAACATCCTCTTTTTGCGATGAATTTTATTGCCGAAAAGCAGTATGAAAAAAAAAACACACGATCCTACAGAATGGTTCTGGCCGTCAAATATGTGAGTTGGCTCCCTTTCGGGCTAATTCATCTACGACTTCGTCCCAGAGAGACCAGCAGGACCTATTTCCCAGTAGATGTCCACTCTATTGATCTTCCCTAACATATTCCGAGGAGCATAGCCACACTAAGGCAGAAACCTAGAAGGGGAACGGTTTTATTGCTGATGAAATTATGATAACATTATTATATGCAGTCAAGCAAGTAGCTAGCGGTACTAATAAGAACATATGGATGATGTGCTACTTATATTTCTTATGTGTTTATGATAACAGTCGGACAAACAAGTAATTATTTACCTATATAGTATTACTATGGTAAGCCTGAAACCCGGTTTTCAACCGATTCGCTTTTATTAATAAATGGAAAATATTGTGAAGTTGTCTAAACAATTAACCGAACAGTTGAAACTTGTTCGTGGCTATAAACGCGAGTACAAATATTACCCTGCTTTAAATTGCGCACAGTCGAACACTATCGACTATGTAGTTGTTTTATGTTAACTTTAAAAATGCTTACATTATTTTTTTATTCAGTTTGAAGTAGACGGCAGCGGTTGTGCAAAATTTGAAACTGGAGTACGCGGCTTGGGTACAGATGTTGCAATCGTTAGCAGTATGGTTTTCCTAGCTCAATTTATTCTTTCAATGTGCATGGGTGTTATTGTTAAGTTTACTGGAACTACTACAGCTGTTATAAGTACGGCCAGCTTTTTAAGTCTTTGTGGTGCTTTATTTTCATCAAAAATTATATATCTAGATCTATAATTTGTTATAAAATGTATATGTCAAAACAACCAGATAAATAATATAAATCATATTTTGTTCGCCTCTAGGGCATATTGCTAGCAGCATAAAATTCAAAGAACTTCATGTTATTAAATAATAAATAATTCAAAATAAATATCAATTGAATCTGTTTTAGTTGTAGTATAAATATTGACATACTGGAGCAATAAATATCTCGTTTCATAACTGGTCCTGTGTTTCATTATTCGTTTACGCGGATCAACAGTCAATAATATTTCCGCTAACGCAAAGTAAATGATTAATTTACACACAAACGGAATTGCAATTGCGATTGAATGGTTTGGTGTGCTCTTTTATGTGCTGGTATTTTAGTTGGTTTCTTTTTTCATTGAAATTATTTTTCCCGCATAGCGCGGGCTGCCTTTGGTGTTGCAAGAAGAAAGTCCACGGTATCCCCTCAGACACTCTCGACAAGAGAACTCTTACTTGTGTAACACCGACCTTATTGTCTCGAAACTAAAAGCTGAATCGTACCCACAGTAAATTGTTTTGGCCTTAGGAAAGGCATTGATTAGCTGTAAAATTGGCCCTTTTATGTTGTACGATTGCATATTATAAATAAAAACTTGCCGAGGGCAGAGATTAAGAGTTTCCCGGAAATCGAGTAGACATCGATGTGAGTAATTTCCTCAGCACATGATGGGACCAGGCTCTTGTCTTTTGTCTACATGAATAACTCTCTGACGCCTCTGATCAGGATAGGCTCCAAACTGTTTGATAATTTTAAATAACTTGCTTGTGCGGTAGGCACGGCTGACTATATCCCTGCTGGCCTTGTTGCCAGGTAAAGTTTGTTGAAGATGCTGGATCTAGATTCAGTTTTCTACCCCACTGTGACTGGCACCCTTAGCTCTTTTTAAAGTATGGGCTTTTGCATTGCCCTTTGTTGCATCCTTTGACTTTTTGTTCGGCATTTTTTATCTCCTTGCCAAGGGAACTTTTTTTTTTAATTTACATTTATTACCTCAAACGAGCGCGAAGCTCGTGCTAAATTTAGTGTTGGTATAAGAGGGTTCAGGGTATTCCCTACTCGGGTGCTCTTACTTGTTTTTAATTGTTAACTGTTGATCTCTGGTCCTAACTATCCAATTTTTTTAAAAACTGCCGTTCAAAATTAATAAGAATGTTTTAGGCAACTGCATTTAGGTTACCAAGCTGCATTTTCTGTCGGTTGAAAAAAGATAGTCTCGTTACTTGAACTTAAAGTAGTTATACTCCCCCGTGTTAAGTTCGAAGCGTCTTGCATAACATCCTCTTCAGACCGTCAAATAGGTGAGTTGGCTCCCTTTCGGGCTAATTCATCTACGACTTCGTCCCAGGGAGACCAGCAGGACCTATTTCCCAGTAGATGTCCACTATATTGATCTTCCCTAACATATTCCGAGGAGCATAGCCACACTAAGGCAGATACCTAGAAGGGAAACGGTTTTATTGATGATGAAGTTATGATAACATTATTATATGCAGTCAAGCAAGTAGCTAGCGGTACTAATAAGAACATATGGATGATGTGCTACTTATATTTCTTATGTGTTTATGATAACAGTCGGACAAACAAGTAATTATTTACCTATATAGTATTACTATGGTAAGCCTGAAACCCGGTTTTCAACCGATTAGCTTTTATTAATAAATGAAAAATATTGTGAAGTTGTCTGAACAATTAACCGAACAGTCGAAGCTTGTTCGTGGCTTTAAAAGCAAGTACAAATATTACCCTGCTTTAAATTGCGCACAGTCGGATACTATCGACTATGCAGTTGTTTTATGTTAACTTTAAAAATGCTTACATCATTTTTGTATTTCAGTTTGAAGTAGACGGCAGCGGAGGTGCAAAATTTGAATCTGGAGTACGCGGCTTGGGTACAGATGTTGCAATCGTTAGCAGTATGGTTTTCCTAGCTCAATTTATTCTTTCAATGTGCATGGGTGTTATTGTTAAGCTTACTGGAACTACTACAGCTGTTATAAGTACGGCCAGCTTTTTAAGTCTTTGTGGTGCTTTATCTGCATCAAAAATTATATATCTAGATCTATAATTTGTTATAAAATGTATATGTCAAAACAACCAGATAAATAATATAAATCATATTTTGTTCGCCTCTAGGGCATATTGCTAGCAGCATAAAATTCAAAGAACTTCATGTTATTAAATAATAAATAATTCAAAATAAATATCAATTGAATCTGTTTTAGTTGTAGTATAAATATTGACATACTGGAGCAATAAATATCTCGTTTCATAACTGGTCCTGTGTTTCATTATTCGTTTACGCGGATCAACAGTCAATAACATTTCCGCTAACGCAAAGTAAATGATTAATTTACACACAAACGGAATTGCAATTGCGATTGAATGGTTTGGTGTGCTCTTTTATGTGCTTGTATTTTAGTTGGTTTCTTTTTTCATTGAAATTTTATTTTTCCCGCATAGCGCGGGCTGCCTTTGGTGTTGCAAGAAGAAAGTCCACGGTATCCCCTCAGACACTCTCGACAAGAGAACTCTTACTTGTGTAACACCGACCTTATTGTCTCGAAACTAAAAGCTGAATCGTACCCACAGTAAATTGTTTTGGCCTTAGGAAAGGCATTGATTAGCTGTAAAATTGGCCCTTTTATGTTGTACGATTGCATATTATAAATAAAAACTTGCCGAGGGCAGAGATTAAGAGTTTCCCGGAAATCGAGTAGACATCGATGTGAGTAATTTCCTCAGCACATGATGGGACCAGGCTCTTGTCTTTTGTCTACATGAATAACTCTCTGACGCCTCTGATCAGGATAGGCTCCAAACTGTTTGATAATTTTAAATAACTTGCTTGTGCGGTAGGCACGGCTGACTATATCCCTGCTGGCCTTGTTGCCAGGTAAAGTTTGTTGAAGAAGTTGGATCTAGATTCCGTTTTCTACCCCACTGTGACTGGCACCCTTAGCTCGTTTTAAAGTATGGGCTTTTGCATTGCCCTTTTTTGCATCCTTTGACTTTTTGTTCGGCATTTTTTATCTCCTTGCCAAGGGAACTTTTTTTTTTAATTTACATTTATTACCTCAATCGAGCGCGAAGCTCGTGCTAAATTTAGTGTCGGTATAAGAGGGTTCAGAGTATTCCCTACTCGGGTGCTCTTACTTGTTTTTAATTGTTAACTGTTTATCTCTGGTCCTGACTATCCAATTTTTTTCAAAAACTGCCGTTCAAAATAAATAAGAATGTTTTAGGCAACTGAATTTAGGTTAAGCTGCATTTTCTGTCGGTTGAAAAAAGATAGTCTCGTTACTTGAACTTAAAGTAGTTATACTCCCCCGTGTTAAGTTCGAAGCGTCTTGCATAACATCCTATTCAGGCCGTCAAATAGGTGAGTTGGCTCCCTTTCGGGCTAATTCATCTACGACTTCGTCCCAGGGAGGCCAGCAGAACCTATTTCCCAGTAGATGTCCACTATATTGATCTTCCCTAACATATTCCGAGGAGCATAGCCACAATAAGCCAGGAGCCTAGAAGGGAAACGGTTTTGTTGCTGATGAAATTATGATAACATTATTATGTGCAGTCAAGCAAGTAGCTAGCGGTACCAGTAAGAACATATGGATGAATGTCTCGATTATCACTAGAAATGGATTTGTGCTACTTCTATTGCTTATGTGTTTATGATAACAGTCGGACAAACAAGTAATTATTTACCTATATAGTATTACTATGGTAAGCCTGAAACCCGGCTTTCAACCGATTCACTTTTATAAATAAATGGAAAATATTGTAAAGTTGTCTGAACAATTAACCGAACAGTCGAAACTTGTTCGTGGCTATAAAAGCAAGTACAATTATTATCGGACACAATCGACTATGCAGTTGTTGTACCCTTGCAGAGGGTATTATAATTTTGTCGTGAAATGTGTAACGCATAGAAGGAGACATCTCCGACCCCATAAAGTATATATATTCTTGATCAGCATCAACAGCAGAGTCGATATAGCCATGTCCGTCTGTCCGTCTGTCTTTTTCTATGCGAACTAATCTCTCAGTTTTAAAGCTATCTTAATGAAACTTTGCAGAAGTTCCTTTTTCTGTTGCACGCAGCACATATGTCAAAACCAGCTGGATCGGACCACTATATCATATAGCTGCCATAGGAACGATCGGTCGAAAATTAAGTTTTTGTGTGAAAAAACATTTCGTTTTTCAAGATATCTTGACCAAACTCGGCATTTATTAGTTTTACTAAGCTCCTCATATATATGCAAAATCCTATTAAGATCGGACCACTATATCATATATCTGCCAGAGAGCGATCGGTCGAAAACTAGGTTTTTGATTAAAAACATTTTTGTTTAACAAGATATCTTGACCAAACTCGGCATTCACTATTTTCCCTGTGCTTCTTAGATACGGGCAAAGCACTATGAGCATTATGAAAAGGTTGGGTCTGCAAGGGTATTAGATCTTCGGCGTGCCGAAGATAGCCTTTATTTCTCGTTATAACCTTGCAGAGGGTATTATAATTTTGTCGTGAAATGTGTAACGCATAGAAGGAGACATCTCCGACCCCATAAAGTATATATATTCTTGATCAGCATCAACAGCAGAGTCGATATAGCCATGTCCGTCTGTCCGTCTGTCTGTTTCTATGCGAACTAGTCTCTCAGTTTTAAAGCTATCTTAATGAAACTTTGCAGAAGTTCCTTTTTCTGTTGCACGCAGCACATATGTCAAAACCAGCTGGATCGGACCACTATATCATATAGCTGCCATAGGAACGATCGGTCGAAAATGTAGTTCTTGTATGAAAAAAATTTTGTTTATTAAGATATCTTGACCAAACTCGGCGTTTATTTGTTTTACTAAGCTCCTCATATATATGCAAAATCCTATTAAGATCGGACCACTATATCATATAGCTGCCATAGGAACTATCGGTCGATAATTAAGTTTTTGTATGAAAAAACATTTTGTTTATCAAGATATCTTGACCAAACTCGGCATTTATTAGTTTTACTTTGCTCCTCATATATATGCAAAATCCTATTAAGATCGGACCACTATATCATATAGCTGCCATAGGAACGATCGGTCGAAAATTAAGTTGCATGAAAAAACATTTTGTTTTTCAAGATATCATGAGCAAACTCGGCATTTATTAGTTTTACTATGCTCCTCTTTTTTTGCGTAATCCTATGAAGATCGGACCACTATATCATATAGCTGCCATAGGAATGATCGGTCGAAAATTAAGTTTTTGTATGAAAAAACATTTTGTTTTTCAAGATATCTTGACCATACTCTGCATTTATTAGTTTTACTATGCGCCTCATATATAAGCAAAATCCTATTAAGATCGGACCACTATATCATATAGCTGCCATAGGAACTATCGGTCGAAAATTTAGTTCTTGTATTAAAAAAATTTTGTTTATCAAGATATCTTGACCAAACTCGGCGTTTATTAGTTTTACTAAGCTCCTCATATATATGCAAAATCCTATTAAGATTGGACCACTATATCATATAGCTGCCATAGGAGCGATCGGTCGAAAACTAGGTTTTTGATTAAAAACCTTTTTGTTCATCAAGATATCTTGACCAAACTCGGCATTTACTATTTTCCATGTGCTTCTTAGATACGGGCAAAGCACTATGAGCATTATGAAAAGGTTGGGTCTGCAAGGGTATTAGATCTTCGGCGTGCCGAAGATATCCTTTCCTTCTCGTTTTTTGTTAAGTTTAAAGATGCTGACATTATTTTTATATCCTGAACCCATTAATAATGGGTAAAAGGGGTATATTGTATTTGTTCAAAGTGCAAATGTATGTAACAGGCAGAAGGAAGCATCTCCGACCCCATAAAGTATGTATATTCTTGATCAGTATCAATAGCCATGTCCGTCTGTCTGTCCGTCCGTCCGTCTGTCCGTATGTATGAACGCAAGGATCTCAGAGCTAGAGACTTGAAATTTTTGATGTAGGTGCTCCTAGTGCCTGCCCAGATCGAGTTTGTTTCCGATAATCGAAAACTTACTCCGTTTCCAAGCAATCGATAAAAATCGATATCGACATCCTGGTTTTTGAGCAAATTGGGTAAATAATAAGAGCTATAGTCACCAAACATGATATGTTGTTTCTAGAATATTATATATATGTCAAGTATCTTTCATTTTATACCTATCGCCACCTCCCCTCTAACACCTTAGAGCTATAAATCAAGTTAATAACCCAAATTGTATTGCCAACCAATTTAAGCCACAATTTTCATGCAATTGAATTTTTGAGTATACACAAATATTCTATGGTACAATAATATATACTGTAGAAAATTTCATTAAGATCGGTTAAGAGAAAACCAAAGTTATATTTAACTGCGCAATTGGATGGCACAGCTAGTGAAAACATCAATAATTTGTGTACACACACACATTCATGAGCGTCTGCATCGCATTCTATCGCATTCTAACAGCAGTGTAATTGCGACTTTTTTCTGTAATGCTATTTCATTTGGTGTTTTTCTCAATAATACCTAATTATTGGTGTGGCTGTGGAGTAGAGGCATAGCAAGTGTTGCGGTCCGTCGCGAGGTCGAGCCCTACCTGGGAAACTATTTTTTTTATTTTTTTTTTTGCTGGTTTGTCTGTTGAGTAGAGTCGTCAGCAAGTAATACGGTCAGTTGCGAGTTCGAACACTGCCAAGGGAATTTTTTTTGTCTTTTAATTTAACTTTATTACTTCAAACTAGCGCGTTGCGCGAACTGCATTTGGTGTTGGAATAAGAGGGTTCAGGGTATTCCCTAGTCGGGAGCTCCCGACTAGAATCTCTTACGTGTTTTATATTAGTTTGAAGTAGACGGCAGCGGTTGTGCAAAATGTGAATCTGGAGTACGCGGCTTGGGTACAGATGTTGCAATCGTTAGCAGTATGGTTTTCCTAGTTCAATTTATTCTTTCAATGTGCATGGGTGTTATTGTTAAGCTTACTGGAACTACTACAGCTGTTATAAGTACTGCCAGCTTTTTAAGTCTTTGTGGTGCTTTATCTGCATCAAAAATTATATATCTAGATCTATAATTTGTAATAAAATGTATATGTCAATACAACCAGATAAATAATATAAATCATATTTTGTTCGCCTCTAGAGTATATTGCTAGCAGCATAAAATTCAAAGAACTTCATGTTATTAAATAATAAATGTTATTAAATAATAAATAATTCAAAATAAATATCAATATAATCTGTTTTAGTTGTAGTATAAATATTTACATACTGGAGCAATAAAAATCTCGTTTCATAACTGGTCCTGTGTTTCATTATTCGTTTACGCGGATCAACAGTCAATAATATTTCCGCTAACGCAAAGTAAATGATTAATTTACACTCAAACGGAATTGCAATTGCGATTGAATGGTTTGGTGTGCTCTGTTATGTGCTGGTATTTTAGTTGGTTTCTTTTTTCATTGAAATTTTATTTTTCCCGCATAGCGCGGGCTGCCTTTGGTGTTGCAAGAAGAAAGTCCACGGTATCCCCTAAGGCACTCTCGACAAGAGAACTCTTACTTGTGTAACACCGACCTTATTGTCTCGAAACTAAAAGCTGATTCGTACCCACAGTAAATTGTTTTGGCCTTAGGAAAGGCATTGATTAGCTGTAAAATTGGCCCTTTTATGTTGTACGATTGCATATTATAAATAAAAACTTGCCGGGGGCAGAGATTAAGAGTTTCCCGGAAATCGAGTAGACATCGATGTGAGTAATTTCGTCAGCACATGATGGGACCAGGCTCTTGTCTTTTGTCTACATGAACAACTCTCTGACGCCTCTGATCAGGATAGGCTCCAAACTGTTTGATATTTTTAAATAACTTGCTTGTGCAGTAGGCACGGCTGACTATATCCCTGCTGGCCTTGTTGCCAGGTAAAGTTTGTTGAAGAAGTTGGATCTAGATTCAGTTTTCTACCCCACTGTGACTGGCACCCTTAGCTCGTTTTAAAGTATGGGCTTTTGCATTGCCCTCTTTTTGCATCCTTTGACTTTTTGTTCGGCATTTTTTATCTCCTTGCCAAGGGAACTTTTTTTTTTAATTTACATTTATTACCTCAAACGAGCGCGAAGCTCGTGCTAAATTTAGTGTTGGTAGAAGAGGGTTCAGGGTATTCCCTACTCGGGTGCTCTTACTTGTTTTTAATTGTTAACTGTTGATCTCTGGTCCTGACTATCCAATTTTTTTAAAAACCGCCGATCAAAATTAATAAGAATGTTTTAGGCAACTGCATTTAGGTTACGAAGCTGCATTTTCTGTCGGTTGAAAAAAGATAGTCTCGTTACTTGAACTTAAAGTAGTTATACTCCCCGTGTTAAGTTCGAAGCGTCTTGCATAACATCCTCTTCAGACCGTCAAATAGGTGAGTTGGCTCCCTTTCGGGCTAATTCATCTACGACTTCGTCCCAGGGAGACCAGCAGGACCTATTTCCCAGTAGATGTCCACTATATTGATCTTCCCTAACATATTCCGAGGAGCATAGCCACACTAAGGCAGATACCTAGAAGGGAAACGGTTTTATTGATGATGAAGTTATGATAACATTATTATATGCAGTCAAGCAAGTAGCTAGCGGTACTAATAAGAACATATGGATGATGTGCTACTTATATTTCTTATGTGTTTATGATAACAGTCGGACAAACAAGTAATTATTTACCTATATAGTATTACTATGGTAAGCCTGAAACCCGGTTTTCAACCGATTAGCTTTTATTAATAAATGAAAAATATTGTGAAGTTGTCTGAACAATTAACCGAACAGTCGAAGCTTGTTCGTGGCTTTAAAAGCAAGTACAAATATTACCCTGCTTTAAATTGCGCACAGTCGGATACTATCGACTATGCAGTTGTTTTATGTTAACTTTAAAAATGCTTACATCATTTTTGTATTTCAGTTTGAAGTAGACGGCAGCGGAGGTGCAAAATTTGAATCTGGAGTACGCGGCTTGGGTACAGATGTTGCAATCGTTAGCAGTATGGTTTTCCTAGCTCAATTTATTCTTTCAATGTGCATGGGTGTTATTGTTAAGTTTACTGGAACTACTACAGCTGTTATAAGTACGGCCAGCTTTTTAAGTCTTTGTGGTGCTTTATCTGCATCAAAAATTATATATCTAGATCTATAATTTGTTATAAAATGTATATGTCAAAACAACCAGATAAATAATATAAATCATATTTTGTTCGCCTCTAGGGCATATTGCTAGCAGCATAAAATTCAAAGAACTTCATGTTATTAAATAATAAATAATTCAAAATAAATATCAATTGAATCTGTTTTAGTTGTAGTATAAATATTGACATACTGGAGCAATAAATATCTCGTTTCATAACTGGTCCTGTGTTTCATTATTCGTTTACGCGGATCAACAGTCAATAATATTTCCGCTAACGCAAAGTAAATGATTAATTTACACACAAACGGAATTGCAATTGCGATTGAATGGTTTGGTGTGCTCTTTTATGTGCTGGTATTTTAGTTGGTTTCTTTTTTCATTGAAATTTTATTTTTCCCGCATAGCGCGGGCTGCCTTTGGTGTTGCAAGAAGAAAGTCCACGGTATCCCCTAAGGCACTCTCGACAAGAGAACTCTTACTTGTGTAACACCGACCTTATTGTCTCGAAACTAAAAGCTGATTCGTACCCACAGTAAATTGTTTTGGCCTTAGGAAAGGCATTGATTAGCTGTAAAATTGGCCCTTTTATGTTGTACGATTGCATATTATAAATAAAAACTTGCCGGGGGCAGAGATTAAGAGTTTCCCGGAAATCGAGTAGACATCGATGTGAGTAATTTCTTCAGCACATGATGGGACCAGGCTCTTGTCTTTTGTCTACATGAACAACTCTCTGACGCCTCTGATCAGGATAGGCTCCAAACTGTTTGATATTTTTAAATAACTTGCTTGTGCGGTAGGCACGGCTGACTATATCCCTGCTGGCCTTGTTGCCAGGTAAAGTTTGTTGAAGAAGTTGGATCTAGATTCCGTTTTCTACCCCACTGTGACTGGCACCCTTAGCTCGTTTTAAAGTATGGGCTTTTGCATTGCCCTCTTTTTGCATCCTTTGACTTTTTGTTCGGCATTTTTTATCTCCTTGCCAAGGGAACTTTTTTTTTAATTTACATTTATTACCTCAAACGAGCGCGAAGCTCGTGCTAAATTTAGTGTTGGTAGAAGAGGGTTCAGGGTATTCCCTACTCGGGTGCTCTTACTTGTTTTTAATTGTTAACTGTTGATCTCTGGTCCTGACTATCCAATTTTTTTAAAAACCGCCGATCAAAATTAATAAGAATGTTTTAGGCAACTGCATTTAGGTTACGAAGCTGCATTTTCTGTCGGTTGAAAAAAGATAGTCTCGTTACTTGAACTTAAAGTAGTTATACTCCCCCGTGTTAAGTTCGAAGCGTCTTGCATAACATCCTCTTCAGACCGTCAAATAGGTGAGTTGGCTCCCTTTCGGGCTAATTCATCTACGACTTCGTCCCAGGGAGACCAGCAGGACCTATTTCCCAGTAGATGTCCACTATATTGATCTTCCCTAACATATTCCGAGGAGCATAGCCACACTAAGGCAGATACCTAGAAGGGAAACGGTTTTATTGATGATGAAGTTATGATAACATTATTATATGCAGTCAAGCAAGTAGCTAGCGGTACTAATAAGAACATATGGATGATGTGCTACTTATATTTCTTATGTGTTTATGATAACAGTCGGACAAACAAGTAATTATTTACCTATATAGTATTACTATGGTAAGCCTGAAACCCGGTTTTCAACCGATTAGCTTTTATTAATAAATGAAAAATATTGTGAAGTTGTCTGAACAATTAACCGAACAGTCGAAGCTTGTTCGTGGCTTTAAAAGCAAGTACAAATATTACCCTGCTTTAAATTGCGCACAGTCGGATACTATCGACTATGCAGTTGTTTTATGTTAACTTTAAAAATGCTTACATCATTTTTGTATTTCAGTTTGAAGTAGACGGCAGCGGAGGTGCAAAATTTGAATCTGGAGTACGCGGCTTGGGTACAGATGTTGCAATCGTTAGCAGTATGGTTTTCCTAGCTCAATTTATTCTTTCAATGTGCATGGGTGTTATTGTTAAGTTTACTGGAACTACTACAGCTGTTATAAGTACGGCCAGCTTTTTAAGTCTTTGTGGTGCTTTATCTGCATCAAAAATTATATATCTAGATCTATAATTTGTTATAAAATGTATATGTCAAAACAACCAGATAAATAATATAAATCATATTTTGTTCGCCTCTAGGGCATATTGCTAGCAGCATAAAATTCAAAGAACTTCATGTTATTAAATAATAAATAATTCAAAATAAATATCAATTGAATCTGTTTTAGTTGTAGTATAAATATTGACATACTGGAGCAATAAATATCTCGTTTCATAACTGGTCCTGTGTTTCATTATTCGTTTACGCGGATCAACAGTCAATAATATTTCCGCTAACGCAAAGTAAATGATTAATTTACACACAAACGGAATTGCAATTGCGATTGAATGGTTTGGTGTGCTCTTTTATGTGCTGGTATTTTAGTTGGTTTCTTTTTTCATTGAAATTTTATTTTTCCCGCATAGCGCGGGCTGCCTTTGGTGTTGCAAGAAGAAAGTCCACGGTATCCCCTAAGGCACTCTCGACAAGAGAACTCTTACTTGTGTAACACCGACCTTATTGTCTCGAAACTAAAAGCTGATTCGTACCCACAGTAAATTGTTTTGGCCTTAGGAAAGGCATTGATTAGCTGTAAAATTGGCCCTTTTATGTTGTACGATTGCATATTATAAATAAAAACTTGCCGGGGGCAGAGATTAAGAGTTTCCCGGAAATCGAGTAGACATCGATGTGAGTAATTTCTTCAGCACATGATGGGACCAGGCTCTTGTCTTTTGTCTACATGAACAACTCTCTGACGCCTCTGATCAGGATAGGCTCCAAACTGTTTGATATTTTTAAATAACTTGCTTGTGCGGTAGGCACGGCTGACTATATCCCTGCTGGCCTTGTTGCCAGGTAAAGTTTGTTGAAGAAGTTGGATCTAGATTCCGTTTTCTACCCCACTGTGACTGGCACCCTTAGCTCGTTTTAAAGTATGGGCTTTTGCATTGCCCTCTTTTTGCATCCTTTGACTTTTTGTTCGGCATTTTTTATCTCCTTGCCAAGGGAACTTTTTTTTTAATTTACATTTATTACCTCAAACGAGCGCGAAGCTCGTGCTAAATTTAGTGTTGGTAGAAGAGGGTTCAGGGTATTCCCTACTCGGGTGCTCTTACTTGTTTTTAATTGTTAACTGTTGATCTCTGGTCCTGACTATCCAATTTTTTTAAAAACCGCCGATCAAAATTAATAAGAATGTTTTAGGCAACTGCATTTAGGTTACGAAGCTGCATTTTCTGTCGGTTGAAAAAAGATAGTCTCGTTACTTGAACTTAAAGTAGTTATACTCCCCCGTGTTAAGTTCGAAGCGTCTTGCATAACATCCTCTTCAGACCGTCAAATAGGTGAGTTGGCTCCCTTTCGGGCTAATTCATCTACGACTTCGTCCCAGGGAGACCAGCAGGACCTATTTCCCAGTAGATGTCCACTATATTGATCTTCCCTAACATATTCCGAGGAGCATAGCCACACTAAGGCAGATACCTAGAAGGGAAACGGTTTTATTGATGATGAAGTTATGATAACATTATTATATGCAGTCAAGCAAGTAGCTAGCGGTACTAATAAGAACATATGGATGATGTGCTACTTATATTTCTTATGTGTTTATGATAACAGTCGGACAAACAAGTAATTATTTACCTATATAGTATTACTATGGTAAGCCTGAAACCCGGTTTTCAACCGATTAGCTTTTATTAATAAATGAAAAATATTGTGAAGTTGTCTGAACAATTAACCGAACAGTCGAAGCTTGTTCGTGGCTTTAAAAGCAAGTACAAATATTACCCTGCTTTAAATTGCGCACAGTCGGATACTATCGACTATGCAGTTGTTTTATGTTAACTTTAAAAATGCTTACATCATTTTTGTATTTCAGTTTGAAGTAGACGGCAGCGGAGGTGCAAAATTTGAATCTGGAGTACGCGGCTTGGGTACAGATGTTGCAATCGTTAGCAGTATGGTTTTCCTAGCTCAATTTATTCTTTCAATGTGCATGGGTGTTATTGTTAAGTTTACTGGAACTACTACAGCTGTTATAAGTACGGCCAGCTTTTTAAGTCTTTGTGGTGCTTTATCTGCATCAAAAATTATATATCTAGATCTATAATTTGTTATAAAATGTATATGTCAAAACAACCAGATAAATAATATAAATCATATTTTGTTCGCCTCTAGGGCATATTGCTAGCAGCATAAAATTCAAAGAACTTCATGTTATTAAATAATAAATAATTCAAAATAAATATCAATTGAATCTGTTTTAGTTGTAGTATAAATATTGACATACTGGAGCAATAAATATCTCGTTTCATAACTGGTCCTGTGTTTCATTATTCGTTTACGCGGATCAACAGTCAATAATATTTCCGCTAACGCAAAGTAAATGATTAATTTACACACAAACGGAATTGCAATTGCGATTGAATGGTTTGGTGTGCTCTTTTATGTGCTGGTATTTTAGTTGGTTTCTTTTTTCATTGAAATTTTATTTTTCCCGCATAGCGCGGGCTGCCTTTGGTGTTGCAAGAAGAAAGTCCACGGTATCCCCTAAGGCACTCTCGACAAGAGAACTCTTACTTGTGTAACACCGACCTTATTGTCTCGAAACTAAAAGCTGAATCGTACCCACAGTAAATTGTTTTGGCCTTAGGAAAGGCATTGATTAGCTGTAAAATTGGCCCTTTTATGTTGTACGATTGCATATTATAAATAAAAACTTGCCGAGGGCAGAGATTAAGAGTTTCCCGGAAATCGAGTAGACATCGATGTGAGTAATTTCCTCAGCACATGATGGGACCAGGCTCATGTCTTTTGTCTACATGAATAACTCTCTGACGCCTCTGATCAGGATAGGCTCCAAACTGTTTGATAATTTTAAATAACTTGCTTGTGCGGTAGGCACGGCTGACTATATCCCTGCTGGCCTTGTTGCCAGGTAAAGTTTGTTGAAGAAGTTGGATCTAGATTCCGTTTTCTACCCCACTGTGACTGGCACCCTTAGCTCGTTTTAAAGTATGGGCTTTTGCATTGCCCTTTTTTGCATCCTTTGACTTTTTGTTCGGCATTTTTTATCTCCTTCAATAAAACTCCTCGCACCTTTGGCGCAAAGGTGTATAGTATATCATTACTGAACTCGATTTCCTGTGCCTTACCTAAGGCAGACAGTAAATCTTTGGGCTGAGCTGTGCTGTGCCAAAGAGGCATATTCCCCATGATAGTTTTGTTTGTTAACAAGGTGAGATTTTTCCTTTTTCCTCGACGTGGAATTTTAGAAGGGGCAAGTTGACCTTCCTGAGTGTTAGCTATAATGGCATTAAAATTAAAATATTGTGACAAAAGATGCCAGCGTGTTATCAATTGTGCGCTATATTTGTTTTTGATATTTTACACCGCCCTTAAATGGTTTAAAGTCTATATGCAGTTTTTGCTTCTGGTAGAGAATACACCCGCTTCCAGTTTGTATATGGTTTATGATCTCCTATAGTTTGCTATTAAACTCGGCCCTTTGACATCTAACGCAGTGCCCACTGCTTTTGCTATAATATTCTGTATCTGTGCAAGGTCCAAAAATGATTTATTGACAGAACTACTAGACTGTGAACATTCTGCCAGCTCTTATTTTAGTGGGCTACTAATTAAGTCGTCAATATAGTCCGTCACGCTATCGGATCTAATCATAGAGTCATAGCTCATAGATTTTGTTAATTTGTTGCGTTTGGTTTTCAAAATACCTTAATACCGCTCTAAACGCCTCCGCAACGATTGCGGCCAAGGAGGTGGTGACCGAAGGCAACCTGGTCAGCACTCATTCATTGTATTAAAGTGACCAGCAGTCATTTAGTTACTTATGCTAAATTCCACTCGGCAGAATAATGAATGGCTGTAAAATCCTAAACAATCTACGATTTTAGCCCATTTTGGTAATCCTGAACCCATTGATAATGGGTTAAAAGGGTATAATGTATTTGTGCAAATGTAAGTAACAGGCAGAAGGAGCCTCTCCGACTCCATAAAGTATATATATCCTTGATCAGCATCAACAGCCATGTCCGTTTGTCTGTCCGTCTGTCCGTCCGTATGTATGAACGCAAGAATCTTAGAACCTATAAGAGCTAGAGAAATTTAATTTTTTAAATTTTAGTTCTAGGTCCTCCTAGTCCATGCGCAGATCGAGTTTGTTTCCGATAGTTGATAACTTACTCCGTTTCCAAGTAATCGATATCGAAATCCTGTTTTTGAGCAAATTGGTTAAATAATAAGAGCTAAAGTCACCAAAAGTGATATATTTATTCTAGAATATATATATTATATAGAATATATATATATAGAATATATATTATCGCCACCTCCCCGCTACTACCTCATAGTTTTAAATCAAGTTAATAACCCAACTTGTATTGCCCACCAATTTAAGCTACAGCTTTAATGCAATTTACTTTTTGAGAATACACAAATACTTTTTGGTACAATAAGATATACTGTGGAAAATTTCATTAAGATCGGCTTAGAAACACAAAAGAAAAGGGTTTTTGCTACTCAAGAATTTCTGTATACATGTACACACACACACCCACACAGCGGTGGCAAGTGGTGCGGTCTGTCGCGAATTCGAGCCCTACCGACAAAACTGTTGAGTAGAGCCGGCAGCAAGTAATGCGGCCAGTTGGGAGTTCGAGCCCTGCCAAGGGAACTTTTTTTTTTAATTTACATGTATTACCTCAAACGAGCGCGTAGCGCGTGCTACATTTAGTGTTGGTAGAAGAGGGTTCAGGCTATTACCTACTCGGGTGCTCTTACTTGTTTTTAATTGTTAACTGTTGATCTCTGGTCCTGACTATCCAATTTTTTTAAAAACCGCCGATCAAAATTAATAAGAATGTTTTAGGCAACTCCATTTAGGTTACGAAGCTGCATTTTCTGTCGGTTGAAAAAAGATAGTCTCGTTACTTGAACTTAAAGTAGTTATACTCCCCCGTGTTAAGTTCGAAGCGTCTTGCATAACATCCTCTTCAGGCCGTCAAATAGGTGAGTTGGCTCCCTTTCTGGCTAATTCATCTGCGACTTCGTCCCAGGGAGGCCAGCAGGACCTATTTCCCAGAAGATGTCCACTCTATTGATCTTGATCTATATGCAGTCAAGCAAGTAGCTAGCGGTACCAGTAAGAACATATAGATGAATGTCTCGATTATCACTAGAAATGGATTTGTGCAACTTCTATTGCTTATGTGTTTATGATAACAGTCGGACAAACAAGTAATTATTTACCTATATAGTATTACTATGGTAAGCCTGAAACCCGGCTTTCAACCGATTCGCTTTTATAAATAAATGGAAAATATTGTAAAGTTGTCTGAACAATTAACCGAACAGTCGAAACTTGTTCGTGGCTATAAAAGCAAGTACAATTATTATCGGACACAATCGACTGTTGGGATATTTCTGGTGTGCCTAAGATGCACATAAAGAAATCACACGTAGTGGTTCGGTTAAAAGGTCAATAGAAACTTCAAAGCATGAGTACAAAAATCTGAACAAGTACTCAATTACAGAATGAGTACTATGCTGATACAATGTTGCCAGATTATAAAGAAGCTTAACAGCTTATTGTAACTATTTTAACACTTCTTCTTAAGCTAATTATAATCAGTTGCAAAAAAAAAACAAATTTAATTCAATCCAAGTGTTTTAACAAAGCGTACGTGCTTTTGCTTACTTAAACATTTTGTGAGTATATCTGCAACATTATTATTTGTAGGTACGTATTCTAATGCAATATCATTACATTGTACCTTTTCACGTATAAAATGATACCTTATATCTATGTGCTTAGTGCGCTTATGATGGACTGGATTTTGCGCAATATGTTGCGCGCTTAGGTTGTCGCCACATATAGTCAACGACTCTGTAGCCTTTGACCATCCCATCTCACTAAGTAGCCTGCGTAGATAAACTGCTTCTTTGGCAGCCATGGACAAAGAAATATATTCTGCTTCAGTGCTGCTCAATGCGACAACGCTTTGCTTTGATGAAGTCCAAGAGAACGCACTGCCTGCCAGGAAAAATGCGTAGCCACTATAGGATCTCCTGTCCAGCCGATCGTTGCCCCAATCTGCATCTGCATAGCCTTTTGGTGGTTTGCCATTTTTACGGTATACTAATTTCATATTCTTTGTACCCGCAAGATATCATAGAATGTGCTTTGCTGCAGACTGGTGTTCTGCATGAGGATTACCATTTCTTTGTGATAATTTGTTTGTCTGGTCGGCTCAAAACTGCTAAGTATATAAGCGAACCAATTAATGACTGATATTGCGTTATATTTACCTTTACACAAGTGTCGTCGTTGCAGTCCACTTGAAAACCTGGGTCAAGAGGTGTGCTTACTGGACGGCAATTGCTCATGCCGTACTTGTCCAATAGGCCTTGAATGTGTGTTTTCTGGCACAGCGAAACGGAGCCTCGATCGCCGTCGCGTTGGATTTCCATGCCTAGGAAATAGCTAATGGGGCCTCCATCGTGCATTTTAAAATGCGATGCAAGCTTCTTCTTAATCACGGCTATGTCTTCTTCGCTGGGACACACTATGATTAAATCGTCGACGTAGACAGCGATGTAGCTGAATTGTTGTTGCTTTTGCTTGACGTATAAGCATGTTTCATTTTTGCATCTTTTAAAATCCATGCTTCTTAATACCTCATCGAGCGTATTGTTCCAAACTCGTCCGGATTGTTGAAATCCGTAAAGTGCCTTTTCTAGTTTGAGGACTTTATTTGGGTGCTGCTTGTCAATAAAATTCGGCGGTTGTTTCATGTACACAGTTTCATTAAGCTTACTATTTAAATATGCGTTTGAAATGTCGACCTGATGCATATACAGCTCTTTTTCGGCAGCTATTGCGAATAACATGCGAATGGTTTCATATCGAATTACGGGAGAAAACGTTTCCCAGTAAGTAACACCAAATTGTTGCCCACAACCTTGTGCAACTAGTCGAGACTTACATTTTTCAATATTACCATCTTTATCTCTCTTGATTCGGTAAACCCATTCTGAACCAATGGCCTTTTGTCCAGGAGGTAGCTCACACACTGACCATGTCTCATTTGCTTGTAGAGCGTCGTACTCTATTTTCATAGACTTTTCCCAATCCTGCGCATTTTGGCCATGTAATGCTTCTGCAACTGACTGCGGAGTTTCAATGTCTTCAATCTGATTAAGACTATTGATCGATTGGTACTGCTTTCTGGGCCTGCCTGGCTGACGTGTACGTATGATTTTTGGCCTGCCACGCCCATCTTGCACCTCGGCAGGTTGCTCTGGGTGGTTTATTGCAACCTCATGATTTGACTCAAACGGGATAATGTACGTCGTGAAGGTGTTTCTGTCTGAAATACTGCATGCATCAGTTATTGCTATGTCAAACTCACCTTCAATGAATTTGACATCCCTTCTTTCAATAACTGTTCGCTTCTCGCTTCTGACTTTGTCGAGTGCAAATGCCCGCGAGCCAAATACTCTCAAGTGCTGTACTGATGGCTTGCGATCCTTCCATACCTCAAATGGTGTGCTTCCATCTAATGCTTTTGTGGGACATCTGTTGCGCAAATAAACTACTGTTGCAACAGCCTCTGCCCACAAAAATTCTTCAAGCTTTGAATGAATTAGAAGACTTTTTGCCATTTCAACGATGGTCCGATTAGCACGTTCGGCCACACCGTTTTGCTGCGGAGTGTAAGGAACTGTTAATTGCCTTTTTATACCGCACTCGATCAAAAATTCAGTGAATTGCTTATTCACATACTCTGTTCCATTGTCGCTGCGCACAGCCTTTATTTTATTTCCTGTTTGGCATTCTACAAAAGTTTTAAACATTTTAAACTTCTCAAAGGCTTGGCTTTTTGAGTGCATAAGGTAAACAAATATCTTGCGTGCGTAGTCATCAATAAAAGTTACGAAATATCGATTGCCTGCAAGCGACTTAACATTCATCGGACCACATACGTCTGTATGCACTAAGTCCAGTACTTGCTTTGAGACACGATTCGCTTTCTGTGGGAATGGCAATGCACAAATTTTTGCTTTATTACATGTATCGCAATTTATTTCTAATCGTATATTTTCAACTTTCATACCACGCACCAGTTGCTTATCACTAAGCAATTTCAAATCCTTAAAATTCAGGTGGCCAAATCTATTGTGCCATTTTATGGAAGATGAATCAGAACTATTTAGCATATGAACCTGATCAAGACTATGTTTGTACACATACAAACCATTTTCGTGCCTTGCCCTTATTATATCGTTGCCTTCTTTGTCTTTTATCAGCGCAATTTTACCTTCAAATATGGTAGAATTCTCAAACTTTGCTGCAGCACTTACTGATAAAAAATGCATGCTTAAGTCAGGGACATATAAAACATTTTGCTGCTTTAGTTTTATTCTATTGCAGTGCAATTCAACACTGCCACTGCCGGGTGAATCGATGAACTTATTTGCGGCCAACATTATCGACGTCTTTTTATCAGCATACGTAAGGAACATGCTGCGGTTGCAGCACATGTGCGATGTTGCACCGCTGTCAACGCACCAAAAACTCTTTTGCTTCTCCTTGACACAACTGTGCATTAAGAATAGAGACTTTTCGTCCTTTTGGCTCTTTTTATCACCCTCCTTTTTATTTCGGCAATCGCTCGCTCGATGCCCTACTTTTTCGCAATTAAAACATTTTCCTCTGAATGGCTGCTTACTGCTATTCTTTCTGCCTATGCTTTCGACACTGTTGTTGTCCCGCGGTCCATTATGTTTGTGTGTATACACTGCTTCTAGTCTTTCTATGCCGTCTCTGCTAGCTCTTTCTTGCTTTCGCGTGGCCTCTTCTAACATTTTAACCTTGGCGACTTCGAATTTGGGCAGCTCATCGCGTGTCTCAATCGCTATTACAAAATTTTCCCATGTGTCTGGTAAACTGCTCAAAAACATGATGACCTGCAACTCGTCATTGAGTTTGATGTCTAATTCTGCCAGCTTTTCAATTGTCTCAACAAATGAATTGACATTTCGACTACATCGTTACCCTGCTGCATATTGAAACGTATTAATTTTTGATATAATTGGACCTTCCTAATTGGTCCAACTGAGACATGAATATCCTTTAATTTTTTCCATACGGCTGCAGATGTTGGGCATGACTTGATATGCATCAACTGTGTTGGCTTCAGATTTAAAATTTATGTAAGCCATCGCTTTTTGGTCGACACTAACCCATTTTTCGATATCCTCACCATTTCCTTCTGGCTTAACATATTTTCCTCACACAACATTCCATAAGTCCGCCACCACCAAGACACTTTTCATGGCCATATGCCATACGTCATAATTGTCCTCACCAAGTTTTTCTATTTGATGCGACATGTTCATTCTGACAATTTCACCACGTTATTCTTCGCACGAAATAAACTTTTCAAAATTTAACAAAATAGGAAGCTTTCAAAAACGTAGACACTTTGTGTACTTATTTAACCGAAACAACGAGACCTGGGCCCATAACCAATGTTGGGATATTTCTGGTGTGCCTAAGATGCACATAAAGAAATCACACGTAGTGGTTCGGTTAAACGTTTAATAGAAACTTCAAAGCATGAGTACAAAAAATCTGAACAAGTACTCAATTACAGAATGAGTACTAGGCTGCCAGATTATAAAGAAGCTTAACAGCTTATTGTAACTATTTTAACACGACTATGCAGTTGTTATACCCTTGCAGACGGTATTATACTTTTGTCGTGAAATGTGTAACGCATAGAAGGAGACATCTCCGACCCCATAAAGTATATTTATTCTTGATCAGCAGCAACAGACGAGCCGATATAGCCATGTCCGTCTGTCCGTCTGTCTGTTTCTATGCGAACTAGTCTCTCAGTTTTAAAGCTATCTTAATGAAACTTTGCAGAAGTCCCTTTTTCTGTTGCACGCAGCACATATGTCAAACCAGCTGGATCGGATATATCATATAGCTGCCAGAGAGCGATCGGTCAAAAACTAGGTTTTTGATTAAAAACATTTTTGTTTATCAAGATATCTTGACCAAACTCGGCATTAACTATTTTCCCTGTGCTTCTTAGATACGGGCAAAGCACTATGAGCATTATGAAAAGGTTGGGTCTGCAAGGGTATTAGATCTTCGGCGTGCCGAAGATAGCCTTTCCTTCTCGTTTTTTGTTAACTTTAAATATGCAGACATTATTTGGTATACCCTGAACCAATAAATAATGGGTAAAAGGGGTATATTGTATTTGTTCAAAGTGCAAATGTATGTACATGCAGAAGGAAGCATCTCCGACCCCATAAAGTGTGTATATTCTTGATCAGTATCAATAGCCATGTCCGTCTGTCTGTCCGTCCGTCCGTCCGTATGTCTGTCCGTATGTATGAACGCAAGGATCTCAGAGCTAGATACTTGAAATTTTGCTCCTGGGTGCTCCTAGTGCCTGCCAGATCGAGTTTGTTTCCGATAATCGAAAACTTACTCCGTTTCCAAGCAATCGATAAAAATCGATATCGACATCCTGGTTTTTGAGCAAATTGGGTAAATAATAAGAGCTATAGTCACCAAACATGATATGTTGTTTCTAGAATATTATATATGTCAAGTATCTTTCATTTTATACCTATCGCCACCTCCCCTCTAACACCTTAGAGCTATAAATCAAGTTAATAACCCAAATTGTATTGCCAACCAATTTAAGCCACAATTTTCATGCAATTGAATTTTTGAGTATACACAAATATTCTATGGTACAATAATATATACTGTAGAAAATTTCATTAAGATCGGTTAAGAGAAAACCAAAGTTATATGTAACTGCGCAATTGGATGGCACAGCTAGTGAAAACATCAATAATTTGTGTACACACACACATTCATGAGCGTCTGCATCGCATTCTATCGCATTCTAACAGCAGTGTAATTGCGACTTTTTTCTGTAATGCTATTTCAGTTCGTTTTTTTCTCAATAATACTTAATTATTGGTGTGGCTGTGGAGTAGAGGCATAGCAAGTGTTGCGGTCTGTCGCGAGTTCGAGCCCTACCTGGGAAACTTTTTTTTTTTTTTTTTTTTTGCTGGTTTGTCTGTTGAGTAGAGTCGTCAGCAAGTAATACGGTCAGTTGCGAGTTCGAACCCTGCCAAGGGAATTTTTTTTTTTCTTTTAATATATCTTTATTACTTCAAACGAGCGCGTTGCGCGAACTGCATTTGGTGTTGGAATAAGAGGGTTCAGGGTATTCCCTGTTAGAATTTGGAATAAGAGGGTTCAGGGTATTCCCGACTAGAATCTCTTACTTGTTCTATTTCAGTTTGAAGTAGACGGCAGCGGAGGTGCAAAATTTGAATCTGGAATACGCGGCTTGGGTACAGATGTTGCAATCGTTAGCAGTATGGTTTTCCTAGTTCAATTTATTCTTTCAATGTGCATGGGTGTTATTGTTAAGCTTACTGGAACTACTACAGCTGTTATAAGTACGACCAGCTTTTTAAGTCTTTGTGGTGCTTTATCTGCATCAAAAATTATATATCTAGATCTATAATTTGTTATAAAATGTGTATGTCAACACAACCAGATAAATAATATAAATCATATTTTGTTCGCCTCTAGGGCATATATCTAGCAGCATAAAATTCAAAGAACTTCATGTTATTAAATAATAAATAATTCAAAATAAATATCAATTGAATCTGTTTTTAGTTATAGTATAAATATTGACATACTGGTGCAATAAATATCTCGTTTCATAACTGGTCCTGTGTTTCATTATTCGTTTACGCGGATCAACATTCAATAATATTTCCGCTAACGCAAAGTAAATGATTAATTTACACACAAACGGAATTGCAACTGCGATCAAATGGTTTGGTGTGCTCTATTATGTGCTAGGCTCTTGACTTTTGGGAAGTCTATCGTATTTGGTATTTGCACAAATGTTGCAGTTTTTGCCGATTACTAAAGCCAACTTTTTTTATTTTTGGAAAATAGTAGTCGGGAAGTATCTGCTTCAAGTTCTTCTGTGAGCGAGATTGTGTTCTGTCACACTTTTCATCCTTATTAAAATGTTCGCATACATTTACGAATGAAAGAATGATTTTATACAATAAAAAAATATTTATTATAAATAAATTTATTATTTACTATTTACGTATAAAAGAATGGTCTCTTAAACCAAAATAATAATTGGGAGAGATAGTGTCGATACCGAGGATCGATTTCACATCGAATGTGTTTGAGACGGGTCTTATGCTTTTTAAAAACAAATCGGGTTAAATGATACTGACGAGAGTCCTCTTGAGCTACATGAATAACTCTCTGACGCCTCTGATCAGGATAGGCTCCAAGCTGTTTGATATTTTTAAATAACTTGCTTGTGCGGTAGGCACGGCTGACTGTATCCCTACTGGCCTTGTTTCCGGGCAAAGTTTGTTGAAGATGTTGGATCTAGATTCATTTTTCTACCAGGGCGTGACCCCGGGAGCCCCACTGTGACTGGCACCCTTAGCTCTTTTTAAAGCATGGGCTTTTGTATTGCCCTTTGTTGCATCCTTTGACTTTTTGTTCACCATGTTTCTGATGCTGGTAGTTTTAAGGCGACTTTTTATCTCTTTCCTCCAAAATCCTCGCACATTCGACGCAAAGGTGTATATATCATGACTGAACTCGATTTCCTGTGCCTTAGCTAAGGCAGACAGTAAATCTTTGGGCTGAGCTGTGCTGTGCCAAAGAGGCATATACCCCATGATAGTTTTGTTTGTTGGCAAGGTGTGATTTTTTTCTTTTCCTCGACGTGGAATTGTACAAGGGGCAAGTTGAACTTCCTGAGTGTGGCAATCAATCAGCATACAAAACTCCCATTTAGCTCTAATGGCATCAAAAGTAAAATATTGTGGCAAAAGATGCCAGCGTGTTATCAACTGTGCCCCATATTTTTATACCCTGAACCTATTAAAAATGGGTAAAAAGCGTATTATGTATTCGTGCAAATGTAACAGGCAGAAGGGAGCATCTCCGACCCCATAAAGTATATATATTCTTGTTCAGCATCAACAGCCGAGTCGATCTAGCCATGTTCGTCTGTCTGTCCGTCCGTCCGTCCGTATGTATGAACGCAAGGATATCAGAACCTATAAGAGCTAGAGACTTGATTGAATTTTGGCTGTAGGTCCTCCTGGTGCCTGCGCAGATCGAGTTTGTTTCCGATATTCGATAACTTGACCCGTTTCCAACTAATCGATAAAAATCGATATCGAAATCCTGTTTTTTGAGCAACTTTGGTAAATAATAACGGCTAGTCACCAAACTTAACACATAGCTTCTAGAATAGTACATATATCTGCATTTAATGTTTGAAGAGGAGGGTTCAGGGTATCCCCTAGTCGGGAGCTCCCGACTCGAACCTCCTACTTGTTTTCTTGTATTTTATACCGCCCTTAAATGGTTTAAAGTCTATATATAGTTCTTGCTTCTTGCCAGTTTGTATAAGGTTTATGATCTCCTTTAGTTTCCTATTAAGCTCGGCCCTTTGACTTCTAACGCAGTGCCCACTGCTTTTGCTATAATATTCTGTATCTGTGCAAGGGCTTAAATGATTTATTGTCAGAAAATTCTGCCAGCTCTTATTTTAGTGGGCTACTAAGTAAGTCGTCAATATCTTTCGTCACGCTATCGGATCTAATCATAGAGTCATAGCTCATCGACTTTGTTAATTTGTTGGGTTTGATTTTCAAAAATACTAAAGTAAATAAATGGCAAAAATTAAACTTATAAACCTAGCTACCCCTACTTAATACGGCTCTAAACGCCTCCGCAACTATCGCTGCCAAGGAGTCAGTGACCGAAGGCAACCTGGTCAGCACTCATTCATTGTATTAAAGTGACCAGCACTCATTTAGTTCCTTTTGCCAACTTCCACTCGGCAGAATAATGAGTGGCTGAAAAATCCTAAACAATTTACGATTTTAACCCATTTTGGTAATCCTGAACCCATTGAAAATGGGTTAAAATCGTATTATGTATTTGTGCAAATGTAAGTAACAGGCAGAAGGGGCCTCTCCGACCCCATAAAGTATATATATTCTTGATCAGCATCAACAGCCGCGTCGATCTAGCCATGTCCGTCTGTCTATCCGCCTGTCCGTCCGTCCGTCTGTCCATCCGTCCATATGTATGAACGCAAGGATCTTAGAACCTATAAGAGCTAGAGATTTAAAATTTTAGTTCTAGGTCCTCCTAGTTCATGCGCATATTGAGTTTGTTTCCGATAATAGATAACTTACTCCATTTCCAAATAATCAATATCGAAATCCTGTTTTTGAGCAAATTGGGTAAATATTAAGAGCTTGAGTCATCAATATTAATATGTTGCTTCCAGAATATTATCTATATATCAATATTTTGTATAATAATGCAAGAGGCGATCGACGTATTAAATCAAACAAAGGGCATCCTCTCTAAAGGTTGCTTTGAACTCAGAAAATGGTGCTCGAGTCACTCTGCAGTGCTAAAAGGTGTTCCTGACAAGGATAAGGACTCGTTTTTAAAATTTAGCGATGGAAGCGACATTACCAAAACTTTGGGCCTTGCATGGGATCCTTCAACTGATAAATTAATGTTTTCTCTCACGCCTACCAATCAGACACTTAAACCTTGAAAGAGATCTGTTCTGTCCACTATAGCTCATTTTTACGATCCACTAGGATTAATTGGACCAGTCATCGTTAGGGCCAAAATCTTTATGCAGCTTCTTTGGAAGAAAAACTTGAATTGGGATGAGAGTCTTCCAACTTCTCTTAATACTGCCTGGCAGGAGATTTACCAAACTTTCAGCAACATCCAATTATCAACCTTTCCCCGGTTGGTTTGCAATACAATGTGCGATGTAGAGGTTCACGGTTTCTGTGACGCCAGCATTATCGCGTACGGAGCTTGCATTTATGTGGTTTCAAAGGGACATCATTCGACTTCACGCCTCTTTTGCTCTAAATCACGAGTGGCTCCACTTAAAACTCTTACGGTACCAAAACTCGAGCTTTGTGGCGCACTTTGTTAGCCCAATTGATGCTGGAAGTAGCTGAAATTAAATTATTTACCGGTACATTCCATTGCTGGTCAGATTCATCAATATGTCTATCATGGGTCCGAGATGAATCGTCGAAGTTCAACGTATTCGTTGCAAATCGGATCGCCACCATCCAGGAGCTCACAGCGGTCTTCTAGTGGCATTATGTTCCAACAGCCAGTAATCCATCTGACATTCTCTCCAGAGGGGCCACTCCCGACGAGCTTATACAGACAAAACTTTGGTCATGTGGTCCTGAATTTTTGACTGGCCCACAAAGCTGCTGGCCTGCGACTTGGCTTCTTGAAAAACCAATACTGGAGTTACGCAAAAGAGTGTTGCTCATCACAGATCCTGCAGATGATGCCATATTAAGGTGCAAATATGTAAATTCCTTTTCTGCTATTCAACGAGTATTTACCTATGTATACAAGTTTATCCATCGTATTCGGCGCCCCGCACTTTTGATCTCCGACATACGTTTTGGATCGTTCATACTTTTACGAAACGTTCAAAAGGCTTCTCTTTGGGATGATATAAAGAACCTGCAATCAAAGGGCGTGGTCGCTCGTTCCAGCAAGCTCTCATCATTATTGCCCTTTCAGGATGAATTTGGTATTCTTCGAGTTGGTGGGCGCCTCGAAAAGTCAACCCTTCCTTATGAGGCCCGTCATCCTATTATACTGCCTAGACAACATCCAGTTACCATCGCCATTATCACTCACTTTCATGAGCGGAATCTCCATGCTGGACCACAAGCTTTGTTGGGAGCGATTCGTCTGCAATATTGGCCGATTGGTGGCCGCAAAACAGTTTCCAGCATAGTAAACAAATGCATGAGATGTTTCCGGAACAAGCCCCGCTTGATGGAGCACGTAATGGCTAATATTCCAAAAGAGCGATTTGTTGAAACTCGAGCGTTTGATATCACTGGTGTGGACTTTTGCGGACCATTCTTCTACAAGCCTGACACTCGAAACAAAGCTCCTATAAAATGCTACATCAGCGTATTTATTTGCTTCACCACGAAAGCCGTTCATTTGGAGTTGGTCAAGGACCTATCTACGTGTGCATTTCTCAATGCTCTAAAGCGCTTTATGAGCACTCGTGGCAAGCCACGTCAGATTTGGTCTGACAATGCCACCAACTTTGTCGGCGACAAAAACGAGCTGTTGGACCTAAAAAATCTCTTCCTCAGTAGCTGTCATCAAGAGGCTGTGCTCCAGTTTTGTTTGGCGGACACAATTGACTGGCGCTTCATTCCACCGCGCTCCCCTCACTTTGGTGGCTTTTGGGAGGCGGCCGTAAAAACTGCAAAGCATCCCTTCTATCGGGTTGTGGGATCAACTTTTCTAGGATTCGAAGAGCTTCGTACCCTTGTGTGCCACATAACGGCAGTCATTAATTCTAGACCACTGCTTCCCATTTCAGAAGATCCAGAAGACCTTGATGTTCTCACCCCAGCTCATTTTTTGGTTGGTGGCCCACAATCCACGTTCACAGAACCAGATGTGACACGGCTCAATTTCAATCGTCTGGACAGCTGGCAGCGAGTGTCCTACATGCACCGAGTCTTTTGGTCTCGCTGGCGAGAAGAATATTTAAATCTTCTGCAACAGCGTTCCAAATGGCGGACTCCCAAGCTTGGTGTGGCTCTCAACGACATCGTTCTTGTCAAAGACAAGAACTTACCTCCTTTGAAATGGCCACTAGCTGGAGTGGTTGAATTGGTCAAAGGAACTGATGACATCACACGCGTTGCAGTTCTCAACACAGCTAATGGAATCATAAAGCGAGCAACTAATAAGCTGTGTCTGCTTCCCCTTATCGATCCTGTTGAAGCTCAATCGTTCAACGGGGGGAGTATGTTCGGTCCATCAGCTTAAAATTGAATTAATATTATGTTTGCATAACATTTCAATTACATCTTGCCCTGCGAGGCAAGCAATGTCACTGTTTTGTTTTGTTTGGCGCTTCTCGCATGTCATAAAATAACTCAATATTATTTGCTGTTAACTATCCAGCGCTTATCGCTTTGCGCTCATCGTAGTTTCTGTTATCGCGCTCTTTTACCTTTTGCACTTTGTCTTCAGCGGCTAGCGCATCAATGCTAGCGACGCCGCAACTCACTCTTGTCTCCTACGTTCGCTATATCGGAACTCTTATCTATCGCTTCGTTAAATATTGAAATTTTTCGCATAATTCGCATAATCAATACGCTCGCTATAAGAATATAAATAAACCAATTGTTTCATGAATCTATAAGAAAAAGCGGCATTTTCATAACAGTCTAAATTTCTCGCTATTAAGTGCTAATAAAAAAGCTTGTTAGCCCAACAGAGTCATAGCTCATAGACTTTGTTAATTTGTTGCGTTCGATTTTCAAAAATACTAAAAAAAATACAAAATTTAAACTTATAAACCTAGCTACCCCTACTTAATACCGCTAAACGCCACCGCAACGATTGCGGCCAAGAAGTCAAAGACCGAAGGCAACCTGGTCAGCACTCATTCATTGTATTGAAGTGACCAGCACTCATTTAGTTACTATGCTAACCACTCGACAGAATAATGAGTGGCTGAAAAATCCTAAACAACCTACCATTTTTCCCCATTGAAAATGGGTTAAAAGGGTATAATGTATTTGTGCAAATATATGTAACAGGCAGAAGGAGCCTCTCCGACCCCATGAAATATATATATTCTTGTTCAGCATCAACAGCCGAGTCGATCTAGCCATGCTCGTCTTTCTGTCCGTCCGTCTGTCCGTCCGCCCGTATGTATGAACGCAAGGATCTTAGAGCTTGTAAGAGCTAGAGACTTGAAATTTTAGTTCTAGGTCTTCCTAGTCCATGCACAAGTAATCGATATCGAAATCCTGTTTTTGAGCAAATTGGTTAAATAATAAGAGCTAAAGTCACTAAAAGTGATATGTTTATTCTAGAATATATATATCAAGTATCTTTCATTTTGTACCTATCGCCACCTCTCCGCTACTACCTTATAGCTATAAATCAAGTTAATAACCCAAGGAGTATTGCCCACCAATTTAAGCTACAGCTTTAATGCAATTTACTTTTTGAGAATACACAAATATGTTGTCGTACAATAATATATACTGTGGAAAATTTCATTAAGATCGGTTAAGAAACACAAAAGAAAAGGGTTTTTGCTGCCCACAAATTTCTATCTACATGTAAACACCCACACATTCAAGCGCGTATTCTTTGAATGCTATCAAAAGCATTGCAATAGCGATTGTATTGATTTCTGTGCTGCTATTTAAATTCGATTTTTTTTTGCATTTATATTTATTACCTCAAACGAGCGCGTAGCGCGTGCTACATTTAGTGTTGGTAGAAGAGGGTTCAGGCTATTCCCTAGTCGGGAGCTCTTACTTGCTTTTAATTGTTAAGTGTTGATCTCTGGTCCTGACTATCCAACTCTTTTAAAAACTGCCGTTCAAAATTAATAAGAATCTTTTAGGCAACTGCATTTAGGTTACGAAGCTGCATTTTCTGTCGGTTGAAAAAAGATAGTCTCGTTACTTGAACTTAAAGTAGTTATACTCTCCCGTGTTAAGTTCGAAGCGTCTTGCATAACATCCTCTTCAGGCCGTCAAATAGGTGAGTTGGCTCCCTTTCTGGCTAATTCATCTACGACTTCGTCCCAGGGAGACCAGCAGGACCTATTTCCCAGTAGATGTCAACTATATTGATCTTCCCTAACATATTCCGAGGAGCATAGCCACAATAAGCCAGGAGCCTAGAAGGGAAACGGTTTTGTTGCTGATGAAGTTATGTTAACATTATTATGTGCAGTCAAGCAAGTAGCTAGCGGTACCAGTAAGAACATATGGATGAATGTCTCGATTATCACTAGAAATGGATTTGTGCTACTTCTATTGCTTATGTGTTTATGATAACAGTCGGACAAACAAGTAATTATTTACCTATATAGTATTATTATGGTAAGCCTGAAACCCGGCATTCAACCGATTCACTTTTATAAATAAATGGAAAATATTGTAAAGTTGTCTGAACAATTAACCGAACAGTCGAAACTTGTTCGTGACTATAAAAGCAAGTACAATTATTATCGGACACAATCGACTATGCAGTTGTTATACCCTTGCAGAGGGTATTATAATTTTGTCGTGAAATGTGTAACGCATAGAAGGAGACATCTCCGACCCCATATAGTATATATATTCTTGATCAGCATCAACAGCCGAGTCGATATAGCCATGTCCGTCTGTCCGTCTGTCTGTTTCTATGCGAACTAGTCTCTCAGTTTTAAAGCTATCTTAATGAAACTTTGCAGAAGTCCCTTTTTCCGTTGCACGCAGCACATATGTCAAAACCAGCTGGATCGGACCACTATATCATATAGCTGCCATGGGAACGATCGATCGAAAATTTAGTTCTTGTATGAAAAAAATTTGTTTATCAAGATATCTTGACCAAACTCGGCATTTATTAGTTTTACTATGCTCCCCATATATATGCAAAATCCTATTAAGATCGGACCACTATATCATATAGCTGCCATAGGAACGATCGGTCGAAAATTAAGTTGTATAAAAAAACATTTCGTTTTTCAAGATATCTTGACCAAACTCGGCATTTATTAGTTTTACTAAGCTCCTCATATATATGCAAAATCCTATTAAGATCGGACAACTATATCATATATCTGCCAGAGAGCGATCGGTCGAAAATTAAGTTGTATGAAAAAACATTTGGTTTTTCAAGATATCTTGACCAAACTCGGCATTTATTAGTTTTACTAAGCTCCTCATATATGCATATGCAAAATCCTATTAAGATCGGACTACTATATCATGTATCTGCCAGAGAGCGATCGGTCGAAAACTAGGTTTTTGATTAAAAACATTTTTGTTTATCAAGATATCTTGACCAAACTCGGTATTAACTATTTTCCCTGTGCTTCGTAGATACGGGCAAAGCACTATGAGCATTATGAAAAGGTTGGGTCTGCAAGGGTATTAGATCTTCGGCGTGCCGAAGATAGCCTTTCTTTCTCGTTTTTTGTTAAGTTTAAAGATGCTGACATTATTTTCATACCCTGAACCCATTAATAATGGGTAAAAGGGGTATATTGTATTTGTTCAAAGTGCAAATGTATGTAACAGGCAGAAGGAAGCATCTCCGACCCCGTAAAGTATGTATATTCTTGATCAGTATCAATAGCCATGTCCGTCTGTCTGTCCGTCCGTCCGTCCGTCCGTCTGTCCGTATGTATGAACGCAAGGATCTCAGAGCTAGATACTTGAAATTTAAGATGTAGGTGCTCCAAGCAATCGATAAAAATCAATATCGACATCCTGGTTTTTGAGCAAATTGGGTAAATAATAAGAGCTAGAGTCACCAAACATGATATGTTGTTTCTAGAATATTATATATATGTCAAGTATCTTTCATTTTATACCTATCGCCACCTCCCCTCTAACACCTTAGAGCTATAAATCAAGTTAATAACCCAAATTGTATTGCCAACCAATTTAAGCCATAATTTTAATGCAATTGAATTTTTGAGTATACACAAATATTCTATGGTACAATAATATATACTGTAGAAAATTTCATTAAGATCGGTTAAGAGAAAACCAAAGTTATATGTAACTGCGCAATTGGATGGCACAGCTAGTGAAAACATCAATAATTTGTGTACACACACACATTCATGAGCGTCTGCATCGCATTCTATCGCATTCTAACAGCAGTGTAATTGCTTTTTTCTGTAATGCTATTTAAGTTTGTGTTTTTCTCAATAATACTTAATTATTGGTGTGGCTGTGGAGTAGAGGCATAGCAAGTGTTGCGGTCTGTCGCGAGTTCGAGCCCTACCTGGGAAACTATTTTTTTTTATTTTTTTTTTGCTGTTTTATGTGTTGAGAAGAGTCGTCAGCAAGTAATACGGTCAGTTGCGAGTTCGAACCCTGCCAAGGGAATTTTTTGTTCCTTTAATTTATCTTTATTACTTCAAACGAGCGCGTTGCGCGAACTGCATTTGGTGTTGGAATAAGAGGGTTCAGGGTATTCCCTGTTGGAATTTGGAATAAGAGGGTTCAGGGTATTCCCGACTAGAATCTCTTACTTGTTCTATTTCAGTTTGAAGTAGACGGCAGCGGTTGTGCAAAATTTGAATCTGGAGTACGCGGCTTGGGTACAGATGTTGCAATCGTTAGCAGTATGGTTTCCTAGCTCAATTTATTCTTTCAATGTGCATGGGTGTTATTGTTAAGCTTACTGGAACTACTACAGCTGTTATAAGTACGGCCAGCCTTTTAAGTCTTTGTGGGGCTTTATCTGCATCAAAAATTATATATCTAGATCTATAATTTGTTATAAAATGTATATGTCAAAACAACCAGATAAATAATATAAATCATATTTTGTTCGCCTCTAGGGCATATTGCTAGCAGCATAAAATTCAAAGAACTTCATGTTATTAAATAATAAATAATTCAAAATAAATATCAATTGAATCCGTTTTTAGTTGTAGTATAAATATTGACATACTGGAGCAATAAATATCTCGTTTCATAACTGGTCCTGTGTTTCATTATTCGTTTACGCGGATCAACAGTCAATAATATTTCCGCTAACGCAAAGTAAATGATTAATTTACACACACAAACGGAATTGCAACTGCGATCAAATGGTTTGGTGTGCTCTGTTATGTGCTAGGCTCTTGACTTTTGGGAAGTCTATCGTATTTGGTATTTGCACAAATGTTGCAGTTTTTGCCGATTACTAAAGCCAACTTTTTTTATTTTTGGAAAATAGTAGTCGGGAAGTATCTGCTTCAAGTTCTTCTGTGAGCGAGATTGTGTTCTGTTGTCACACTTTTCATCCTTGTTAAAATGTTCGCAAACATTTACGAATGAAAGAATGATTTTATACAATAAAAAAAATATTTATTATAAATAAATTTATTATTTACTATTTACGTATAAAAGAATGGTCTCTTAAACCAAAATAATAATTGGGAGAGATAGTGTCGATACCGAGGATCGATTTCACATCGAATGTGTTTGAGACGGGTCTTATGCTTTTTAAAAACAAATCGGGTTAAATGATACTGACGAGAGTCCTCTTGAGCTACATGAATAACTCTCTGACGCCTCTGATCAGGATAGGCTCCAAGCTGTTTGATATTTTTAAATAACTTGCTTGTGCGGTAGGCACGGCTGACTGTATCCCTGCTGGCCTTGTTGCCGGGCAAAGTTTGTTGGAGATGTTGGATCTAGATTCATTTTTCTACCAGGGCGTGACGCCGGGCGCCCCACTGTGACTGGCACCCTTAGCTCTTTTTAAAGCATGGGCTTTTGTATTGCCCTTTGTTGCATCCTTTGACTTTTTGTTCACCATGTTTCTGATGTTGGTAGTTTTTAGGCGACTTTTTATGTCCTTTCTCCAAAATCATCGCACCTTCGACGCAAAGGTATATATATCATGACTGAACTCGATTTCCTGCGCCTTAGCTAAGGCAGACGGTAAATCTTTGGGCTGAGCTGTGCTGTGCCAAAGAAGCATATACCCCATGATAGTTTTGTTTGTTGGCAAGCTGAGATTTTTTCTTTTCCTCGACGTGGAATTGTACAAGGGGCAAGTTGCCCTTCCTGAGTGTGGAAAGTTCCTGCTTAATCAGCATACATAAATTCCATTTAGCTCTAATGGCATCAAAAGTAAAATATTGTGGCAAAAGATGCCAGCGTGTTATTAACTGTGCCCTATATTTTTATACCCTGAACCTATTAAAAATGGGTAAAAAGCGTATTATGTATTCGTGCAAATGTAACAGGCAGAAGGGAGCATCTCCGACCCCATAAAGTATATATATTCTTGTTCAGCATCAACAGCCGAGTCGATCTAGCCATGTTCGTCTGTCTGTCCGTCCGTCCGTCCGTATGTATGAACGCAAGGATATCAGAACCTATAAGAGCTAGAGACTTGATTGAATTTTGGCTGTAGGTCCTCCTGGTGCCTGCGCAGATCGAGTTTGTTTCCGATATTCGATAACTTGACCCGTTTCCAACTAATCGATAAAAATCGATATCGAAATCCTGTTTTTTGAGCAACTTTGGTAAATAATAACGGCTAGTCACCAAACTTAACACATAGCTTCTAGAATAGTACATATATCTGCATTTAATGTTGGAAGAGGAGGGTTCAGGGTATCCCCTAGTCGGGAGCTCCCGACTCGAACCTCCTACTTGTTTTCTTGTATTTTATACCGCCCTTAAATGGTTTAAAGTCTATATATAGTTCTTGCTTCTTGCCAGTTTGTATAAGGTTTATGATCTCCTTTAGTTTCCTATTAAGCTCGGCCCTTTGACTTCTAACGCAGTGCCCACTGCTTTTGCTATAATATTCTGTATCTGTGCAAGGGCTTAAATGATTTATTGTCAGAAAATTCTGCCAGCTCTTATTTTAGTGGGCTACTAAGTAAGTCGTCAATATCTTTCGTCACGCTATCGGATCTAATCATAGCGTCATAGTTCATCGACTTTGTTAATTTGTTGGGTTTGATTTTCAAAAATACTAAAGTAAATAAATGGCAAAAATTAAACTTATAAACCTAGCTACCCCTACTTAATACGGCTCTAAACGCCTCCGCAACTATCGCTGCCAAGGAGTCAGTGACCGAAGGCAACCTGGTCAGCACTCATTCATTGTATTAAAGTGACCAGCACTCAGTTAGTTCCTTTTGCTAACTTCCACTCGGCAGAATAATGAGTGGCTGAAAAATCCTAAACAATTTACGATTTTATCCCATTTTGGTAATGTATTTGTGCAAATGTAAGTAACAGGCAGAAGGGGCCTCTCCGACCCCATAAAGTATATATATTCTTGATCAGCATCAACAGCCGCGTCGATCTAGCCATGTCCGTCTGTCTATCCGCCTGTCCGTCCGTCCGTCTGTCCATCCGTCCATATGTATGAACGCAAGGATCTTAGAACCTATAAGAGCTAGAGATTTAAAATTTTAGTTCTAGGTCCTCCTAGTTCATGCGCATATTGAGTTTGTTTCCGATAATAGATAACTTACTCCATTTCAAAATAATCATTATCGAAATCCTGTTTTTGAGCAAATTGGGTAAATATTAAGAGCTAGAGTCATCAATATTAATATGTTGCTTCCAGAATATTATCTATATATCAATATTTTGTATAATAATCCAAGAGGCGATCGACGTATTAAATCAAACAAAGGGCATCCTCTCTAAAGGTTGCTTTGAACTCAGAAAATGGTGCTCGAGTCACTCTGCAGTGCTTAAAGGTGTTCCTGACAAGGATAAGGACTCGTTTTTAAAATTTAGCGATGGAAGCGACATTACCCAAACTTTGGGCCTTGCATGGGATCCTTCAACTGATAAATTAATGTTTTCTCTCACGCCTACCAATCAGACACTTAAACCTTGAAAGAGATCTGTTCTGTCCACTATAGCTCATTTTTACGATCCACTAGGATTAATTGGACCAGTCATCGTTAGGGCCAAAATCTTTATGCAGCTTCTTTGGAAGAAAAACTTGAATTGGGATGAGAGTCTTCCAACTTCTCTTAATACTGCCTGGCAGGAGATTTACCAAACTTTCGGCAACATCCAATTATCAACCTTTCCCCGGTTGGTTTGCAATACAATGTGCGATGTAAAGGTTCACGGTTTCTGTGACGCCAGCATTATCGCGTACGGAGCTTGCATTTATGTGGTTTCAAAGGGACATCATTCGACTTCACGCCTCTTTTGCTCTAAATCACGAGTGGCTCCACTTAAAACTCTTACGGTACCAAAACTCGAGCTTTGTGGCGCACTTTTGTTAGCCCAATTGATGCAGGAAGTAGCTGAAATTAAATTATTTACCGGTACATTCCATTGCTGGTCAGATTCATCAATATGTCTATCATGGGTCCGAGATGAATCGTCGAAGTTCAACGTATTCGTTGCAAATCGGATCGCCACCATCCAGGAGCTCACAGCGGTCTTCTAGTGGCATTATGTTCCAACAGCCAGTAATCCATCTGACATTCTCTCCAGAGGGGCCACTCCCGACGAGCTTATACAGACAAAACTTTGGTCATGTGGTCCTGAATTTTTGACTGGCCCACAAAGCTGCTGGCCTGCGACTTGGCTTCTTGAAAAACCAATACTGGAGTTACGCAAAAGAGTGTTGCTCATCACAGATCCTGCAGATGATGCCATATTAAGGTGCAAATATGTAAATTCCTTTTCTGCTATTCAACGAGTATTTACCTATGTATACAAGTTTATCCATCGTATTCGGCGCCCCGCACTTTTGATCTCCGACATACGTTTTGGATCGTTCATACTTTTACGAAACGTTCAAAAGGCTTCTCTTTGGGATGATATAAAGAACCTGCAATCAAAGGGCGTGGTCGCTCGTTCCAGCAAGCTCTCATCATTATTGCCCTTTCAGGATGAATTTGGTATTCTTCGAGTTGGTGGGCGCCTCGAAAAGTCAACCCTTCCTTATGAGGCCCGTCATCCGATTATACTGCCTAGACAACATCCAGTTACCATCGCCATTATCACTCACTTTCATGAGCGGAATCTCCATGCTGGACCACAAGCTTTGTTGGGAGCGATTCGTCTGCAATATTGGCCGATTGGTGGCCGCAAAACAGTTTCCAGCATAGTAAACAAATGCATGAGATGTTTCCGGAACAAGCCCCGCTTGATGGAGCACGTAATGGCTAATCTTCCAAAAGAGCGATTTGTTGAAACTCGAGCGTTTGATATCACTGGTGTGGATTTTTGCGGACCATTCTTCTACAAGCCTGACACTCGAAACAAAGCTCCTATAAAATGCTACATCAGCGTATTTATTTGCTTCACCACGAAAGCCGTTCATTTGGAGTTGGTCAAGGACCTATCTACGTGTGCATTTCTCAATGCTCTAAAGCGCTTTATAAGCACTCGTGGCAAGCCACGTCAGATTTGGTCTGACAATGCCACCAACTTTGTCGGCGACAAAAACGAGCTGTTGGACCTAAAAAATCTCTTCCTCAGTAGCTGTCATCAAGAGGCTGTGCTCCAGTTTTGTTTGGCGGACACAATTGACTGGCGCTTCATTCCACCGCGCTCCCCTCACTTTGGTGGCCTTTGGGAGGCGGCCGTAAAAACTGCAAAGCATCCCTTCTATCGGGTTGTGGGATCAACTGTTCTAGGATTCGAAGAGCTTCGTACCCTTGTGTGCCACATAACGGCAGTCATTAATTCTAGACCACTGCTTCCCATTTCAGAAGATCCAGAAGACCTTGATGTTCTCACCCCAGCTCATTTTTTGGTTGGTGGCCCACAATCCACGTTCACAGAACCAGATGTGACACGGCTCAATTTCAATCGTCTGGACAGCTGGCAGCGAGTGTCCTACATGCACCGAGTCTTTTGGTCTCGCTGGCGAGAAGAATATTTAAATCTTCTGCAACAGCGTTCCAAATGGCGGACTCCCAAGCCTGGTGTGGCTCTCAACGACATCGTTCTTGTCAAAGACAAGAACTTACCTCCTTTGAAATGGCCACTAGCTGGAGTGGTTGAATTGGTCAAAGGAACTGATGATGGAATCATAAAGCGAGCAACTAATAAGCTGTGTCTGCTTCCCCTTATCGATCCTGTTGAAGCTCAATCGTTCAACGGGGGGAGTATGTTCGGTCCATCAGCTTAAAATTGAATTAATATTATGTTTGCATAACATTTCAATTACATCTTGCCCTGCGAGGCAAGCAATGTCACTGTTTTGTTTTGTTTGGCGCTTCTCGCATGTCATAAAATAACTCAATATTATTTGCTGTTAACTATCCAGCGCTTATCGCTTTGCGCTCATCGTAGTTTCTGTTATCGCGCTCTTTTACCTTTTGCACTTTGTCTTCAGCGGCTAGCGCATCAATGCTAGCGACGCCGCAACTCACTCTTGTCTCCTACGTTCGCTATATCGGAACTCTTATCTATCGCTTCGTTAAATATTGAAATTTTTCGCATAATTCGCATAATCAATACGCTCGCTATAAGAATATAAATAAACCAATTGTTTCATGAATCTATAAGAAAAAGCGGCATTTTCATAACAGTCTAAATTTCTCGCTATTAAGTGCTAATAAAAAAGCTTGTTAGCCCAACAGAGTCATAGCTCATAGACTTTGTTAATTTGTTGCGTTCGATTTTCAAAAATACTAAAAAAATACAAAATTTAAACTTATAAACCTAGCTACCCCTACTTAATACCGCTAAACGCCACCGCAACGATTGCGGCCAAGAAGTCAAAGACCGAAGGCAACCTGGTCAGCACTCATTCATTGTATTGAAGTGACCAGCACTCATTTAGTTACTATGCTAACCACTCGACAGAATAATGAGTGGCTGAAAAATCCTAAACAATCTACCATTTTTCCCCATTGAAAATGGGTTAAAAGGGTATAATGTATTTGTGCAAATATATGTAACAGGCAGAAGGAGCCTCTCCGACCCCATGAAATATATATATTCTTGTTCAGCATCAACAGCCGAGTCGATCTAGCCATGCTCGTCTTTCTGTCCGTCCGTCTGTCCGTCCGCCCGTATGTATGAACGCAAGGATCTTAGAGCCTATAAGAGCTAGAGACTTGAAATTTTAGTTCTAGGTCTTCCTAGACCATGCACAAGTAATCGATATCGAAATCCTGTTTTTGAGCAAATTGGTTAAATAATAAGAGCTAAAGTCACTAAAAGTGATATGTTTATTCTAGAATATATATATCAAGTATCTTTCCTTTTGTACCTATCGCCACCTCTCCGCTACTACCTTATAGCTATAAATCAAGTTAATAACCCAAGGAGTATTGCCCACCAATTTAAGCTACAGCTTTAATGCAATTTACTTTTTGAGAATACACAAATATGTTTTCGTACAATAATATATACTGTGGAAAATTTCATTAAGATCGGTTAAGAAACACAAAAGAAAAGGGTTTTTGCTGCCCACAAATTTCTATCTACATGTAAACACCCACACATTCAAGCGCGTATTCTTTGAATGCTATCAAAAGCATTGCAATAGCGATTGTATTGATTTCTGTGCTGCTATTTAAATTCGATTTTTTTTTGCATTTATATTTATTACCTCAAACGAGCGCGTAGCGCGTGCTACATTTAGTGTTGGTAGAAGAGGGTTCAGGCTATTCCCTAGTCGGGAGCTCTTACTTGCTTTTAATTGTTAAGTGTTGATCTCTGGTCCTGACTATCCAACTCTTTTAAAAACTGCCGTTCAAAATTAATAAGAATCTTTTAGGCAACTGCATTTAGGTTACGAAGCTGCATTTTCTGTCGGTTGAAAAAAGATAGTCTCGTTACTTGAACTTAAAGTAGTTATACTCTCCCGTGTTAAGTTCGAAGCGTCTTGCATAACATCCTCTTCAGGCCGTCAAATAGGTGAGTTGGCTCCCTTTCTGGCTAATTCATCTCCGACTTCGTCCCAGGGAGACCAGCAGGACCTATTTCCCAGTAGATGTCCACTATATTGATCTGCCCTAACATATTCCGAGGAGCATAGCCACAATAAGCCAGGAGCCTAGAAGGGAAACGGTTTTGTTGCTGATGAAATTATGATAACATTATTATATGCAGTCAAGCAAGTAGCTAGCGGTACCAGTAAGAACATATGGATGAATGTCTCGATTATCACTAGAAATGGATTTGTGCTACTTCTATTGCTTATGTGTTTATGATAACAGTCGGACAAACAAGTAATTATTTACCTATATAGTATTACTATGGTAAGCCTGAAACCCGGCTTTCAACCGATTCACTTTTATAAATAAATGGAAAATATTGTAAAGTTGTCTGAACAATTAACCGAACAGTCGAAACTTGTTCGTGGCTATAAAAGCAAGTACAATTATTATCGGACATAATCGACTATGCAGTTGTTATACCCTTGCAGAGGGTATTATAATTTTGTCGTGAAATGTGTAACGCATAGAAGGAGACATCTCCGACCCCATAAAGTATATATATTCTTGATCAGCATCAACAGCCGAGTCGATATAGCCATGTCCGTCTGTCCGTCTGTCCGTCTGTCTGTTTCTATGCGATCTAGTCCCTCAGTTTTAAAGCTATCTTAATGAAACTTTGCAGAAGTCCCTTTTTCCGTTGCACGCAGCACATATGTCAAAACCAGCTGGATCGGTCTGGAACGATCGGTCGAAAATTAAGTTGTATGAAAAAACATTTCGTTTTTCAACATATCTTGACCAAACTCGGCATTTATTAGTTTTACTAAGCTCCTCATATATGCATATGCAAAATCCTATTAAGATCGGACTACTATATCATATATCTGCCAGAGAGCGATCGGTCGAAAACTAGGTTTTTGATTAAAAACATTTTTGTTTATCAAGATATCTTGACCAAACTCGGTATTAACTATTTTCCCTGTGCTTCGTAGATACGGGCAAAGCACTATGAGCATTATGAAAAGGTTGGGTCTGCAAGGGTATTAGATCTTCGGCGTGCCGAAGATAGCCTTTCTTTCTCTTTTTTTGTTAAGTTTAAAGATGCTGACATTATTTTCATACCCTGATCCCATTAATAATGGGTAAAAGGGGTATATTGTATTTGTTCAAAGTGCAAATGTATGTAACAGGCAGAAGGAAGCATCTCCGACCCCGTAAAGTATGTATATTCTTGATCAGTATCAATAGCCATGTCCGTCTGTCTGTCCGTCCGTCCGTCCGTCCGTCTGTCCGTATGTATGAACGCAAGGATCTCAGAGCTAGATACTTGAAATTTTAGATGTAGGTGCTCCAAGCAATCGATAAAAATCAATATCGACATCCTGGTTTTTGAGCAAATTGGGTAAATAATAAGAGCTAGAGTCACCAAACATGATATGTTGTTTCTAGAATATTATATATATGTCAAGTATCTTTCATTTTATACCTATCGCCACCTCCCCTCTAACACCTTAGAGCTATAAATCAAGTTAATAACCCAAATTGTATTGCCAACCAATTTAAGCCATAAGTTTAATGCAATTGAATTTTTGAGTATACACAAATATTCTATGGTACAATAATATATACTGTAGAAAATTTCATTAAGATCGGTTAAGAGACAACCAAAGTTATATGTAACTGCGCAATTGGATGGCACAGCTAGTGAAAACATCAATAATTTGTGTACACACACACATTCATGAGCGTCTGCATCGCATTCTATCGCATTCTAACAGCAGTGTAATTGCGACTTTTTTCTGTAATGCTATTTAAGTTCGTGTTTTTCTCAATAATACTTAATTATTGGTGTGGCTGTGGAGTAGAGGCATAGCAAGTGTTGCGGTCTGTCGCGAGTTCGAGCCCTACCTGGGAAACTATTTTTTTTTTTTTTTTTTTGCTGTTTTATGTGTTGAGCAGAGTCGTCAGCAAGTAATACGGTCAGTTGCGAGTTCGAACCCTGCCAAGGGAATTTTTTGTTCTTTTAATTTAACTTTATTACTTCAAACGAGCGCGTTGCGCGAACTGCATTTGGTGTTGGAATAAGAGGGTTCAGGGTATTCCCTGTTGGAATTTGGAATAAGAGGGTTCAGGGTATTCCCGACTAGAATCTCTTACTTGTTCTATTTCAGTTTGAAGTAGACGGCAGCGGAGGTGCAAAATTTGAATCTGGAATACGCGGCTTGGGTACAGATGTTGCATGGGTGTTATTGTTAAGCTTACTGGAACTACTACAGATGTTAAAGTACGGCCAGCCTTTTAAGTCTTTGTGGGGCTTTATCTGCATCAAAAATTATATATCTAGATCTATAATTTGTTATAAAATGTATATGTCAAAACAACCAGATAAATAATATAAATCATATTTTGTTCGCCTCTAGGGCATATTGCTAGCAGCATAAAATTCAAAGAACTTCATGTTATTAAATAATAAAAATTTCAAAATAAATATCAATTGAATCTGTTTTTAGTTGTAGTATAAATATTGACATACTGGAGCAATAAATATCTCGTTTCATAACTGGTCCTGTGTTTCATTATTCGTTTACGCGGATCAACAGTCAATAATATTTCCGCTAACGCAAAGTAAATGATTAATTTACACACAAACGGAATTGCAACTGCGATCAAATGGTTTGGTGTGCTCTATTATGTGCTAGGCTCTTGATTTTTGGGAAGTCTATCGTATTTGCTATCTGCACAAATGTTGCAGTTTTTGCCGATTACTAAAGCCAACTTTTTTTATTTTTGGAAAATAGTAGTCGGGAAGTATCTGCTTCAAGTTCTTCTGTGAGCGAGATTGTGTTCTGTCACACTTTTCATCCTTATTAAAATGTTCGCATACATTTACGAATGAAAGAATGATTTTATACAATAAAAAAAATATTTATTATAAATAAATTTATTATTTACTATTAACGTATAAAAGAATGGTCTCTTAAACCAAAATAATAATTGGGAGAGATAGTGTCGATACCGAGGATCGATTTCACATCGAATGTGTTTGAGACGGGTCTTATGCTTTTTAAAAACAAATCGGGTTAAATGATACTGACGAGAGTCCTCTTGAGCTACATGAATAACTCTCTGACGCCTCTGATCAGGATGGGCTCCAAGCTGTTTGATATTTTTAAATAACTTGCTTGTGCGGTAGGCACGGCTGACTGTACCCTGCTGGCCTTGTTGCCGGGCAAAGTTTGTTGAAGATGTTGGATCTAGATTCATTTTTCTACCAGGGCGTGAACCCGGGCGCCCCACTGTGACTGGCACCCTTAGCTCTTTTTAAAGCATGGGCTTTTGTATTGCCCTTTGTTGCATCCTTTGACTTTTTGTTCACCATGTTTCTGATGTTGGTAGTTTTTAGGCGACTTTTTATGTCCTTTCTCCAAAATCATCGCACCTTCGACGCAAAGGTGTATATATCATGACTGAACTCGATTTCCTGCGCCTTAGCTAAGGCAGACGGTAAATCTTTGGGCTGAGCTGTGCTGTGCCAAAGAAGCATATACCCCATGATAGTTTTGTTTGTTGGCAAGCTGAGATTTTTTCTTTTCCTCGACGTGGAATTGTACAAGGGGCAAGTTGCCCTTCCTGAGTGTGGCAAGTTCCTGCTTAATCAGCATACATAAATTCCATTTAGCTCTAATGGCATCAAAAGTAAAATATTGTGGCAAAAGATGCCAGCGTGTTATCAACTGTGCCCTATATTTTTATACCCTGAACCTATTAAAAATGGGTAAAAAGCGTATTATGTATTCGTGCAAATGTAACAGGCAGAAGGGAGCATCTCCGACCCCATAAAGTATATATATTCTTGTTCAGCATCAACAGCCGAGTCGATCTAGCCATGTTCGTCTGTCTGTCCGTCCGTCCGTCCGTATGTATGAACGCAAGGATATCAGAACCTATAAGAGCTAGAGACTTGATTGAATTTTGGCTGTAGGTCCTCCTAGTGCCTGCGCAGATCGAGTTTGTTTCCGATATTCGATAACTTGACCCGTTTCCAACTAATCGATAAAAATCGATATCGAAATCCTGTTTTTTGAGCAACTTTGGTAAATAATAACGGCTAGTCACCAAACTTAACACATAGCTTCTAGAATAGTACATATATCTGCATTTAATGTTGGAAGAGGAGGGTTCAGGGTATCCCCTAGTCGGGAGCTCCCGACTCGAACCTCCTACTTGTTTTCTTGTATTTTATACCGCCCTTAAATGGTTTAAAGTCTATATATAGTTCTTGCTTCTTGCCAGTTTGTATAAGGTTTATGATCTCCTTTAGTTTCCTATTAAGCTCGGCCCTTTGACTTCTAACGCAGTGCCCACTGCTTTTGCTATAATATTCTGTATCTGTGCAAGGGCTTAAATGATTTATTGTCAGAAAATTCTGCCAGCTCTTATTTTAGTGGGCTACTAAGTAAGTCGTCAATATCTTTCGTCACGCTATCGGATCTAATCATAGAGTCATAGCTCATCGACTTTGTTAATTTGTTGGGTTTGATTTTCAAAAATACTAAAGTAAATAAATGGCAAAAATTAAACTTATAAACCTAGCTACCCCTACTTAATACGGCTCTAAACGCCTCCGCAACTATCGCTGCCAAGGAGTCAGTGACCGAAGGCAACCTGGTCAGCACTCATTCATTGTATTAAAGTGACCAGCACTCATTTAGTTCCTTTTGCTAACTTCCACTCGGCAGAATAATGAGTGGCTGAAAAATCCTAAACAATTTACGATTTTATCCCATTTCGGTAATGTATTTGTGCAAATGTAAGTAACAGGCAGAAGGGGCCTCTCCGACCCCATAAAGTATATATATTCTTGATCAGCATCAACAGCCGCGTCGATCTAGCCATGTCCGTCTGTCTATCCGCCTGTCCGTCCGTCCGTCTGTCCATCCGTCCATATGTATGAACGCAAGGATCTTAGAACCTATAAGAGCTAGAGATTTAAAATTTTAGTTCTAGGTCCTCCTAGTTCATGCGCAGATTGAGTTTGTTTCCGATAATAGATAACTTACTCCATTTCCAAATAATCATTATCGAAATCCTGTTTTTGAGCAAATTGGGTAAATATTAAGAGCTAGAGTCATCAATATTAATATGTTGCTTCCAGAATATTATCTATATATCAATATTTTGTATAATAATCCAAGAGGCGATCGACGTATTAAATCAAACAAAGGGCATCCTCTCTAAAGGTTGCTTTGAACTCAGAAAATGGTGCTCGAGTCACTCTGCAGTGCTAAAAGGTGTTCCTGACAAGGATAAGGACTCGTTTTTAAAATTTAGCGATGGAAGCGACATTACCAAAACTTTGGGCCTTGCATGGGATCCTTCAACTGATAAATTAATGTTTTCTCTCACGCCTACCAATCAGACACTTAAACCTTGAAAGAGATCTGTTCTGTCCACTATAGCTCATTTTTACGATCCACTAGGATTAATTGGACCAGTCATCGTTAGGGCCAAAATCTTTATGCAGCTTCTTTGGAAGAAAAACTTGAATTGGGATGAGAGTCTTCCAACTTCTCTTAATACTGCCTGGCAGGAGATTTACCAAACTTTCGGCAACATCCAATTATCAACCTTTCCCCGGTTGGTTTGCAATACAATGTGCGATGTAGAGGTTCACGGTTTCTGTGACGCCAGCATTATCGCGTACGGAGCTTGCATTTATGTGGTTTCAAAGGGACATCATTCGACTTCACGCCTCTTTTGCTCTAAATCACGAGTGGCTCCACTTAAAACTCTTACGGTACCAAAACTCGAGCTTTGTGGCGCACTTTTGTTAGCCCAATTGATGCAGGAAATAGCTGAAATTAAATTATTTACCGGTACATTCCATTGCTGGTCAGATTCATCAATATGTCTATCATGGGTCCGAGATGAATCGTCGAAGTTCAACGTATTCGTTGCAAATCGGATCGCCACCATCCAGGAGCTCACAGCGGTCTTCTAGTGGCATTATGTTCCAACAGCCAGTAATCCATCTGACATTCTCTCCAGAGGGGCCACTCCCGACGAGCTTATACAGTCAAAACTTTGGTCATGTGGTCCTGAATTTTTGACTGGCCCACAAAGCTGCTGGCCTGCGACTTGGCTTCTTGAAAAACCAATACTGGAGTTACGCAAAAGAGTGTTGCTCATCACAGATCCTGCAGATGATGCCATATTAAGGTGCAAATATGTAAATTCCTTTTCTGCTATTCAACGAGTATTTACCTATGTATACAAGTTTATCCATCGTATTCGGCGCCCCGGACTTTTGATCTCCGACATACGTTTTGGATCGTTCATACTTTCACGTAACGTTCAAAAGGCTTCTCTTTGGGGTGATATAAAGAACCTGCAATCAAAGGGCGTGGTCGCTCGTTCCAGCAAGCTCTCATCATTATTGCCCTTTCAGGATGAATTTGGTATTCTTCGAGTTGGTGGGCGCCTCGAAAAGTCAACCCTTCCTTATGAGGCCCGTCATCCTATTATACTGCCTAGACAACATCCAGTTACCATCGCCATTATCACTCACTTTCATGAGCGGAATCTCCATGCTGGACCACAAGCTTTGTTGGGAGCGATTCGTCTGCAATATTGGCCGATTGGTGGCCGCAAAACAGTTTCCAGCATAGTAAACAAATGCATGAGATGTTTCCGGAACAAGCCCCGCTTGATGGAGCACGTAATGGCTAATATTCCAAAAGAGCGATTTGTTGAAACTCGAGCGTTTGATATCACTGGTGTGGACTTTTGCGGACCATTCTTCTACAAGCCTGACACTCGAAACAAAGCTCCTATAAAATGCTACATCAGCGTATTTATTTGCTTCACCACGAAAGCCGTTCATTTGGAGTTGGTCAAGGACCTATCTACGTGTGCATTTCTCAATGCTCTAAAGCGCTTTATGAGCACTCGTGGCAAGCCACGTCAGATTTGGTCTGACAATGCCACCAACTTTGTCGGCGACAAAAACGAGCTGTTGGACCTAAAAAATCTCTTCCTCAGTAGCTGTCATCAAGAGGCTGTGCTCCAGTTTTGTTTGGCGGACACAATTGACTGGCGCTTCATTCCACCGCGCTCCCCTCACTTTGGTGGCTTTTGGGAGGCGGCCGTAAAAACTGCAAAGCATCCCTTCTATCGGGTTGTGGGATCAACTTTTCTAGGATTCGAAGAGCTTCGTACCCTTGTGTTTCATAAAATAACTCAATATTTTTTGCTGTTAACTATCCAGCGCTTATCGCTTTGCGCTCATCGTAGTTTCTGTTATCGCGCTCTTTTACCTTTTGCACTTTGTCTTCAGCGGCTAGCGCATCAATGCTAGCGACGCCGCAACTCACTCTTGTCTCCTACGTTCGCTATATCGGAACTCTTATCTATCGCTTCGTTAAATATTGAAATTTTTCGCATAATTCGCATAATCAATACGCTCGCTATAAGAATATAAATAAACCAATTGTTTCATGAATCTATAAGAAAAAGCGGCATTTTCATAACAGTCTAAATTTCTCGCTATTAAGTGCTAATAAAAAAGCTTGTTAGCCCAACAGAGTCATAGCTCATAGACTTTGTTAATTTGTTGCGTTCGATTTTCAAAAATACTAAAAAAAATACAAATTTTAAACTTATAAACCTAGCTACCCCTACTTAATACCGCTAAACGCCACCGCAACGATTGCGGCCAAGAAGTCAAAGACCGAAGGCAACCTGGTCAGCACTCATTCATTGTATTGAAGTGACCAGCACTCATTTAGTTACTATGCTAACCACTCGACAGAATAATGAGTGGCTGAAAAATCCTAAACAATCTACCATTTTTCCCCATTGAAAATGGGTTAAAAGGGTATAATGTATTTGTGCAAATATATGTAACAGGCAGAAGGAGCCTCTCCGACCCCATGAAATATATATATTCTTGTTCAGCATCAACAGCCGAGTCGATCTAGCCATGCTCGTCTTTCTGTCCGTCCGTCTGTCCGACCGCCCGTATGTATGAACGCAAGGATCTTAGAGCCTATAAGAGCTAGAGACTTGAAATTTTAGTTCTAGGTCTTCCTAGTCCATGCACAAGTAATCGATATCGAAATCCTGTTTTTGAGCAAATTGGTTAAATAATAAGAGCTAGAGTCACTAAAAGTGATATGTTTATTCTAGAATATATATATCAAGTATCTTTCATTTTGTACCTATCGCCACCTCCCCGCTACTACCTTATAGCTATAAATCAAGTTAATAACCCAAGGAGTATTGCCCACCAATTTAAGCTACAGCTTTAATGCAATTTACTTTTTGAGAATACACAAATATGTTTTCGTACAATAAGATATACTGTGGAAAATTTCATTAAGATCGGTTAAGAAACACAAAAGAAAAGGGTTTTTGCTGCCCACAAATTTCTATCTACATGTAAACACCCACACATTCAAGCGCGTATTCTTTGAATGCTATCCAAAGCATTGCAATAGCGATTGTATTGATTTCTGTGCTGCTACTTAAATTTGATTTTTTTTTTGCATTTATATTTATTTCCTCAAACGAGCGCGTAGCGCGTGCTACATTTAGTGTTGGTAGCAGAGGGTTCAGGCTATTCCCTAGTCGGGAGCTCTTACTTGCTTTTAATTGTTAAGTGTTGATCTCTGGTCCTGACTATCCAACTCTTTTAAAAACTGCCGTTCAAAATTAATAAGAATCTTTTAGGCAACTGCATTTAGGTTACGAAGCTGCATTTTCTGTCGGTTGAAAAAAGATAGTCTCGTTACTTGAACTTAAAGTAGTTATACTATCCCGTGTTAAGTTCGAAGCGTCTTGCATAACATCCTCTTCAGGCCGTCAAATAGGTGAGTTGGCTCCCTTTCTGGCTAATTCATATACGACTTCGTCCCAGGGAGACCAGCAGGACCTATTTCCCAGAAGATGTCCACTCTATTGATCTTGATCTATATGCAGTCAAGCAAGTAGCTAGCGGTACCAGTAAAAACATATGGATGAATGTCTCGATTATCACTAGAAATGGATTTGTGCAACTTCTATTGCTTATGTGTTTATGATAACAGTCGGACAAACAAGTAATTATTTACCTATATAGTATTACTATGGTAAGCCTGAAACCCGTCTTTCAACCGATTCGCTTTTATAAATAAATGGAAACATTGTAAAGTTGTCTGAACAATTAACCGAACAGTCGAAACTTGTTCGTGGCTATAAAAGCAAGTACAATTATTATCGGACATAATCGACTATGCAGTTGTTATACCCTTGCAGAGGGTATTATAATTTGTGTGTAACGCATAGAAGGAGACATCTCCGACCCCATAAAGTATATATATTCTTGATCAGCATCAACAGCCAAGTCGATATAGCCATGTCCGTCTGTCCGTCTGTCTGTTTCTATGCGAACTAGTCTCTCAGTTTTAAAGCTATCTTAATGAAACTTTGCAGAAGTCCCTTTTTCTGTTGCACGCAGCACATATGTCAAAACCAGCTGGATCGGACCACTTTATCATATAGCTGCCATAGGAACGATCGGTCGAAAAGTAGGATCTTGTATGAAAAAACATTTTGTTTCTCAAGATATCTTGACCAAACTCGGCATTTATTAGTTTTACTATGCTCTCCATATATATGCAAAATACTATTAAGATCGGACAACTATATCATATAGCTGCCATAGGAACGATCGGTCGAAAATTAAGTTTTTGTATGAAAAAACATTTTGTTTTTCAAGATATCTTGACCAAACTCGGCATTTATTAGTTTTACTAAGCTCCTCATATATGCATATGCAAAATCCTATTAAGATCGGACTACTATATCATATATCTGCCAGAGAGCGATCGGTCGAAAACTAGGTTTTTGATTCAAAACATTTTTGTTTATCAAGATATCTTGACCAAACTCGGCATTAACTATTTACGCTGGTCTTCGTAGATACGGGCAAAGCACTATGAGCATTATAAAAAGGTTGGGTCTGCAAGGGTATTAGATCTTCGGCGTGCCGAAGATAGCCTTTCTTTCTCGTTTTTTGTTAAGTTTACTGATGCTGACATTATTTTCATACCCTGAACCCATTAATAATGGGTAAAAGGGGTATATTGTATTTGTTCAAAGTGCAAATGTATGGAACAGGCAGAAGGAAGCATCTCCGACCCCGTAAAGTAATGTATATTCTTGATCAGTATCAATAGCCATGTCCGTCTGTCTGTCCGTCCGTCCGTCTGTCTGTCCGTATGTATGAACGCAAGGATCTCAGAGCTAGATACTTGAAATTTTAGATGAAGGTGCTCCTAGTGCCTGCCCAGATCGAGTTTGTTTCCAATAATCGAAAACTTACTCCGTTTCCAAGCAATCGATAAAAATCGATATCGACATCCTGGTTTTTGAGCAAATTGGGTAAATAATAAGAGCTATAGTCACCAAACATGATATGTTGTTTCTAGAATATTATATATATGTCAAGTATCTTTCATTTTATACCTATCGCCACCTCCACTCTAACACCTTAGAGCTATAAATCAAGTTAATAACCCAAATTGTATTGCCAACCAATTTAAGCCACAATTTTAATGCAATTGAATTTTTGAGTATACACAAATATTCTATGGTACAATAATATATACTGTAGAAAATTTCATTAAGATCGGTTAAGAGACAACCAAAGTTATATGTAACTGCGCAATTGGATGGCACAGCTAGTGAAAACATCAATAATTTGTGTACACACACACATTCATGAGCGTCTGCTTCTATCGCATTCTAACAGCAGTGTAATTGCGACTTTTTTCTGTAATGCTATTTCAGTTCGTTTTTTTCTCAATAATACTTAATTATTGGTGTGGCTGTGGAGTAGAGGCATAGCAAGTGTTGCGGTCTGTCGCGAGTTCAAGCCCTACCTGGGAAACTATTTTTTTTTTTCTTTGCTGTTTTGTCTGTTGAGTAGAGTCGTCAGCAAGTAATACGGTCAGTTGCGAGTTCGAACCCTGCCAAGGGAATTTTTTTTTTCTTTTAATTTATCTTTATTACTTCAAACGAGCGCGTTGCGCGAACTGCATTTGGTGTTGGAATAAGAGGGTTCAGGGTATTCCCTGTTAGAATTTGGAATAAGAGGGTTCAGGGTATTCCCGACTAGAATCTCTTACTTGTTCTATTTCAGTTTGAAGTAGACGGCAGCGGAGGTGCAAAATTTGAATCTGGAATACGCGGCTTGGGTACAGATGTTGCAATCGTTAGCAGTATGGTTTTCCTAGCTCAATTTATTCTTTCAATGTGCATGGGTGTTATTGTTAAGCTTACTGGAACTACTACAGATGTTAAAGTACGGCCAGCCTTTTAAGTCTTTGTGGGGCTTTATCTGCATCAAAAATGATATATCTAGATCTATAATTTGTTATAAAATGTATATGTCAAAACAACCAGATAAATAATATAAATCATATTTTGTTCGCCTCTAGGGCATATTGCTAGCAGCATAAAATTCAAAGAACTTTATGTTATTAAATAATAAATAATTCAAAATTAATATCAATTGAATCTGTTTTTAGTTGTAGTATAAATATTGGTGCAATAAATATCTCGTTTCATAACTGGTCCTTTGTTTCATTATTCGTTTACGCGGATCAACAGTCAATAATATTGATTAATTTACACACAAACGGAATTGCAACTGCGATTAAATGGTTTGGTGTGCTCTGTTATGTGCTAGGCTCTTGACTTTTGGGAAGTCTATCGTATTTGGTATTTGCACAAATGTTGCAGTTTTTGCCGATTACTAAAGCCATCTTTTTTTATTTTTGGAAATAGTAGTCGGGAAGTATCTGCTTCACGTTCTTCTGTGAGCGAGATTGTGTTCTGTTGTCACACTTTTCATCCTTGTAAAAATGTTCGCATACATTTACGAATGAAAGAATGATTTAAAATTATAACAATAAATGTATTATTTACTATTAACGTATAAAAGAATGGTCTCTTAAACCAAAATAATAATTGGGAGAGATAGTGTCGATACCGAGGATCGATTTCACATCGAATGTGTTTGAGACGGGTCTTATGCTTTTTAAAAACAAATCGGGTTAAATGATACTGACGAGAGTCCTCTTGAGCTACATGAATAACTCTCTGACGCCTCTGATCAGGATAGGCTTCAAGCTGTTTGATATTTTTAAATAACTTGCTTGTGCGGTAGGCACGGCTGACTGTATCCCTACTGGCCTTGTTGCCGGGCAAAGTTTGTTGAAGATGTTGGATCTAGATTCATTTTTCTACCAGGGCGTGACCCCGGGAGCCCCACTGTGACTGGCACCCTTAGCTCTTTTTAAAGCATGGGCTTTTGTATTGCCCTTTGTTGCATCCTTTGACTTTTTGTTCACCATGTTTCTGATGCTGGTAGTTTTTAGGCGACTTTTTATCTCCTTTCTCCAAAATCATCGCACCTTCGACGCAAAGGTGTATATATCATGACTGAACTCGATTTCCTGTGCCTTAGCTAAGGCAGACGGTAAGTCTTTGGGCTGAGCTGTACTGTGCCAAAGAAGCATATACCCCATGATAGTTTTGTTTATTGGCAAGCTGAGATTTTTTTCTTTTCCTCGACGTGGAATTGTACAAGGGGCAAGTTGCCCTTCCTGAGTGTGGCAAGTTGCTGCTTAATCAGCATACATAAATTCCATTTAGCTCTAATGGCATCAAAAGTAAAATATTGTGGCAAAAGATGCCAGCGTGTTATCAACTGTGCCCTATATTTTTATTATGTATTCGTGCAAATGTAACAGGCAGAAGGGAGCATCTCCGACCCCATAAAGTATATATATTCTTGTTCAGCATCAACAGCCGAGTCGATCTAGCCATGTTCGTCTGTCTGTCCGTCCGTCCGTCCGTATGTATGAACGCAAGGATATCAGAACCTATAAGAGCTAGAGACTTGATTGAATTTTGGCTGTAGGTCCTCCTAGTGCCTGCGCAGATCGAGTTTGTTTCCGATATTCGATAACTTGACCCGTTTCCAACTAATCGATAAAAATCGATATCGAAATCCTGTTTTTTGAGCAACTTTGGTAAATAATAACGGCTAGTCACCAAACTTAACACATAGCTTCTAGAATAGTACATATATCTGCATTTAATGTTTGAAGAGGAGGGTTCAAGGTATCCCCTAGTCGGGAGCTCCCGACTCGAACCTCTTACTTGTTTTCTTGTATTTTATACCGCCCTTAAATGGTTTAAAGTCTATATATAGTTCTTGCTTCTTGCCAGTTTGTATAAGGTTTATGATCTCCTTTAGTTTCCTATTAAGCTCGGCCCTTTGACTTCTAACGCAGTGCCCACTGCTTTTGCTATAATATTCTGTATCTGTGCAAGGGCTTAAATGATTTATTGTCAAAAAATTCTGCCAGCTCTTATTTTAGTGGGCTACTAAGTAAGTCGTCAATATCTTTCGTCACGCTATCGGATCTAATCATAGCGTCATAGCTCATCGACTTTGTTAATTTGTTGGGTTTGATTTTCAAAAATACTAAAGTAAATAAATGGCAAAAATTAAACTTATAAACCTAGCTACCCCTACTTAATACGGCTCTAAACGCCTCCGCAACGATCGCTGCCAAGGAGTCAGTGACCGAAGGCAACCTGGTGAGCACTCATTCATTGTATTAAAGTGACCAGCACTCATTTAGTTCCTTTTGCTAACTTCCACTCGGCAGAATAATGAGTGGCTGAAAAATCCTAAACAATTTACGATTTTAACCCATTTTGGTAATCCTGAACCCATTGAAAATGGGTTAAAATCGTATTATGTATTTGTGCAAATGTAAGTAACAGGCAGAAGGGCCTCTCCGACCCCATAAATTATATATATTCTTGATCAGCATCAACAGCCGCGTCGATCTAGCCATGTCCGTCTGTCTATCCGTCTGTCCGTCCGTCCGTCTGTCCATCCGTCCATATGTATGAACGCAAGGATCTTAGAACCTATAAGAGCTAGAGATTTGAAATTTTAGTTCTAGGTCCTCCTAGTCCATGCGCAGATTGAGTTTGTTTTCGATAATAGATAACTTACTCCATTTCCAAATAATCAATATCGAAATCCTGTTTTTGAGCAAATTGGGTAAATATTAAGAGCTAGAGTCATCAATATTAATATGTTGCTTCCAGAATATTATCTATATATCAATATTTGTGTAATAATAATAATTGGTGATCAGTTCAAGTTGGGTTATTAACTTGATTTATAGCTTTGCGGAGGTAGCGGGGAGGTGGTGATAGGTATAAACTGAAAGATACTTGATATCTCTATATATATAACTGTTTGTCCTGACTGACTGACTGACTGACTGATTGGTGATCAACGCACAGCCCAAACCGTAAGAACTAGGAAGCTGAAATTTTCACTGCAGTTACATTATGTGATGAAGGTGCACGTTAAGACGGGGTTTCGGGAAATTCCACCCGCAAGTATGGAAAAATCGCGAAAAACGTTTGTATGTAACTTTTTGTTTTCCATCCGATCGGCCTCAAACTCAATTTCCAAGTTCTTTGTTCAAATTCATTTGAGGCGTGTTTCGCACTTTTTGGAAAATCCATCCTTCCTTGGTATAAATGGGAGTCAAAGATTTGGTGGATGACGTTTCGACCTCCAATTCATTTCCAAGGATCTATATGAAAAATCATTTGAGACGTGTTTCACATTTTTCGCAGAATCAAAGCATCCTCGGGGAAATGTGCGATTCTAAGATTTTTTTGGTGCAGTTTTAAGTTGTGTCCGATTTGCTTCAAACTTTTTTTCAGAGCTCTACATATCAACTTAATAAATACGTGTTTCAGCAATTTGGGAAATTGCACCCGCAAGTATGGAAAAATCGCGAAAAACGTTTGTATGAAACTTTTTTGTTCACCATCCGATCGGCCTTAAACTCAATTTCAAAAATCTTTGTTCAAATTAATTTTTGGAAAATCCTTGGTAAAAATGGGGGTCAAAGATTTGGTGGATGACGTTTTGACCTCCAATTCATTTCCAAGGATCTATATGAAAAATCATTTGAGACGTGTTTCACATTTTTCGCAGAATCAAAGCATCCTCGGGGAAATGTGCGATTCTACGATTTTTTTGGTGCAGTTTTAAGTTGTGTCCGATTTGCTTCAAACTTTTTTTCAGAGCTCTACATAAGAACTTAATAAATACGTGTTTCAGCGATTTGGGAAACTCCACCCGCAAGTATGGAAAAATCGCGAAAAACGTTTGTATGAAACTTTTTTATTCACCATCCGATCGGCCTTAAACTCAATTTCAAAAATCTTTGTTCAAATTAATTTAAGGCGTGTTTCACACTTTTTGGAAAATCCGTCCTTCCTTGGTATAAATGGGAGTCAAAGATTTGGTGGATGACGTTTCGACCTTAAATTCATTTCCAAGGATCTATATGAAAAATCATTTGAGACGTGTTTCACATATTTCGTAAAATGTAATCTTCTTTGGTGGACAGATCATTTCAAAGATTTTTTTGGTGAATTTTAAGTTTTGTCCGATTTACATCAAACTTATTTTCAAAGCTCTATGTGTTTCAGCGATTTGGGAAATTCCACTTGCAACAGTGGTAAAAGGGCGGAAAACTGTTATATGAAAGTAGTTTGTTTACCGTCCGCTCAGCTTCAAAATCTGTTTCAAAGCTTTTTGAGAACATTCATTTTATAACATACGTGCCACGGGCAAGGCCGGGCTATACCCGCTAGTATATATATACTTTTCTTGAAGCAACATATCCAGTTTGGTGACTCTAGCTCTTATTATTTACCAAATTTGCTCAAAAAACAGGATTTCGATTTTGGACATGGCTAGATCGGACATGGCTATTGATGCAGATCAAAAATATAGATACTTTATGGGGTCGGAGATGCTTCCTCCTGCCTGTTACATACATTTGCACAAATACACAAATACCCATTTTCAATGCGTTCACGGTATAACAAGTAAACGGTTCTAGTCGAGAGCTCCCGACTAGAGAGTACCCCGAACCCTCTTATTCCAACACCAAATGCAGCTCCCGCAAATTTCATCAAGATCGGTGAAGAACTACACAAAAATTATGTGTTTTGACTGCGCACGTGTTAGCAGCAGGAAGCGCAAATTCCAAGAATTTCTGTATGCATGTACACACATTTATGCGCTTCTGCTTCGAAATCTATCAACAGCATTACAATTGCGATTGTAGTAATTTCTTCTCAATTATTGGCGTGTCTATTGAGTAGAGGCAGAGGCAAGTGGTGCGGTCTGTGGCAAGTTTGAGCCCTACCGAGGAAACTATTTTTTATTTTTTGCTGGTGTTGTTGAGTAGAGTCGGCAGCAAGTTATGCGGACAGTTGTCAGTTCGAACCCTCCCAATGGAACTTTATTTTTTTTAATTTATCTTTATTACTACAAACCAGCGCCTAGCGCGAGCTGCCTTTGGTGTTAGAATAAGAAGGTTCAGGGTATTCCCTAGTCGGAAGCTCCCGACTAGAACCTTTTACTTGTTTTTAATTTTTATTTGTTGATTACTGGTCCTGACTATCCAACTCTTTTATAAACTGCCGTTCAAAATTAATAAGAATGTTTTAGGCAACTGCATTTAGATTACGAAGCTGCATTTGCTGTCGGTCGAAAATGATAGTCTCGTTACTTTAACTTGAAGGAGCTAGTTGCCGAAAAGCCGTATGAAGAGCAAAACACACGATCCTACAGAATGGTTCAGGCCGTCGAATAGGTGAGTTGGCTCCCTTTCTGGCTAATTCATCTCCGACTTCGTCCCAGGGAGACCAGCAAGACCTATTTCCCAGTAGATGTCCCCTCTATTGATCTTCCCTAACATATTCCGAGGAGCAGGGAAACGGTTTTATTACTGATGAAATTATGATAACATTATTATATGCAGTCAAGCAAGTGGCTAGCGGTACCAGTAAGAATATATGGATGAATGTCTCGATCATCACTAGAAATGGATTTGTGCAACTTCTATTGCTTATGTGTTTATGATAACAGTCGGACAAACAAGTAATTATTTACCTATATAGTATTACTATGGTAAGCCTGAAACCCGGCTTTCAACCGATTCGCTTTTATTAATAAATGGAAAATGTTGTAAAAGTTGACTGAACGATTAACCGAACAGCCGAAACTTGTTCGTGGCTATAAAAGCATGCGGACACTATCGACTATGTAGTTGTTTTATGTTAACTTTAAAGATGTTTACATAATTTTTTTATTTCAGTTTAAAGTAGACGGCGGCGGTTGTGAAAATTTGAATCTGGAGTACGCGGCTTTGGTACAGATGTTACACAGATACTTTTTAAGTCTTTGTGGTGCTTCATCTGCATCAAAAATTATTTATCTAGATCTATAATTTGTTATAAAATGTATGAGCCAAAACAAACAGATAAATAATATAAATCATGTTTTGTTCGCTTCTTGGGCATATTGCTAGCAGCATAAATTTCAAAGCAAACACTGTTATTAAATCATAAATATTTCAAAATAAATATCAATTGAATCTGTGCTTAGTTAAAGTATCAATATTGACATACTGGTGCAATACATATCTCGTTTCGTAACTGGTCCTGTGTTTCATTATTCGCTTACGCGGATCAACAGTCAATAATAGTTCCGCTTCATATTCTTGTAAGCATCAACAGCCAAGTCGATCTAGCCATGTCCGTCTGTCTGTCCGTCTGTCCGTAAGTATGAACGCAAGGATATCAGAAACTATAAGAGCTAGAGACTTGAAATTTTTTAGCTGTAGGTCCTTCTAGTCCATGTGCAGATCGAGTTTGTTTCCGATATTCGATAACTTACTCCGTTCAATATCGAAATCCTGTTTTTGGAGCAAATTGGGTATATAATAAGAGCTAGAGTCACTAAAAGTTATATGTTTATTCTAGAATTGTATATAAATATCAAGTATCTTTCATTTTATACCTATCGCCACCTCCCCGCTACTACCTCATAGCTATAAATCAAGTTAATAACCCAAGGAGTATTGCCCACCAATTTAAGCTACAGCTTTAATGCAATTTACTTTTTGAGAATACACAAATATATTTTGTTACAATTAGATATACTGTGGAAAATTTCATTAAGATCGGTTAAGAAACACAAAAGAAAAGGGGTTTTGCTGCCCAAGAATTTCTGTATACATGTAAGCACACACACATCCAAGCGCGTATTCTTTGAATGCTATCAAAAGCATTGCAACTGCGAATGTATTGATTTCTGTGCTGCTATTTTAATTCGATTTTTTTCTCATTAAGAATTAATGAGCTGTTGAGTAGAGGCGGTGGCAAGTGGTGCGGTCTGTCGCGAATTCGAGCCCTACCGACGAAACTGTTGAGAACAGCCGGCAGCAAGTAATGCGGTCAGTTGCGAGCTCGAACCCTGCCAAGGGAACTTTTTTTTTTGCATTTATATTTATTACCTCAAACGAGCGCGTAGCTCGTGCTACATTTAGTGTTGGTAGAAGAGGGTTCAGGGTATTCCCTAGTCGGGAGCTCTTACTTGCTTCTAATTGTTAACTGTTGATCTCTGGTCCAGACTATCCAACTCATTTAAAAACTGCCGATCAAAATTAATAAGAATGTTTTAGGAAACGGTTTTGTTGCTGATGAAATTATGATAACATTATTATATGCAGTCAAGCAAGTAACTAGCGGTACCAGTAAGAACATATGGATTAATGTTTCGATTATCACTAGAAATGGATTTGTGCTATTTCTATTGCTTATGTGTTTATGATAACAGTCGGACAAACAAGTAATTATTTTCCTATATCGTATTACTATGGTAAGCCTGAAACCCAGTTTTCAACCGATTCGCTTTTATTAATAAACGGAAAATGTTGTAAAGGTTGACTGAACGATTAACCGAACAGCCGAAACTTGTTCGTGGCTATAAAAGCATGTAAAAATATTACCCTGCTTTAAATTGCGCACAGTCGGACACAATCGACTATGCAGTTGTTTTATGTTAACTTTTAAGATGCTCACATTATTTTCATACCCTGAACCCATTAAATAAAGGTAAAAGGGGTATATTGTATTTGTGCAAAATGCAAGTGTATGTAACAGGCAGAAGGAAGCATCTCCGACCCCATAAAGTATATATATTATTAATCAGCATCAATAGTCGAGTCGATCTAGCCATGTCTGTCTGTCTGTCCGTCTATCCGTATGTATGAACGCAAGGATCTCAGAACCTATAAGAGCTAGAGACTTGAAATAGATGTAGGTGCTCCTAGTGCCTGCGCAGTTCGCGTTTGTTTGCGATAATCGATAAGTTACTCCGTTTCCAAGCAATCGATAAAAATCGATATCGGCATTATGTTTTTTGAGCAAATTGGGTAAATAATTAGAGCTAGAGTCACCAAACATTAAATGTTGCTTCTAGAATATTATATATATGTCAAGTATCTTTCATTTTTGAACTATCACCACCTCCCCGCTACCACCTCAAAGAGGGTTCAGGATATTCCCTAGTCGGGAGCTCCCGACTAGAACCTCTTACTTGTTTTATTTGAACCTCTTACTCGCTTTTGAACAAGAAGTCGAAAAGCAAATTAAAAATATGCTAACCCAAGGTATTATTCGGCATAGCCAGTCGCCTTATTGTAGTCCCTTATGAATAGTACCAAAAAAGGTAAAGCAAAATTTAGATTAGTAATCGATTACAGAGGATTGAACGACATAACAATTAAAGATACATTTTCCATTCAAAACATGGACGAGATTTTGGGAAAATTAGGAAGATACTCATAGTTTACAACAATAGATTTAGGAAAAGGTTTCCATCAAATTAAAATGGATCAGAAATCAATTTATATAACAGCGTTTTCTACCAAATACGGACATTACGAATATACTAAAATGACATTTGGACTTAAAAATGCACCAGCAACATTCCAAGGGTGCATGAATCGTCTTCTTCGTGATTTAATTAACAGGCATTGTCTTAATTATTTGGACGTCATTATTGTCGTCTCCACATCACTTGATGAACATTTAAATTCAATAAATAAAGTTTTTGAAAAATTAAGACAGGCAAATTTGAAACTTCAACTAGATAAGTGGGAATTTCTAAAAAAGCAAACATAATTTTTAGGCCAAATGATAAGTCCAGAAGGCATACGGCCAAATAAACTAAAAGTAAAGGCAATACAAGAATTTCCTTTGCCAAAAACATCAAAGGAAATTAAATCATTTCTAGGTTTATGTGGTTATTATCGGAAATTTATTCCAGATTTTGCAAAAATTGCAACACCCATGACTCTTTACTTAAAGAAAGCAGCAAAAATTGATATTAAAAATGATGAATATAATAAAGCATTTGAAAAATTAAAATTATTAATTATGAACGACCCAATATTAACATGTTCAGATTTTTATAATAAGTTTCAGGTAACATCCGACGCAAGTAATAGGAGCTGTGTTGTCACAAGATAACAAGCCAATTAGTTTGTCAAGTAGAACGCTAAACGAGCATTAACAAAATTACAGTACAATAGAAAAAGAGCTTTTAGCAATAGTGTGGGCAGTAATATATTTCGCCCATTTTTGTATGGCAGACCATTTGACATTTTAAGCGATCACAAGCCACTTGTTTGAATGAACAACAAAAAGAACCCAACATGAAATTACAACGTTGGCGTATCAAACTTATTGAGTACAATTTCTCAAACAAATACTTAGAAGGAAAATTAAACCACGTAGCAGATGCCTTATCACACACAAGCTACAGCACACAGCGCTGAAGAAGATAACGAAAACTTAATATATGTAACAGAAAAACCATTGAATTATTTTAGAAAACAAATAGAAATGATTAGAAGTGATACCGAAAAGGTAGAAGTTGGAACATATTTTAAACGAGAAGGAAAGGCTATCTTCGGCACGCCGAAGATCTAATACCCTTGCAGACCCAACCTTTTCAAAATGCTCATAGTGCTTTGCCCGTATCTAAGAAGCACAGGGAAAATAGTTAATGCCGAGTTTGGTCAAGATATCTTGATCAACAAAAAGGTTTTTAATCAAAAACCTAGTTTTCGACCGATCGCTCTCTGACAGATATATGATATAGTAGTCCGATCTTAATAGGATTTTGCATATATATGAGGAGCTTAGTAAAACTAATAAATGCCGAGTTTGGTCAAGATATCTTGAAAAACAAAATTTTTTTTCATACAACTTAATTTTTGGCCGATCGTTCCTATGGCAGCTATATGATATAGTTGTCCGATCTTAATAGGATTTTGCATATATATGAGGAGCTTGGTAAAACTAATACATGCCGAGTTTGGTCAAGATATCTTGATAAACAAAATGTTTTTTCATACAAGAACTAAATTTTCGACCGATCGTTCCTATAGCAGCTATATGATTAAGTGGTCCGATCGTAATAGGATTTTGCATATATATGAGGAGCTTAGTAAAACTAATAAATGCCGAGTTTGGTCAAGATATCTTGATAAACAAAATGTTTTTTCATACAACAACTTAATTTTCGACCGATCGTTCCTATGGCAGCTATATGATATAGTGGTCCGATCCAGCTGGTTTTGACATATGTGTTGCGTGCAACAGAAAAAGGGACTTCTGCAAAGTTTCATAAAGATAGCTTTAAAACTGAAAGACTAGTTCGCATAGCAACAGACAGACAGACAGACGGACATGGCTATATCGACTCGGCTGTTGATGCTGATCAAGAATATAAATACTTTATGGGGTCGGAGATGTCTCCTTCTATGCGTTACACATTTCACGACAAAATTATAATACCCTCTGCAAGGGTATAAAAATTGAGGATATAAATCGAATATATAAATCAAAATATTGAAAAAGCTTAACAGATATTGATACAACATTTTTGCAACAATTCAAGCGTATTATATATTGAATACGACTCAGATTTTGAAATAATACAACACGCATTTAAAGAAAATATGAACCCTAAAACAACTCGAATATTACAAACAAATATTAAACTGAAAGACATTAGGAGTTATGCTGAATTTAAAGAAATAATAATTAGCAACCACAAGAAACTTTTACATCCAGGTATCGAAAAGATGGTCAGACTTTTTAAGGAAATATACTATTACCCAGACTACCAAAATGTAATCTAAAACATAATTAACGAATGTGAAGTTTGCAATCTAGCTAAGATTGATCAGAGGAACACATCTTATAAATTTTAAATTAAACCAGAAGTAGAAAACTGTAGAGAAACTTACGTAGTAGACATTTATTCAATAAAAAACCACAGCTTTTTAACATGTATTGATTTATATTCAAAATTTACAAATGTAATTGAGCTTAACGGCAAGGATTGGATGGAAGTCAAAAGAGGACTCATTCAAATATTTAACAATATGGGAAAAACTACAACTCTGAAGACAGATAGGGACAATGCTTTTATGTGTCTAGCCCTGAAAGAATCGTAAAATATGAAAAAAGTTGAAATTCAAATAACAACAAGTAAAAATGTTGTAGCGGATGTAGAAATATTATATAAGACAGTTAACGAAAAAATGCGTGTAATAAATACTGACGATGACGAAAAAAATAGACTCATGAAAATTGAGGTAATTTTATACACATATGTATAATCATAAGCTAAAACATAACTCTACTGGTAGAACTCCAGCTGACATTTTCATTTATGCAGGAACACCTAATTATAATACCCACAATATAAAAGACACAAAAATAAATAATCTTAATAAAACCCGAAAGGGGTTTGAAATAAATACTAAGTTTAGGAAAGCATTATTCACGGTAAATTACACAACCCTTACAAACCCACTGGGAAAATAGAACAAATTGACAAAGATCACTTTAAAGAGACTAACAGAGGTTGAAAAATTAAATAAAACAAATTATCAAAAACAAAAGAAGTTAAATAAGAACAAATATTTACAGGAGGACGAAATTCCAAAACAGGACCTATAACATTCATTTTTGTGGCACTAATGATGTCAACACTATTACCAGGAAGTAATAACCAGTTTATAGATATTAACCCTATTAAATCAAATAATGGATACTTACTCTTTAAAATGGGCATGATAGACATACGAGATAATTACGAGCACCATTGCCTCACAATATATTTAACAAACACGGAAGACGCATATGACAAACTAATGTTATAGACAAATAAATAGAAAGACAGAATACAAATTTAATATTTAACAGAAAAATTGCAAGGGGAAATAAACAGTATCCGAATATTAAAAAGAAGTAAAAGAGGATTACTTAATTTCGTAGGAACAACATACAAATACTTATTTGGTACTCTAGATAACAATGATAACGAAGAACTTGAAGAAACAATGAATTCAATAGCTCGGAACAGTATTCAAATAAACGAACTCAACTATGTAATTGAAGCGGTTAACCAAGGAATAGAAATAGTAAGCAAAGAAAGAGAAGAAAGAGAAGAATCTAAACTACTAGAACTACTAGCATTCAACTTGCAATAATTTACCGAATATATTGAAGATTTAGAATTGGGAATGCAACTAACTAGATTGACGACTATCTCACAAACGTTAATTCCGAAAAGCTACTTAACATAAAAACATCTACATGGCTTAGGTCCGATACGAATGAAATGTTGATTATTTCACACATTCCTAGAGAAATAAATAAAACCCCATTATACGAAATTCTACCCTACCCAGACGATGATGAAAATATTTTACAAGACCTAACACAATACAAATACTACTCACATAATAATAATCTATATAACAAGGACAAGAATAAGTTGACTATTATCCCATGCATATTAGGTATTATAAAACTAACTAACAACAGTTGCAGATTTGCAAAAACACATCTTCTAACACAAACTGACTATATATTGAACCGAACATACTTATAACATGGAACTCACCCAAAATCACATTGAATCAAAACTGTATTAAAAATGATATCTTAATTGAGGGAAATAACATAATAAAAATCCATAATTGCTCAGTAATACTTAATGAAATATAATAAGCAATTTGAACTCAGATTACACACAAAGTATATACGTAAGAAATAATATTACTAAATTAAAACCACTTTCGTAGATTTCGAACATACTAAAGAAATTAAAATAATTAAATTATAATTACAGTGTTTGTAATCATCATATTAATTTTAATAATGTATCTAGCATATAAGTATAAAAATATACCCAAATGAATATTTATTAGGAAACTAAATGTTATTGATGAGCAACCTGTAAAACCCCCAGTTGAACTTGAAATTGAAAAAAATGAACAACAAAATTTAATTATGTTACCAAAATTGTACCCAAATTAAATAATATTTTTTTTACCTTTTTTATATACCATACACGCGTGAGGACACGCTTTATTTTTAGTGGGGAGGAGTGACATATTCACAACAACAGAAGTTTGAACCACTGTTATTCATAAGCTGCATTGCATGGTATAACCAAAGACAATATAAACACTAAGATGAGTAACGCCCATACATTTGAATGCGACGCAAAATTTCTAGCCTGGCCTTTCATCTGGCCTTTGAGGCTTCGTACGACATGCCTGCCGACTGACTGTTCGTTCTCCAAAGACCAGACAAACGAATGCCGAAGTCGCGGCTAACTGATGCTGACACGAACAACGAAGTTAGTCTCCAGCCTGCCTTCAGCAAAGCTGGTCGATGGTGCTTTGCGTCGCTTCGTTTTCAAAGTACATTGAGCGAAAAAGTTTGAACTTACGATCGACGCAAAGCACTTTTGCTATATCCATGAAATGCATGCTTAATTAAAATGATATATTACCCTAGATACTAACGACAGGAAAATTTAAGAATTAAATAATTTGTACACAAGGCGCATCTTGTGCAATAACTATGTTAAGAAAATAGCACACATAGATTGATTTCACTTATGTTTTTGGACAGTGTATGCTCGAGAAAAGTTCTTGTCTCAGCCAATGGCGTGCAAGCACCTTTGGTTGTATGCGTGAATTATGCATGCATAAGAACTTTAAAGTATGTATGTATGTGTTGTTATTCACTGCTTTGGCTTTAGCTGGCAAGAAATTAATGTTGTTAGTTTTTTAGTGCAAATCATGACCTATACCAAATTTGTGTTGATATATGAATGCATTTTGTGTACTGAGGTTGGCTCTGTACAAAATATGTATTTTTAAGTCGATGCAAATATTTATGTAATTTTTTATATTTGAAATTATTAATTAAATTATTATTATTTTTAAGTAATACAAAATAAATTAAGGAAATAAAAGTGCAAATTTGTTGTTTTCAAAGATACATTTAATTAATTTTTAATTTTTTTTATTTTATTATTTTTTGTTCGAATTATAAAGAACAAAGTCGCCGCTCGAATTAGCTACCGATGGTCGGTACCCAGGGAACACCGCGAGGAGGCCATTATAATTATACAGTACACAAAATGCATTCATATATCAACACAAATTTGGGGTAGGTCGTGATCTGCGCTAGAAAACTAAGAAAATTGTTTCTTTGTCAGCCAGAGACTTTGCCAGAGCAGTGGACAACAACACATTCAAATATGCTGTTATGTATGTATATACACACGCATACAAACATAATTGCTTGCACGGCCCTCATAGAGCCGAAGCTGAGAGCCCATTCTATTTTTAGCTTTTTGGTTCTCTCGGCTGTGAGAGCGCAATGATACAGATTACGTTTTCGTTCTCAATTTTCAAAAAATCAAGCTGCATAGTAGCATTTTGTTGTACTGCGTTACTCATCTTAGTGTTTATATCGTCTTTGGTATAACCACTAACCAAATAACATATAGACCGGACAAACCGTACTTTTGAGGGTGACATTCGAAATTTCTGCGGCTGGTCCAAACTCGCCTTCGTTTTTGTTCGGGTTCGAGAGATGCCCGCATGCTCTCAGAGCAAGAGCGTAAAAATACATATGGCCTGTGTCGGGGAACGGCAACGCTGTCTTTTTACTCGCTCACTCTACAAGAAACTGCTGTGGCTTACTCTCATCCATATGATTTGTGCGATAGAACGGCATCGCTGTTTTTTATCTCGCTCCCACTACAGGAAACTGCTTTGGCTTACTCTCAATGCTCTTTCAATTTGTCTATGTACCGTTTAAATGTTTGTGTGTGTATTTGTCCGGTGGCATTTCTTCCCTTTTGAGGGGACGAGTAATATGAAATAATGAAAGGGTTTGCCAAGTCGATGCGAAATTCTTTCTTTTTAGCTCGTTCTTCTTCGAAAGGGTACCTAAGCGTTGGCATGTGTGCATTTAAAAGTTTTTGGACTTCCCAGCGGACCAAACTGTCGCAAATGATATCGCAAACTGGTCAAATGCGAGACTTTACCCGACAAAACTCTCGCAAACGCATCGGGAAACCATAGCAATATGAATTATATGTCGTTCAGTTTGTGGCAGTCAAAGTTTCATTTACGACTGTCGCAAGAAATACGACTAGCGAGCGTTTTGTGATATTTTTTGCGAGCCTTTTCTGATATTTCTAACGAGTCGTTTTTGTAGGTAAGAAATATTAAAAAAGTCTCTTAAAAGATATCGCAAAAGACTCGCACAAAATATGATTTACGAAACTTTTTTTCTTGTTTCATGCCCATTTCGTTTCCATTAAAATGTTTGTTGTTGTTTTTTTTTTAATATTCATTTTCAATTCAAATTTTATTTAAAAAATACATAACATTTTATTTGATTTAAAATTTAAACGCATTTCCTTGGCAATCTTATAATTATAAAAAAATTTAATACATATGTAAATAAAAGAGTTTAATTTCAAACTATAAATGAAAGAAGAAATTATATTTTCATTTTTTTGCATCACCTTTCCTAAGCGCGTCACTCTTTCCTGTGCGTATTGAAATATTGAATAATATTCTGAAAGGGATTAATAAAATAAAATAAAATAATAAACACTTGTTATTTACTTACCTCGCTACAGAATTCCGATTTTCTTCACTTATAACACATGTCTGCTCGCTTCGACGGACAATAGAAAAGAGAGCAGTCATTTTTCAACCCCCAAAAAACGGGCTGAGCATGAAACAAAAACAAAAACAACACAGCATCCGAATGCCACGTCGTTTTTACTCTCTCGCTCTCATGACAATGTTGCACTCTCTGGGCACGATTAACATTTGAAACAAAAACAACACACCATTCTCTCTACTGTGCACGCATTTTTATCGCAAGGATCTCACTTCAATGCTCGTGTGCGAGTGTTTTGCGATAAAAATATATCCCACTCGTTTTCTGCTCACATGTGAGCTCATTTGTGAGCATTTTGCGAGACTCTCGCTAAAGGCTCGCGTGTTGGTCCGCTGGGTTGCTATTCACGCATACTTGCGTATTTTGTATATGAATAGAAGCATTTATGTGCTTGTGTGCCTGTTGGTCCCTGCCTGCCTGTCCGATGCAAATTTGGCAATATTTTTGGACTTCTGAATTTCGAGCTCTGCGCACACACACACAGAGACACAAATGTGTGTGAATGGGCTGATCATGGGCGCAAAATTTAAAAATATCATTATTGGCACGCGTCTGACGCGCGCCCTTCTTTTTTATGATTTTGGGTTTGAATTGATGAATGAATGTTGACCCCTTATTACCTGCAGCAGCCCGTTGGGCCGAAAGGGTCAACTTTTGGCAAACACCTGCACCTGCATATGTAGGTCAAGTGACTGATCACTTAAATAATTTCGAATGTCACCCTCAAAAGTACGGTTTATCCGGTCTATATGTTATTTGGTTAGTGGTATAACCCACTGTATGTTTACAAATTGAATAATCATAACAATAGCATGCCTTCCGCAGCCAAATTCAAATGATGCTAACAGCAGCAAAAATCATAAGAGCAGAATGCCTTCTGCAGCCAATCTCAAATATTGTCAACAATCATTTATAGACAAAAACTGACCCACAGAGAAACGCTAGCATAAACAAGCTGCTGCTGCGGTCCCTTTGCAAAAAGTCACGTACTCCAATTATTACTTAGCTTTAAATATAGCGTAATCCAGATATTCAACATAATAAACCGATACAGATTCACTCTCGTGAAATAAAGTTTTTTATTTCCAAACTTATAACTACGTTGTTATATATACTATTCTAGAAGCAACATATCATGTTTGGTTACACAAGTTCTTATTAAATAATTTGCTCAAAAAACAGGATTTCGATATCGATTTTTATCGATTGCTTGGAAACGGAGTACGGCACAAGTAATTGCAGCTTTTTAAAAAAAGCACAAAAAATGCAAAAAATATAAATGAATGGAGCTCAAGTTAAACACGTTAATCACTCTCAACTGAGAACTCTCTTACGAACCTTCGCAAACGGTTCTGTAAGTAAGCATATGTCATGAAGGATCCCAATTAGCTTCAGTAAGACAGAAAACGGGGTCTTTAACAGGCTAAGAAATATTTTAGCATTAGAAGATATCATGTTAGGCTACCCCGATTTTAAGCAGCTATTGGCTTTAAGAAAAAAAAGTTCTATGAGCAGGGTTCGAACTCGTAACTGACCGAACTATTTGCTGCCGCCTCTACTCAACAGCCACACCAGCCACAAAAAAAATTGTTCCTTGGTAGGATTCGAACTTACAGCAGACTGCTCTACTTGCCACCGCCTCAACTCAACAGCCACACTAATAACTTAGTCTTAATCAGAAATAAATGAATTTAAATATCTCCACAGAAAACAATACAATTGCAATTGCAATGTTGTTGGTAGAATTCAAAGTAGACGCGCATAAATGTATGTGTGAAAATGTATACAGAAATTCTTGGAATTTGAGCTAGTTGCAGCTAACACGTGCGCAGCCAAAACACATAGCCATTGTGTGTTTCTTAACCGATCTTAATGAAGTTATCTGCACTACATCTTAATGAGCTATGGAATATTTTTGTGTTCTCTAAAAGTCATTTGCATTTAAATTGTGGCTTAAATTAGTAGGCAGTACAAGTTGGGTTATTAACTTGATTTATAGCTCTGCGATAGTAGCCGGGAGGTGGTGATAGGCGATATAATGAAAGATACTTGACATATATATACTATTCTAGAAGCAACATATCAAGTTTGGTGACAAAAGTTCTTATTATTTACCCAATTTGCTCAAAAAACAGGATTTCGATATCGATTTTTATCGATTGCTTGGAAACGGAGAAAGTTATCGATTATCGGATGCAAACTCGTACTGCCCTTGAACTAGGAGGACATACAGCTAAAATTTCAAGACTTTTTATACCCTTTTTACCCATTTTCAATGGGTTCAGGGTATAAAAAAAAAATCCACATAATTAAAATACTACTCATATAATGGTTTACTAATTTAATTAATAAAATCCTAATTATACCCTTGCAGAGGGAGGAACGATCGGTCGAAAATTAAGTTTTTGTATGAAAACAAATTTTGTTTATCAAGATATCTTGACCAAACTCGGCATTTATTAGTTTTACTATGCTCCCCATATATATGCAAAATCCTATTAAGATCGGACTACTATATCATATAGCTGCCATAGGAACGATCGGTCGAAAATTAAGTTTTTGTAAGAAAAAACATTTTGTTTTTCACGATATCTTGACCAGCCTCGTCATTTATTAGTTTTACTAAGCTCCTCATATATAAGCAAAATCCTATTAAGATCGGACTACTATATCATATATCTGCCAGAGAACGATTGGTCGAAAACTAGGTTTTTGATTAAAAACATTTTTATTTATCAAGATATCTTGACCAAACTCGGCATTAATTATTTTCCCTGTGCTTCTTAGAAACGGGCAAAGCACTATGAGCATTATGAAAAGGTTGGGTCTGCACGGGTATTAGATCTTCGGCGTGCCGAAGATATCCTTTCTTTCTCGTTTTTACTTCTATTTATTATTAATAATAAGCAATTGCAAATATTTATCGGGCACGCAAACGCGCAATGACATAATTTTTTGTAGTTTCGATCTTTATTGAACAGGTGTCACTCTGATAAAAGTTGCTAACATAGAGTAACATTATACCAGATTTCGAAAAAAAAAAAAAAAAAAAAATATATTAAAAAAAAAAATTTTTTTTTGTACAGTATGAAATAGTAATTATTTATTTGTGTCGTGTCGTCAGGCCGGTTTTGCGTTTGCCCTGAAAATAAAAATGTATAAAATTGTTCATAATGTTAAGTGTTTATTTGTTGAATAATTTGTGTAAGTAATATTAAACATGTCCGAGTAGGAATTTAGTGGTGGGTGAGACAAGAGCGCAAGGGGGTTGCACGTTTGGAAGTGGGAGTTGGCATGTGCCTATAGGGACAACTCATGGTGGGGAGGGCTCCGTTAGGGTGGACCAGTCAATCATAGGAGTGCCTGCAGGTAATCTGATTATGTGTTCGAAAATAGACCGAAATTCGGAAGTCCTATTTTAAATATAAAATATTTTGTTGATCAACTTTTCCATTTATCGAGATCCTACTCACCCGTGGTTGATCTATGTCTAGCAAGCAAATCGATAAAAGCAATGTGAATGGTAAGTCGTATCATGCCGACATGGTTGAAATGTCAAGCCCAAGACATCAAAAGGACACAAGCAAATTTCCAAAATCATTTAATCCAAAGCAAAGAGATAACTAAATGGTAAATGAATCCACTACTGCGCTGCCATTTACGGATCAGCTAAGGAAAAGGGAATATCAATTAATATATTTTGGTATTCATGAAAAGTAAAGAGCATTTAAGACTATAGTTTAAATCTGCCAGAATATAGTCTGTGGTACGAGCAGGTGGTTGTTCAGCCTTGATTTAGCAACAATGCCATAGCCAGAAAATCTGTAAAAATATTAGGAAAACGGACAGTAAGTTACAATAAACTTACAATAAGCAGCCACCTGACGTAACTTATCTCATCCATTTCTTCATGTGAAAATGTATTATCTGTAAAAAACACAGATACAGAGATCTTTTGTGAAGTTTAACACTATTTCAAGCAAGTTTTTGTGTATACCTTTTTCACCCAAAAGGTGTCTTTTGAGTGGGGATCTCTAGTTCAATTTGCTGAAAAAGTTCACTCGTTCATTTTCTAGTCGTGAACTAAATCGGTCATTTAGTTTACTCGTTCAGTTATTCAGTCAATCATAAGCTATTCGTTTAGTTCAGTTATGCAGTCGATCATGAACGATTCGTCTAACACGCGGTCTATATTTTCTGTTTCAAAAAATATGTTGTACTTTACTCAACAAATCAAATGTGAACTAAAAATCCCGCTATCTTTTTTGTTCATTCACAACTAGAGTTCGCTTTCGGTCCTCAGTTTTTGTCGGACAAAGTTCTGTTTCTACGCACCAGACCCAGGGTCCGAGCAAAGACACTTTTCATCCTTTTTTTTCGCACATGTTTTTCCAAGAACACTGAACAGAAAAAATAGCTACCAAAGTGTTTTTTGTGGCTAAGCATGTATGCACTTGCGTGCTTGTGCATGTCTAACGAAATTGCCAACATGCATAACTGTATTATGTCGTGCCCTCGTTTTCTCTCTCTCTCTCTCTAGCTTTTATCACTAACCAAACAACATATGGACTGGACATATGCAGATGCACTTCCTTGCCAAACGTTTACCCTTTCGGTCTAAAGGGCTGCTGCAGGTAATAAGGGTTCAACATTTATTCATCAATCCAAACCCGAAATCATAATAAAGAAGGGCGCGCGTCAGACGGTGCCAATAATGAAATTTTCTTTTACGCCCATGATCTGCACATTCACTCATATTTGTGTCTATGTGTCTGTATGTAGAGCTCGAAATTCAGAAATCACAAAAACATCAATTCCCTGTCAAATTTGCTAGGGACAGGCAGGCAGGCAACCAACAGGCGCACATGCCAACGCTTAGGTACTCTTACCAACGATATCGAGCTAAAATACATGAATTTCGCATCGACTTGGCAAACCCTTTCATGATTTCATATTACTCATCCCTTCAAAAGGGAAGAAATGCCACCGACTCTCGAGAAAAGTGGAGTTTGTGGGCATTTTGTGCATGTGCGGACACATACACACACAAACAATTAAATAGTAGATAGAAATAAAAAAAAGAGCACGATGCCAAAGCAGTTTTCTGTAGTGGTAGCGAGATAAAAGACAGAGATGCCGTTCTACCACACAAATCATGTGTATTTCTTACTCTCTTGCTGTCTGAGCATGTGAGCGTGTCTCGAACCCGAACAAACACGAAGGCGACTTTGGACCAGCCGCGTATAAAAATCGTGGCCACTTCATTTTACACTGCATGTCCAGTCTATATGTTGTTTGGTTAGTGCTTTTATTGATATCGTCACACGACAACAACAAGAAAAGAAACTTTTGGCACGAACAGAGTGCACAAGCGCAACGACTTAACTGTTCCATGGAGAGCTAAACCGAATCTGCTTCGTTTATTTAAAATTTTTTCGAAGATATAGGAGCAGTCTAAACTACACTAGAGGTAGAAGGTCGGAATTTCTGACTCCGATAGGCCGTTCCCGTTCTCAGAGAATCCAAGCTCATTACCTGTCCAACACAATAGGCATATTGGGAGACAAAGATGGACAATCGACGTCGGCAGGAGCTCTGGAGCAGTGGAAACTGTCCGCAAATTCTTGTGGAATATCGGCTACGAATTTGGGTTGTTCCAGGCCCAGGAAACATATATCCTCAGAATTCGACTTATTACAGGCACAGAAGACAGAAGACATGTCGGAGTTAAAAAGGCAGATCAAAAACAGCATACGCGAAATGCGAGCTGCCGCAGGAACACGGCAAAGTGAGGAAGTAGCTTCTCAACGGATGCAGCATGCCCACAAGCAAGGACACAAGCCTGAATCTCGACGTATCAGCAGTGAGAGTTGAACGCCTGTTGCTGGAATCCACTGAGGGGACAAGGAGAGAGAGGCAACAAGAATATTTCATCCAAACTTTTGCCCATGAGCCAAAGACGGAAGTGGTGCATATCCGGAGATGGGACTGGTATTTGATAGCGGAACTAGGAGTATGGCGGTGTCTTTATATTTTATCCGTTTGGAACCCATGCATCTGACTTACCAGATTCTATGGAGAGAAGTTCTGCGTGATTTCCACGTCCTAGTTGAGGGTCACGCAAAGGAGTGGTATTGGATGAACTTACGCATATCCAGGATTTCAGATTGTCCAAGTCTAGGCACTCATTGCAGCAAAAGTTCCGAAACGGGCGATCCAATTTTGAGGTGGAATATGAATTGCGCGTGAGGATGCCGAACACAGAAGACATGTCCGGCGAGTACACTCAGAACACTATGCCCCAATAATAATAATTAAAATCAACATTGGGAATGCTGTTTTCAGTATCATATAACAATTATATACACCACCAATCCGCAGATTGCCTGCAATTGACAAGGGCATTTGGATTAGATATTTAGCAAGTATCAGGTGGTGGAACGCAGCTTCGAATTCTAGGTCGCGTCTATGCTACAAGCAGTCACTAAACCTCAAAGCAGGCTCTTGGAGAAAATTCGGTCTAGCTCCAGACGACCAAAGGGGAACCAATAGCAAGTCAATAGCTGAATGCAAAACAACAACATCGACTGCAAGAGACAAAAGCAGGTTTCCTGGAATACAAATCACGAGGATTGGCACATACAAACATGGAAACACAATTAGTGGAGGACGCCGTGCCAGTAAAAGAGCAATTCTACCAAGAGTGTACAGCAGTGCAGAAACTGTTATTTGCCGAAGTGGACGAAATGCTCAGCCTGGGAGTCATAAAGCTGAGCGGGAATCCGTCGACCAACCAAATGACGCTCGTCAGAAAGCATACTGAGCGTGATTCTACAAGACACGAATACACAGTATTTAGCATACCCGACAGGCCTCTTAATCAGCTCCGAATGATGCCGTTTGTTTGCCAAATTTATGACTAAATAAGGGATCACTCCGGAAACGAAACGGAGGCGCAGAACTAGACCCATGTTGATAAACTGTAATGTTATATAACAGTTTTGAAATGATTGCAGTAGCACGTCAGTGCTGGTTGGCCTGGATATTAATAATGATTTTATTCAGTTTTAATAATGTGCGCTTAGCCTATGGATATACATATATACTTATGCTGTTATTCGTTAACAGCTACAAAGAGAGGGAGAGTGAGTAGCCCGCATATGCCTGTATTAGTGAGCATATATATTGCCCACGGAATGCGCTCAGACGGAGCGTGGGATCTGCAGCGTAAGCATAAACGGTCAGCTAGTGAGGCTAGTGAACCGCGCTGCGTAATACGAGACCGAGCCAATACATAAAGTGGCTCTGGGCTTGTTTACTATATTATTGTTATTGTATGCAACAAAGTGCTGCATACTTTATATTTAAGTACAGGGTATTCTGTACGGGCATATACGCACTACAAAACATCAAATTTATAGATAAAAAATCCAGAACAAAACGCAATCCCACTATGTCTATACAGAAATGAATATATGTATATACAATGTGCATGAATTCACGCGTGCAATTTAAACGCCACACAGAGATCACCTTGTTTGTTTGATTCAAATTATTGAAAGAGGGGAGGGCTATTTCACAATATCAGCTGCGCGAATGCCATTCGCACAGTTACGGTTCTCAAGTAGAATCCATCACACACTTGCACATACGTACGAAATAGAAACGGTCGAAAACTATTTTTATAAATAATGTCCTATTTTTAATAAAATGATTACGAAACACTGCAAACAATTTATTATCAGCAGCTCCGATCCGGATAAATAATTTATTTGTTTAAAAACCGTTAAATCAGTAAAAAATGTACTATGCACGCAACCACACGTTATAATTTAAAATCCCGTGATATAATATACTTACCTGAGATATTTAAGCGTATCTTCGTCCTGACTGACTTCGCATAGAGCACCAACGCAAAGTTCTGCCACGAATACGCCAAGTACAGAGTAGTGAGAGAGGTCGGATTTACTCTTTAAGAACTGGAGAATATTTTGAGTTGAGAATATTTCACACCAAGGATCGGAAGCAGTAGACATAAATTTGTGCTCGGCTAACGTTTGCGATCTGTATGTAAGTTAACAAGTTACCCTCGCGATTGGAAGCCAACACTCATAGCGCTGACGCACAAAATAGGCTCTAGTTGCAGCGCACCGCATCGGTAACCTTATACCTTGCACAGGGCTCAGGGTCAGCGTTATCGCTTCCACTTGGCCGACCGCGCCGGCTGTAGCTTCCAAAACCGTTAGCTTGGTTTCAGATATACTTCTCCGTCCCGAAATTATAATTTTTTTATTGCGAAGCGTACGGCTGACATTACAATTCTTACTTAGTTAGCGTACGCCATAGCGACAACAAGAAGGGGGAGAGCCCGTTCATCGCTGGACAACCAATTTCATAGTTGGCGCCACACAAATAAAATCATGTAAGTGGTTCGTTCAACTTTAAATAAATGAATGTCAATAGGTAATAAGTAATAATAATAAAACAGCTGGAACTACAAATAAATGAAAACAACATAGGTGAGACCACTAACCATACAATGCATAGATACTCCAAACAGCATTTTAATCGAAGCAGGTTTTTTCGCAACGAGTGAGCCCCATGGGTGTCTGAGACCGTTTTAGTGTGCCCAGATAAAGTAAGACTGCTGAGAGCAGCAGCCGAACGCCGGCCTCGAAAGCCGAACGTTCAGTATGAAGCCGCATCTCGCTCAGCGCACATCGTCGCTGCGGCTGATGTCTTTTCTTTATGTATGTATGTATGCCTGTTTTAAATGCTTACAGCCCAAATACATATGTATGTGTATACGCATTTGCCTCGCCCTCACTCATTGCTTTGCACACTTGTGTGCATCTCTTTCTCCCTGCATATCTTCTCACAAAACCCCGAGATCTACACACATACATACATACATATGTTTGTGTTGTGTGGATATGCACACAAGTAGATCACGGCGTTTGTCGCGAGCCAGAGGTTTTTCTTCAATTGTGTGCCTCTTGTGCCTGTGGTAGCAAAAGGAACACACATTCAAATGCTCTATCATATATTTCTTCGTCCAGTCAGGTAAAATGAGAAGAATCTGATCTATATTTATTAAATAAACAATTCATTGACCTAAATAAAATAAATATATTTATTTTCTATTTACTGTAGAGACTTATTTTGCTTAAAATAAAAATATATCTAAGTCGTATTTCTGCAAGGGTAATTCATCGTCGGCTTGTCAAAAAATTCTAAGAGAATACGAAAAATTGAACATTTTCAAATTTTGCGACTTGCTACTTGTGCACACGCACACTCTTTCGATGGAGCAGTCGTGTGATATTATAAAAGGGTTTGGCCTGTTTATCTGCAAATTTGCTATTTTCCATGCTTGTTGTAGGGGTAAGGGTACCTGAACGTTGGCATTTGTGCATGATAACTTTTTGGGCCTGCCAAACACGCATACTTACACACTTTTCTATATGGATGGAAGCATTTATGCGTTTGTGTGCGTGTTGGTTGCCTGCCTGCCTGATGCAAATTTCACAAAATTTGAAGTTTTTGGCATTTCTTAACTTCGAGCTCTACACACACACCCATACACACACTCACAAATGCGTGCGAATGAGCCGATCAAGGGTTTGTCGTGAGAAGAGATATTTTCATCAATGGGTGCGTAAATTTGTGCGACGGGCACGGTCTTTGTTTTTTTGGCATGCCTGCGGTGGGCTTGCGGCCGCAAAAGGCACAAATGTGTGAAGGGTCAATAAAAATGGGTAAGCCGCACTTGTCGTTCGTTTGCATTTTGTTATGGATACAGACGCATGCTAGACATTTCGACCGTAATGACCAGCCATAAAACCCTTTAACTAAAATTCTATACAATGTCAATAAATGCATAAACAGATCAATTGCATTCTTGAGAATTTTTTGGCAGTTATGGACATTTTAGGCGTTAAATGTCATAAAAGAGACTGCATCTCATAAAGCCCACCGCAGGCAAGCCAAAAAAACAAAGACCGTGCCCGTCGCACAAATTTACGCACCCATTGATGAAAATATCTCTTCTCACGACAAACCCTTGATCGGCTCATTCGCACGCATTTGTGAGTGTGTGTATGGGTGTGTGTGTAGAGCTCGAAGTTAAGAAATGCCAAAAACTTCAAATTTTGTGAAATTTGCATCAGGCAGGCAGGCAACCAACACGCACACAAACGCATAAATGCTTCCATCCATATAGAAAAGTGTGTAAGTATGCGTGTTTGGCAGGCCCAAAAAGTTATCATGCACAAATGCCAACGTTCAGGTACCCTTACCCCTACAACAAGCATGGAAAATAGCAAATTTGCAGATAAACAGGCCAAACCCTTTTATAATATCACACGACTGCTCCATCGAAAGAGTGTGCGTGTGCACAAGTAGCAAGTCGCAAAATTTGAAAATGTTCAATTTTTCGTATTCTCTTAGAATTTTTTGACAAGCCGACGATGAATTACCCTTGCAGAAATACGACTTAGATATATTTTTATTTTAAGCAAAATAAGTCTCTACAGTAAATAGAAAATAAATATATTTATTTTATTTAGGTCAATGAATTGTTTATTTAATAAATATAGATCAGATTCTTCTCATTTTACCTGACTGGACGAAGAAATATATGATAGAGCATTTGAATGTGTGTTCCTTTTGCTACCACAGGCACAAGAGGCACACAATTGAAGAAAAACCTCTGGCTCGCGACAAACGCCGTGATCTACTTGTGTGCATATCCACACAACACAAACATATGTATGTATGTATGTGTGTAGATCTCGGGGTTTTGTGAGAAGATATGCAGGGAGAAAGAGATGCACACAAGTGTGCAAAGCAATGAGTGAGGGCGAGGCAAATGCGTATACACATACATATGTATTTGGGCTGTAAGCATTTAAAACAGGCATACATACATACATAAAGAAAAGACATCAGCCGCAGCGACGATGTGCGCTGAGCGAGATGCGGCTTCATACTGAACGTTCGGCTGCTGCTCTCAGCAGTCTTACTTTATCTGGGCACACTAAAACGGTCTCAGACACCCATGGGGCTCACTCGTTGCGAAAAAACCTGCTTCGATTAAAATGCTGTTTGGAGTATCTATGCATTGTATGGTTAGTGGTGAGACTCTAATATAAATATAACAAAAGGCACTATTAATCCAATTGAACCTTCGAAATCGGGTCTCGGTTCCGGACCCAGGCGTACCCACCCTAACTGAGACGACCACCTGATCTCGCCTCCCTCATATTGACCACTTGCTGACTTACATCAGCCTGTGTCGGCAGTCGTGCCCTTCTTTCCCCATCAGCAAACAATTAGCCGGACATTTTTCCTTCAATGTTTGCGTATAATTAGTTGCGTTTTCTAATTATTGACGATATTAATATTTCTTATTTCTCTTTACAGAACATTTCATATACATTTCTATTTACATCGATGGGGAACAAAGTAGGGACTTCAATAAATATATACTCATATATGCCAAATTGATTATATAGGAGGCAAAAAAAAATATAATGAATCGTATATTTTACTTTATCCTGCCTGAAGAGCTCTCTGGGGTTGGTAAGGGACGATGGCAAAAAGTTAAATTATGTGGGCATATTATGTAACCTGCCGTGGCAACAACTCTTCGGCCGATTTCCTACAATTTATAAATTACGGAAGCCCTTTAAATTGGTATTATAAGTTATTTTTTTTCTCTTTGGCGGTTTAGGTTTTGGTGTGTACATTTAAGTATTTGTAATTTGTTTGTTTTTGCGTTTAATCAAACAATGTATATTTGATATTTTTTTTGATTTTGTGTAACACTAGTTCTTTGCCTTTTGTGAGTCTTATACGTCTACTACCTAACAGCTTTTATACTTGTAAATTTTTTATATAAGTTTCGGTGTCCTCGCCAGCAGGTGCATATGTTTTTTTCTATGCGAATTTAATTGATTTTAAAATAAAATCTTATATATGTGCCTCGACCACGGGAATATTATTTTCTTTTCTTTAACTTTTTTGGTTGATGGTTAAGGCCCCCTTAATGCACTGCAATTGGGCGTCACTATGCGCTCGATCTCACCAACCTGACCACACAAGAAAAACGATATAGACGCGGCCGATAATATCGAATGCAACAAAACAACAAACAGAAGAAAAATATCGACGCTGCCGACGCAGTAATGTCAAATGCAACAATTAATAGAGTGTAGAGTACGAATGTGTTTATGCACTGATAAGTACTAAGCCAATAGCCACTAACCATAGTACATACATACATATAGACTGGACAACTAGAGTAAAAGAATTTGACGATACATATTTTTGTCAGCAGGTCCAAAGACGTCTTCGTTTTTGTTCGGGTTCGAGACACGCTCACATGCTCAGACAGCAAGAGAGTAAGAAATACACATGATTTGTGTGGTAGAACGGCATCTCTGTCTTTTATCTCGCTACCACTACAGGAAACAGCTTTGGCTTTCTCCCATCCATATGATTTGTGTGAGAGAACGGCATAGCTGTTTTTTTATCTCGCATTCACTACAGGAAAATGCTTTGGCTTACTCTCAGTGCTCTTTCATTATGTCTAGGGATCGTTTAAATGCACCTGTGTGTATGTGTCCGCACAAGCAACAATGCATTTTTTTCTCAAATGTCGGAGGCGTTTCTTCCCTTTTAAAGGGACAAGCAATATGAACTAATGAAAGGGTTTGCCACATCTATGCGAAATTCTTGCATTTTAAGTTGTCGCATGATTTGTATATGAGTTGAAGCATTTATGCTCTTCTGTGCCTGTTGGCTGCCTGCCTGTCCGATGCAAATTTGACAAGATTCGAAGGTACATACATATGTGATTTCTGAATTTCGGGCTCTACACACAAAGGCACGAACACATATGTAAATGTGTGCGAATGGGCAGATCAAGGGCTCAAAGGAAAATTTCATTATTCGCACGATTATTATTACCATAAATACTATATATATGTAGTTGGTTCTTATTTGAAACTTCATTACTCAGGCTAACTAACTAGTTACTTTAAAATACTAAATACTTGATATTGGGTAATTAAAAATTTCTCATCTTTAATGTCCATCTCCACTAGGGATGATAGTGTCGATAGTGTTATTTCTGTGTCACAGCAACAGCTGTGACAGTTACAAAAAACTATCTGTGACAAATAACAGCGACTGTTACTTGAATTTTGGGCGCGCAGTTTTTATAAAAAAAATTATATAAGTGAACCAAAAAAATTTATAATACATATGTTATTTTTATTATATTTTACTATTTGTATATGTTATTTTTAGTTTAGTTAGTTAGTTATAGTTGCAAGTTCAGAATAACAGCCAAGTACACGCCAGTTACACAGATCTTAGCTTTGCATCCGGAACGAAAGGAACATCCTGAGTACTGATCTGTTATACAGTACTCAGCTCTTCGTCGAGTACGAAACGAACAACCTGAGTACAGGCCTGTGACACAGCCACTCAGCTTCTCGAAGAGTACGAAAGTAACAGCCTGAGTACAGGCCTGTGACACAGTACTCAGCTTCTCGAAGAGTACGAAAGGAACAACCTGAGTACGGGCCTGTGACACAGTACCCAGCTTCTCGAAGAGTACGACACGAACAGCCTGAGTACAAATCTGACAAGACAGAAACCATCAAAATAAAAACTCTGCAAGTTTTTGATAGGACAGCAACCATAAAAATTTAGAAACTGTGCAAGTTTTTGATGTGTATTGAAAAGTATATCCTCGTATAAAGTGTATACAAATTTCGCCATCAACATTGATCCAGTCATTTCGTCGTCATTATATCGTCGCAATAATCTTTTAGTGAAATTTTCGGTGTCAAGCTTTTGAATAAACAACGACCAAAAGTAGACCCTTGCCATAGGATGATTTTTGTCGGTGTTACTTTTGAAAGGTGTAACAGCAGTAACTAGTTACTTTTAAATACTTGTTACTTGTAACAGGTTGAGTAAATATCGCTCATCCCTAATCTCCACCCCAAATTGAATTACTTATGACTATCAATTCGGAGGAAAGTTATAAAACTTTTGAGGGCCTTGGTGCTTGTGTTAAGTATTAGATTTAAATTATAAAATTTTATTCAATGTATAATTAATTTTTCTCATTTGCTTACTTTAGATAATATGTTTTCCGTTTCAAGGGTTATGTGCAGCAGCATTAAAAACATTTGCACCATTTCCTTGCCAAAAGCAAATCGGGTAGTATATTCACAATTACAGCTGCCTTTTAGAACTCAAAATTTCACAACTTTAAATAAAACAGAAACATTTCAAATATCGAGACTGCGTACCCAGTGTAGGTGCATGGGTACAGTTATTAAAATAATGCACGAAGAAAATAGGTTTTTTATAGAAATGAACGATCAAGTGGCTGATTTAAAATACGCTATTAATGATGGAATTATGGAAATAAAGCAGACAAAGGTTCCTAGAAAATTGGGCGGACACGGTCTGGGCAAGTTATTGGCTAAGGTATTTGTATACCACCTCCCTTCAACAAGTTTCATAAACTGTTGCTAAGCAATCTGGTTGCTATTCAATAAACTAAACCGTACACACATAAACGTATGTATGTACATATAAAAATTGCTATAATATATTAAGAGTCACCCGCTCAATTATTAAAATACATATTAACATGCGTTCAATCTAAAAAAAAAAAAGAAAATATAACACTAGATGTGATTAGTATGTAAATGCCTTTAAGTTATGACTACAATTGTTCATACATTCATATGTAGTATTTTTGCAGTAAAGATATTATATGTGTGATTTGTCTCCTTTCAGGTAGCTTTGGAATATGCGGTACAACATGACTTAATTCTCAAAATATCATGCAGTTTTGTACAATTCTACATTGAACAATATGAACCACGTTACTTAAAATATATCTTGTATTAACTGTGTAATTTATTAATAAACCTAAATACTATTAATATGGACGCTAACGACTATAAAAGCTTAGTACTGTACTATGGAAGGACACGGTTTTATAATTCAATGCAGAAAACGGCATTAGACGGATTAACCAAGTTTCCCATGCAATCAGACTTTAGATTGTTCAATGGTATTGCGCTTGCCTTGGGAAATCGAACACAGGAGAGTATCCGCGAATTGAACCCATTAAAAAGTGAATTGGAATTGGGCTTTGCAGCCAAAATGGCACTTATCCACGCTCACAAACATTCCCGCTTAATAAATATGGAAGCAATACAAGCACTTGAACGTCAAATAGTCTACGAAAACAAAACCATCAGCACTTCTTCATGTTATTATACAGCTGTCTTCTTATACTTAGTTGGCAAGTTTGATGTGGCCCTTGATTACATCAGCAGGTCTATGAAAAATGAAGTCAACTCTGATGCAGCTCTTGTCCTGAAAATTTGGTGCGAACTATCTTTGTGTATGGATCTATCTACCAACCGAAAATTTCACAGCTTGCTCGAAGGGTGTATTTCCCGAAGCAATGGAAAGAATATTGATGCATCATTAGCACTTGTGCGATATTTACAAAAGCGACGACAATTTGAAGAAGCCCTTTTAATAATCAATAAGCTTAGCATACGATTTCCCGACACAGGCATACCCCTTATTGAGAAAATGGAAACGCATCTTGCTGCACTAGACTGGGATAACTCGCTGGAAACTGCCATTAAAGTGATCAATATTGAGTCTTTTAATGTGGCAGCTCTGCGCAACAAGGGCATGTTGAATATCGTGCGAGAAAGCAATTTCAAAGCTGGGATGGCTACACTTCAACAGCTACTAATTTCTGTAGAGTATGCTGAGCCCGGTAATCTTATACTTCTTGTTAATATATGCCAACTATTTTCTCGCATCTGTTCAAGAAATTCTGAACTACTGGAATTGACCCTGCGATGTATTGAAAAGGTCAATGAATTGAATCCTGATAATGTGAACGTTTTAGCCGAATTAGGCTATCAGAAATTATTACTAGACAATATTTCCGATGCAGAACTAGCATTTCGTTCGGCTTGTAACGTTGATAGTAGCAACTTTAATGCGCTTTGTGGCCTAACGTTGTGTAAATTGAAATCTCCTACATATTTTGAGAGTAAGCAACAAATACAACAACAGTTAGCGTACCTCATGAAGCTTACTGATTTTAAGCCTAATCCAATGGTTATGTATATGTCCGCTTTGTTGGCAGATCCAAAGGAGCAGAAGACGTCAGTGAACTTGTTGGCAGAAGCAGCTGAGCTACATTTTCAAAAATTAACTTATCTTCCCATTGGTTTTGAATATATATGCTCCATGAATCCTGATTTTATACTTGAGATATGTAGGGAGCTGATTCGACACACTCCAGCTCCAATAAAAGAATCACGTTATGATTTGGATTTGGGTCAGGAATCATTGCATATTACCCTCAAGCACAGTCTTAACATACTGGAAACCATACTACATATATGTCCCGGGCATCAAGAAGTAAATACATATTGATTAAATCTGTATTACACATAAACTTTTTTTTTTTTGCAGGCCTTGGTTTTGCGAGCAACGGTTGAATTTCTTTGTGGTCAACATTCCAAAGCAATAAGCCGTTTGGAGGGCATTCTCAATTTATTTGGAGATACATTCACTGAAGCTCATATATTATTGGCTCAAATACTAGTGGAAGAACGGCAATACTTAAAAGCGTTAGAGTATCTAGAACTGTCTTTATCACAGGAATTTACAGTACGTGAACGGCCTATGTACCATTTGCTAAAGGGTATAATACTTAAGCATCAACAGAAGCTATCAGAAGCGTATCAGAGTTTTCTGTTTGCATTGCAATTATTTGGAGAAATGTCGAAAGGTGTCCAGCAGATTTATAATACTCGAACCGATAATAAAATATCTAGTTCTCATAAAATGACTATATACATAGAGTTAATTTATGTTCTTCGCGAGATGGGTGATGTACATGGAATTTACGAAAGCGAACGTATTTTGCAGTCTGCCATTGAAGAATTTAGCAGCACTACTGAAATGGGCCGTTTAGTTATTGCTCATTCGCAACTTATGCTTGAAAAATGTAATGTTAGCGAAGCTATAAATCTCCTGTCTACAATTAAGCCAGATGAATCGTACTATATACAGGTAAGTGTGAAATTCAAAATGAAAAATTATATTAATGGATAGGCTTATCGTTTCTTTCTATTGGGATTTGTTATGTCACCTTCATTGAAACTAAAATTACTTTGTTTACCGTGAACCTATTGCAATTGGGTAAAAAGAGTATAATTGTCTTCGGTAAATGTCCGTAACCGAAGGAAGAACTTTCGACCCCATAAAGTATATATATATATTCTTGATCAGCATCCACAGGCGAGTCGATAAAACCGCGTCCTTTTGTTTGTTTCTTTATGAACTTCTCTCAATTTTAAGATATTATTATGGAACTTTTCATAGTTCCGTCTTTCTCCTGCATACAGTACATGTGAAAACTAGCCGGTTTTTACCACTATATCATATACAGATAGCTACCATAAAATATCAAAAACTAAGTTCTTTTAGAAATAATTTTATTATGAAAGATATACATATTTACCAAACTCATCATTTATTCGTTTTACTACCATATAACGTAAAAAATTTAGTAAAAATTTTACATTATTTTATGCAGTATAACATAACATATAACATATCTTATTTATTTTACGAGAAATATTTACTTTATGTTTATTTATATACGACAAATAAGAGAAAAAATCTATAATAAATGTGAACTACAACCAAGTTTATGGAGCTGAAAGGTGTATAGAATAAAAAAAAAATGATATATGTAAGTTGAGTGCCACTGAGAAATAGATATCCAGAACATTCTGGAAATGACATACATATGTATACACTGCATCAAGAATGTTTTCGTACAGAAATTAAAAATACATACATAGATATTCTTTGGTAACGCAAAAGCTAATTCGCAGAAGTTCTACAAATCAAGTATAAATGCAGAAAATTATCCAATTTTTTAATACAAAAGTTATAAAAAAAAAACAAGAGTGTTCTAGTCGGGAGTTCTCGACTAAGGGATACCCTGAACCATCTTCTGCCAACACCAAATGGTGCTCGCGCTTCGAGCTCGTTTGCTCTAGCAGTAATAAAAATAAAATAGCAGTAAGAAAAAAAGATAAAGTTCCCCCAATAAGACTCGAACTCGACAGCCATTCCAACAATTCATTATTCATGAATTCAAATTATTAGCAGCACATACACACAGCACAGAATAGAATAGAATCGCAATTGCAATACTGTTAAGGACGCGCATCAATATATGTATACAGAAATTCTTGCAAATCGCGCTAGTTGCCGCAAACACGTTTTCTATTATAACTCTTCTGTTTCTTAACCTATCTTGGCGAAAGCTATAAAATGAATGTTACTTTATACATAGACATAGACATACACAGAACATACCATGTTCTATTAAAGAATTTACATGTCAAGTTTGATGACTAGCTCTTATTACTTACGAGATTTGCTCAAAAAACAGGATTCCGATATCGATTTTTATCGATTGCTTGGAAACGGGGAAAGTTTTCGATTATCGGAAACCTACATTTAACATATCAAGCTTTTAGCTCTTATAGGTTCTGAGATCCTTGCTTTCATACATACGGACGGATGGACAGACAGACGGACATGGCTAGATCAACCCGGAGTGGAGATGCTTCGCTGTGCCTATTATATACATTTGCCAAAACTACTTTATACGCTTTTTATTAATTTTTAACAGAGTTAAGGCAAAAAATAACAAAAATAATAAATTTAAATGCACAGGCCACAAGCATGCACTCGCGATATAAAAAAAAATTAGAAGGCGAACAGGTTTAACTTCTCTTTTTATACCCTTGCAGAGGGTATTATAATTTTGTCGTGAAATGTGTAACGCATAGAAGGAGACATCTCCGACCCCATAAAGTATATATATTCTTGATCAGCATCAACAGCCGAGTCGATATAGCCATGTCCGTCTGTCCGTCTGTCCGTCCGTCCGTCTGTCCGTCTGTCTGTTTCTATGCGAACTAGTCCCTCAGTTTTAAAGCTATCTTAATGAAACTTTGCAGAAGCCCCTATTTCTGTTGCACGCAGCACATATGTCAAAACCAGCTGGATCGGACCACTATATCATATAGCTGCCATAGGAACGATCGGTCGAAAATTAAGTTTTTGTATGAAAAAACATTTTGTTTGTCAAGATATCTTGACCAAACTCGGCATTTATTAGTTTTACTAAGCTCCTCATATATATGCAAAATCCTATTAAGATCGGACCACTATATCATATAGCTGCCATAGGAACGATCGGTCGAAAATTAAGTTTTTGTATGAAAAAACCTTTTGTTTATCAAGATATCTTGACCAAACTCGACATATATTAGTTTTACTATGCTCCTCATATATATGCAAAATTCTATTAAGATCGGACCACTATATCATATAGCCGCCATAGGAACGATCGGTCGAAAATTAAGTTTTTGTATGAAAAAACATTTTGTTTGTCAAGATATCTTGACCAAACTCGGCATTTATTAGTTTTACTAAGCTCCTCATATATATGCAAAATCCTATTAAGATCGGACCACTATATCATATAGCTGCCATAGGAACGATCGGTCGAAAATTAAGTTTTTGTATGAAAAAACCTTTTGTTTTTTTTTGACATGGACATGGACGGAAGCCAGACCAAAAAGCTTAAATTCGCACTTAATAGAAAAGCTTCGGTCTGCAAGGGTATTAAATCTTCGGCGTGCCGAAGATAGCCCTTCTTTCTCGTTAAATAGAGATGTTAAAACGCCAGTGTTTTATTAAAGACAAAATCAAAACGGAACGGACAAAAAAAAAACTCTGTCGCTTCAAAGGGGAGAACGATATTGAGATTGTTCCTTCTGCCTGTTACATACATTTGCACAATACATTTTAACCGTTTTTTCCCATTTTCAATAGGTAATTTTCAAAAAAATCAATAAGAGTACCCTACAAAATATATGTATATAGATATATATATATTTCGTTTTACAGCTTAGGAGTAATTCCAAAGCAATTTTATTTTAAAAAATTTGTTCTTTTGCCGAAAACAGATTTTAAAATTTGAAATGGTTAATATAATAACTCAAAGTAAGATAGGGATAGCAGTGGAGCTAGTTATTAGAGTTTTTGTAAGACTTCTGGAAATAAAATTTATAATCAGTCTGTTTCCAATACAGTCATCTAGATAAGTGGTATTTCAGGTTTCATTATTATTGTTTCTTTATTTGTGAATTTTTTGCCAATTACCTTTTCGGCATCATTCCAAAAGACCACTACGTATGTGCCTTTCAGAGAATGAATGCAATTATTTTGGGTAACGCTGCTACTAAATTATGTTGAATTATGCTATTGTATATTTTCGACTATTGCTTGGTCATCCAGCGATTACTTTCCCTGAATAGTTTTTTCTAAGTTACGAATTTTTATAAATTTGTTTGTCTAATCATTTTTGGGTAGGGTTAGTATTATCCTGGCGGAGTACCTGTAATGTTCGTTTTTTTGATACAGAGTGTATTGAGTAATTGTGCTCGGTACAATTGTTTTGTCTTAAGGCACCACATGATTTCAGAAGAGGTGCAGTGAAATCATTCAATTCTTTCATTCACCTGTCTACTTTTGTAGGCGGAGCTATCAAAATTTTTAAACCCCCTTGGTCTTCTATCATAAAGGGAATGGTTACTGAGTTAAAAGACTTTTCGTTGTCCTTTATAACATGCATCGTAGTAAAATCTTCTAAATATTTTGATTATATAATTAATGTCTGTGCTACATTAAATTTAATGTTTAAAGTTTAGCTTCTTCTATCAAGAAAAATTGTTGTTTCACTTGAGAATATGTCGATATGAATGTATGTACATATGTGTCCTAGATTCTCTGGAATAGGTGTCTCACCTCTTTACAAACTTATTTAAGTAAAATAAAAAAATAATAATAAATGTTTTATCTAAAAATGTTATATTTATTTGGTTATATATGTATAGAATTTATATATTTTGTTTGTTTGTACATACATGTTTTTTATACCCTGAACCCATTGAAAATGGGTAAAAAGGGTATATTGTATTTGTGCATAATGCAAATGTATGTAACAGGCAGAAGGAAGCATCTCCGACCCCATAAAGTATATATATTCTTGATCAGCATCAATAGCCGAATCGATCTAGCCATGTCCGTCTGTCTGTCCGTCCGTCTGTCCGTATGTATGAACGCAAGGATCTCAGAACCTATAAGAGCTAGAGAGCTCAAATTTTAGATGTAGGTGCTCCTAGTGCCTGCGCAGATCGAGTTTGTTTCCGATAATCGATAACTTACTCCGTTTCCAAGCAATCGATAAAATCGATATCGACATCCTGTTTTTTGAGCAAATTGGGTAAATAATAAGAGCTAGAGTCACCCACACATGATATGTTGCTTCTAGAATATTATATATATGTCGAGTATCTTTCATTTTATACCTATCGCCACCTCCCCTCTGACACTAAACAGCTATAAATCAAGTTAATAACCCAACCTATATTGCCAACCAATCTAAGCCACAATTTTAATGCAATTGACTTTTTGAGAATACACAAATATTCTATGGTACAATAATATATACTGTAGAAAATTTCATTAAGCTCGGTTAAGAGAAAACCAAAGTTATATGTAACTGCGCAATTGGATGGCACAGCTAGCGAAAACATCAAGAATTTGTGTACACACACACATTCATGAGCGTCTGCTTCGCATTCTAACAGCATTGTAATTGCGACTTTTTTCTGTAATACTATTTAAGTTCGTTTTTTTCTCAATGGTACTTCTAATCTATATTTACTTTCTTTTGCGTAATCATCTGTATTACAAACTGCTTCTATGTTATCTATACTATTGAAATGTTTTGGTAAGTTATGTGTTTTACCAAAAACTAGCTCGTATGGACAATAAGTATGTGCCATAGAGGGGGTCGTATTGAAACAGTAAACGAAATATTGAAGCCATACGTCCCAATCAGTTTTATCAACCGACATATATGAGCGTATGTATTCATTGAAAGTTCTATGACTTCTTTCGATTGTTCGAACTGTCTGGGGGTGGTGTGCAGTAGATGTTATATTTTTAATTTTAAGATATTTGCACAAGTCATCTATGATTGAATTCTTATATTCTGTTCCCATGTCCGTAATGAATGTCTTCATTGGATCGTACTTCAGAATAAACGACTCAAATATAGTATGGCAACAAGATATTTTGTTAAATCACATATCAGTGTAAGTGCATATTCGTTGCCTTGCTCTGATTTTAGTAGCGGACATCTTGCGATGTCTTGTAGTTCTTTGATGGTTATTCTTGATAACGCATCAGCTACATAATTGTCTTTTCCCTTTAGATACTCGACTGTGAAATCGTATTCTTCTAATTCGAGCCGCATACGTGTTAACTGTGAACTAGGATTGACCATTGAAAACATATATGTTTATGGTCTGTGATTTGTTCGGACTGTAAAATGTTTGCCATAAATATATGGTCGAAAATGTGTAACTCCCCAGTGTATTGCTGCTAATTCTTGTTCTGTTGTACTTTTATAACTTTCTCCCTTAGTAAATGAACGTGATGCATAAGCAATTGGGAGTTGGAGTCCATTATGGTTTTGAGTTAAAACCGCTCCACAAGCTTGTTTACTTGCATCAGTTATTATGCAAAATTCATTGCTGAAATCTGGGTATTGTAATAATATTGGGCTTATTAGTGCCGATTAGAAATATTCGAAGGCATGCTGGCAGTCGGCTGTCCATTCGAACTTAACATCTTTTTTACATAATCTTGTTATGTGTCGAGAATAGTCGGCAACATTTTTTATAAAACGTCTATAATAATTGCAGAATACAATGAATCTCCAACGCTGTCCGAATCGTGTGGAACTGGATATTTTTTAATGACGTATTTTTTGTCGTCTGGCAAGATTCCTTTATCGGTGCATTTGTGTCCCAGAAATGTAACTTCATGCATAAACAAGTAAGAGGTTCAAGACGGGAGCTCCCGACTAGGGAATACCCTGCACCCTTCCATTCCAACACCAAATGCAGTTCGCGAATCGCGCTCGTTTGAAGTAATAAAGATAAATTAAAAACAAAAATGTTCCCTTGGCGGGATTCGAACTCGCAACTGACTGTATTACTTGCCGACGACTCTACTCAACAGACAAACCAGCAAAAAAAAAAAAAAAAAAAAAATAATTTCACAGGTAGGGGGCTCGAACTCGCGACAGACCGCAGCACTTGCTATGCGTCTACTCAACAGCCACACCAATAATTAAGTATTATTGAGAAAAAAACGAACTTAAATAGCATTACAGAAAAGAGTCGCAATTACACTGCTGTTAGAATGCGATAGAATGCGAAGCAGACGCTCATGAATGTGTGTGTACACAAATTCTTGATGTTTTCGCTAGCTGTGCCATCCAATTGCGCAGTTACATATAACTTTGGTTTTCTCTTAACCGACCTTAATGAAATTTTCTACAGTATATATTATTGTACCATAGAATATTTGTGTATTTTCAAAAAGTCAATTTGCATTAAAATTGTGGCTTACATTGGTTGGCAATATAAGTTGGGTTATTACCTTGATTTATAGCTGTGCAGTGTTAGAGGGGAGGTGGCGATAGGTATAAAATGAAAGATACTTGACATATATATAATATTCTAGAAGCAACATATCATGTGTGGTGACTAGCTCTTATTATTTACCCAATTTGCTCAATTTCGATTTTTATCGATTGCTTGGAAACGGAGTAAGTTATCGATTATCGGAAACAAACTCGATCTGCGCAGGCACTACGAGCACCTACATCTAAAATTTCTAGCTCTTATAGGTCCTGAGATCCTTGCGTTCATACATACGGACGGACGGACAGACAGACGGACATGGCTAGATCGACTCGGCTATTGATGCTGATCAAGAATATATATACTTTATGGGGTCGGAGATGCTTCCTTCTGCCTGTCACATACATTTGCATTTTGCACAAATACAATATACCCTTTTTACCCATTTTCAATGGGTTCAGGGTATAAAAATGAACATTTTTCAGGATGTAACTTCAGGTTGTATTTTCTACATTTCTAGAAAACGAAGTTTGTTAAGCATATGTTTTTCGGAACAACCTATAACAATAGGTAATCGTCATTGATCGTTGAAAAAGACGAGCTTCTGATCTTGCAGGTAGAAGTATTGAATTGTTACCAGAACTGAATGTTATTGGAACATAAATTTTGACATTTATATTGTTTGGTCTTATTATAAACCAATCTTCGGACGGTTCTAGGTCCATTTTGCAATGAAATCTATGCCTATTATTCCGTCACACGGTATAGTGAAATTTGCATCAACTATATGAAAATTTTGAGGAATAAATATTTGTCTGCTTGTAGCTCAATTGGGTCGAGGCCTTTGGATTTTATGATTCCTTGACCTATACCTTGAATGTCTATAGTTTTATTCAACTGGAAGTCATTGAAGACATCGGAATCTTCTTTTATTAGTTGAGATGTCTGTACCTGTATCTATTAAAAATACCAGTTTCTTTCCTGATTCTACATAATAAAAAGAGACAAAAATATTGAGATTGAAGTTTATCAAATGAACTTTTATTAATTCTGTGTATTGTTATGACAATTATAACCTCTAGATCCTCCACGGCCTCTGTTATTATTATTATTACCACTGCGGTAGTAGCCACGGCCGTATGAGTTGTTACCATATGAGCCGGTTGCCCTTCCTCTGTAGTTACCTCGACTGCGGTTTCCGCCGTGCTGAGAGTAATTCTGACAGAATAGTTGCTTCTGTGCAACTATTTACACATTTTGATATAGCATCGTGTTACTAAATGTGCCTGCCTGCCTGATAAGTTTTACCTTATCTTTAGCCTTTACAGCTTGGTTTGTGCTATATTTATTGGCCAATTCTGGTGTTAGGCCATCGTTTATAAAGGCTCCTTCTAAAGCTTTTGTTAACTGCCCAACCTCTTGAGTGTACTGGTTGGCAGTTTTGCTTTTCTGTTGCAAGTTAAGTAGTTTGGCTGACAATACTTCGACTGATTCGCCTTTTACTGTGCTTGATAATTTTTCAATTATTTGAGCGATAGTTTGCTCATTGCCCTTTTAGTTTTGTCTTGATTAGACTGACAGCTGTTGTTTCATGCGAGCCTTTTAGGGAATCAAGTTGATTCAAAGCGTCTATGAAACTTTGTGAATTATCTGTCTTTCCATCGAACTCAGGTGTGAGTGATGAGGCTAATTTTAAAAATTCAACTACTGTTTGAGCCATGTTTATTTTGTTTATATCTTCCAGTTTTTCGTCTGTCTCTGATTCTGCCAACAGTGACTCATCAAATGTTACCGGTGTATTTAACACCGATGGTAGATAAAGCTTGAAATCATACTTTTTATTTAAGTTTACCAGATTATCCCTTAGACGCTGTAAAACGTCTGAGGTTTGTACTCTGTGTATACTTGTCAGTTTATTTTGCCACTCCGTAACTAAACTCCTGATTTCATTGTATTCATATACAAGGATCTCAGTGTGTTTAATAATGGTGGGTCTCAAAACTGGTGCGCTTTTATTAAGGCACTTGTATGATTTATAAAAATTTGCCGCTTTATTTTTTCTACTATTTGGGGCCAGTCCATGTGGAACTTCCTCTACTTAAATATTTGTATTTAAGCAGCAACTTTGTCTAAGTCGTTGGCTCGACTCAGTGATTTTTTATGCAGAAGATAAATCTTCAGAAGGATGTTTACTGGGGCTATTACAATAAGTATAGTTAACAGAATGTTTGATAACTGCAAATGAGGTGTGGTGTCTACCACTTCTACTACGTTTACTATACTGGCAGTGTTATCATCTGCCTTTTATTTATTTTTTTTTATAGATATATATATATATATATGTATATGCCTCTCTCTTTTTTTTTCTACCTGTGCAGACGTAATAAAATAATAGATGTTGGCCCTAGAATGGGATGCTCATCAACAATGGTTTTTATGATTACGTATGGTGGAGTTGACAAGACTATTCCCCTCTCTATTTAGAACACGAAAACATTGGGCTTGTTGTTGTGCTGTATGTTTCAACATATTCATATTCGAATTCATATACTCGTATGAATTCTCTATGCCTTTGCAAAATTTGTATGGCTCGCATACGAAAGTTTGGATCGTCTTTGTATATTTGATCGATCTTGTCTTCAATCATGACTAATTTACATGCGAAGTGTAATGTTGTATGTGCATAATTGTTCAAACACCTAATGAAGCTAACGGAGCATTTTTTTCTGTCTTAGTTTTATTTTTATTTGTATTTAAAAATTTTTTATTTTTGGAGTTCCCATACAAATACGAAATATACAAATCTAATTTTATATAGTTCTTTTTAGATTACTTTCATAAATTTTCTTCATTTTTATCAATTTTGGATGTGTTATCTTTTGTGGTTTGTCTTTTTTTTTTTAATGAAATTTTTGTTACTTATCTTTAATATTATATTTTGGCAGAAGGCCTTTGTTTTATTTATTTTTTTTGGTCTATTATATAATCCTACTTTGATCAACGCAGTGATCTCCTCTCTAATAGGTTTTTTAAATTTTTGCTTCCATGAGGTTGTAGCTTGTTGTTGTTGTTGTAATTATTTGCTTCCCTCGTTGCGTGACCATGTCACGGTCGCCATGTAGAAATAACTTCCAAACTAAATTCTTTTATTCATTGGAGTTTCTGCTCCAATGCAAACTTTATTGTTTAGCTCTTTGCCTTTGAATCCTTCTTACAATCTTTACTTAGTACTACTTAGCTATATTATATACTTATATATGTATGCAGCATTGAGAGCCGCGCTGAGAGAAAGTATGTTATGTGCACTTATGTATTGTAGTGCGCAGCCGGCTTGCGTGGGAACCGATGACGCTGCGTTGTTGCCTACACACATATGTATATGTGTGGTCATATTACATATGTATGCACCTGAAATGTGTATATGTAAACACTGCAACAAAGTGTTACAGTGTGACAGGTTGATATATATTGAGTACAGTGTGTGCTCTATATGTGCGCATATCACAGTTCCCTTTTCTATGCCGCGGGTAACTAACCTATCAGCGAACATGCCTTTTTGGACCTGAATCCACTCTAGTGGCAATTACGGGGGTTTTTAATCCACGTTAATGCCATGCCCCTTCACGCCTACGGTCCCTACTCGGGCGCCACTTGTAAAGTAGTAACTTGGCCGGGGTGGTAAAACTTAATCTTACCAATCTGAAAATGGGTCTTAGAGAACTGTAGTGATAACTCCGCCACAGATGGATTTATATCTTTGTGAAGAGGGGAGGGAACCGCTGGACTCACTCCGCTGCGGTTAGGTTATGGTAGGTCAGCGTGATGGGTGCTGCTGGGATTTCTCCGCCGCAGAATAAAAAGCCTGCAAAACACACGCAATCGCTATACGGTCTATACCGCCGACTTGAACAATAAAATGTGAACACCGAAGCACTTTATGTATGATCGTTCGCACATTATTTCTATTAACTTTTCCTGCTGCACCGTCATTTCTTGTCTCGTTTTTCTATACTTCTAACCTCGCAGCTACCCCGCGTTTCCCCTAAGTTTGTTGTCCGCCGTCATACGCGCACGTCTCCTACTTATACTCGCTGAATCCAAAGTCAACTGCTGATCAGCTTCAACAGCTCACAACCCTTTTTCGCCGCATAGCAAATGTTCTCTAATGTTAATATTGTTAGGAATCAAGGTTGCATATAACTCGATTTAGTAATATAATTAGCTCCTCTCGATCTTTATTCTAACTTCATGTTATTTATTCTTAAAATAATAATACTTCATTCATAATCATATTTTATAATTTCACGCTTAAACGATCATTTATTCTTAAAATAATAATACTTCATTCATAATCATACTTGTTTGCATACATGTTTTAACGAACATAATTGCATGGTGACCCTGTATCACAACCTACAGCAAAAGAGCAAAACTGCCAACACTTATACACAAGAAGTTGAGCAACTGGCAAAAGCTCTAGCAGGTGCTTATATTAATGATGGCTGAAATTCAAATTTAGCCACCAAATATAGCCAAGCTGTAAAGGCCATGAACAAGAACTGAGCTATAGATAGGGTAAAACTTATCATGCAGGCAGGCACATTTAATAACATGAATATCCATATGCAAATTTGTCGATTGTTGAATTTAATTACCTAAAATATTAATGGTTCAAACAAGGTCATCAAGAAGACAGGAAAACACCAGCGCAGATAAGACAATAAAGAACGACACAGCGCATAAGTTAGAAAGTAAATATTTAGGTCCTTATAATGTTATAAGCACAGAAGATAGAAACAACATAGAAATAGATGTAGGACAAAAAAGAAACCCTAAGTAGTAAATAAGAACAGGTTAAAATTATTCAAAACTTAGCTTAGCTCGAGCATAAAACATATTACATTTTTAGGCCTGATCAGCGACAAAGTAACTATCAATATATAATTAAAAAAAAAAATAAAATAAAATAATCGTTACAAAAATTATATTTTATGATACGTTCATTGTCCAATCGGAACAGAAAGGATATATACACATATATTAAAAATATATTAAATTAAGTAAAAACCGAAGATTTATCCTAACAAAAAAATTTTATGAATATAATAATTTAAAAATTACAAACCAAAATAAAAAAAAAAATTTATTATTCATCATCAACTCACCCATCATTCAATAGAACCCCAATTAGTCTATTGATACAACATCATATACATACTTTATTGCTTACAATAACAAACATAAAGCCAAAAGCGCAGAGCCAATTGACCTAGGCTTATATTACACCCATTGATGACGGCGCGTATCCCACGCAACGCTTAAGTAGCGCAAGCCAAGAGTGGCATATATGTACTCACCAATGCATGCACATAACACACACTCTCTCTATTTTAATAATGCTCTGCTACGACAGAGCGATACATATAATAATATCTATATCTAAGGTTTTAAAGCTGATAGAGTTCCGAATAAAGAACATTCTAAAAACCTCTTTGAACGAAACCAGTCGTGGTGTTTCTCTAAACATATTTAAGCCTGCTGTTCAAGGGCTACCCTTATATATAGATGACTCCGGCATTCTACGTATTAAGGGACGGATAGACAACATACAAGGAATTGAAGTCTGCGTATAATGCCCAATAATTCTGCCAAGATGATATCGATTGAGTTGAGTTTTATCACCGCAGGTATCATCACCTGCACATTGAAATTGTCGTAAATGAGCTGCGTCAGCAATACTGGGTTTGCGGCTTACGAGCTTTGGTGAGAGAAGTTTCTAATGCTCGCCCAGCTTGCCGCATACGACTCGGCCGCCCAAAGCCATCAGAAATGGCAGATCCAATTGAACGATTATAGCCCTATACTTCACTGTTCACATATACTGGAGTATATTACTTTGGACCTTACGGCATTTTCGTTGGACAGCAACGCGAGAAGCGCTGGGGCTTGCTATTTACATGCATCTCGGTGCGCGCAGTTCACCTAGATATCGCTATGTCGCTCTCAACTTACTCATACTTATGCGTTCTGAAGGCATTGACGGCTGCCCCCGCCGCAATGGCACAAATTTCAGAGGCGCTAGCAAAATATTAAGCATTTCAAATGAGATTGTATTGTTTTCTGTGCTGCTATTTTAATTCCTTTTTTTTCAACAAGACTCAATTATTGGTGTGGCTGTTGAGTAGAGGCAATGGCAAGTGGTGCGGTCTATCGCGAGCTTGAGCCCTACCGTTGAAACTTTTTTTATTTTTTTCTGGTGTGGTTGTTGAGTAGAGTCGGCAGCAAGTAATGGAGTCAGTTGCAAGTTCGATCCCTGTCAAACGAGCTTTTTTTTTTTAATCGAGCGCGTAGCGCGAGCTGCATTTGGTGTTGGACTAAGAGGGTTCAGGGTATTCCCTAGTCGGAAGCTCCCGACTAGAACCTCTTACTTGTTATTTCATTATGTACTACATAATTAGGCTGATATTCGTATTGTCGACCAGTAAATAAAAAAATTATAAAAATATGTGGCTTTTTAAGAGGACTACATATTAGAAAGAAAAAAAAACGTTCAAAAACAGAAATAATATAAAAATCTCAATTTAATAATATTTCAATTGAATTGGGCAATTCAGAGCTTCAGAAATATAAATATGAAATTCATACCTTGTGTTTACTCGGCTATAGTACAAATAATAAAGACTAAATATGTGAAGTATAAATAATTTTGCTTGTTTTGCGCTGATAATCTGGTCAGGTCCTTATAAATGAGTTAAAATAAAGAATCATAGTAGGACGTGGGGACATAGAGCCAGAAAATAGTTGCCCGCCGCATACCCTAACAACAACAGGCTTGGACGCTGACGAGATGCAAACTTTAATAGCTGGCGCCGTCAAGCAAGACTTGACCCAACAAGAGGCAAAGATGAACTGAACTCTTAAGTCAATATAGAAAAATGAATAATTAGGGTTAAGAAGCATCGCAGGTAGAGGCATTGTAAATCCGAATGTCAGATGTCAAATAACAAAAGACATAATTAAATCAGTCCCTCCATTTAAAGGCACTTAAGACGAGAAATTTAGATGAACGCAATCTACCACCAATGAATTTGAACTTTTGATGGCAACACCACACATAACCATGCTGTTACTATTATAAGAATTGGGGGATAGTAAGAGACATTTATGGTCAGAATGGACTGCACTTACGCCAATAAGACATCGCTACGACTCCTGCGACAGGGTCTAGAGATGGTCAGGAAGGGCGTCTCAAGCCTCATACAGCATTATAATGAGGTCGATTGAAAGTTGACTCTTGTCAAAAATAAAGTTGTCATGACTCATGAACCTGATAGAGCAATGGGGCTTAACGAAGAGCTGGCTTTGGCTAGAAAGTATGTTTGCAGCCACCTACGCCAACGACCGTTAAGAAGAGAACTCAAGCAAGCGAGTATAACAAAAACCAAAGAGCAAAATCAAAAAAGAAATTCCTATATTTAAAAAAAAAAGGCATCACTAAAAGCACAGCGTATGTGTTTTGGATAAAGCAGCTAATTCGCAGTTTGAATATGAACAGCGTCAAATACATCAGAGAGTGCGACAGGCCAGAGGCGTCCAAACGTAACGAAACGATCTGTACCCCTACCGCATGGGAGTCAATGATTTCCTCAGAAATCAAAAAATTATCATAAAACGGCATTGTTGGGTCCTCAAGGTAACGAGGTAACCCAACTTTGGTTGTTGATAAAAAGGATTGTGACAAAGAACTCGACAATAATAAACGCTTCGTTAGGAAGCTAAATGAGCGAACTCTTGCCGATAAGTCTCAATGTCCAACGTTAAAAGGAAATTGGCCAAAGTAAGGTCAAATACTTCACGACACTAGATTAAATTTATCAAATCAAATTTATTTAGCCAAGCAATGCCACGAATAAGCGTATTTTTCTCCATTATACGAGCAAAACGTAGAATATCGGCTTAAAAATAACCATTGGCGGCGAGAGGACTGGCCCTGAAAAGCCATAAAAGAATACGCTGAATCGAAAAGTCTTTTCGCGCTCAGATTGCCCTTGACAAACCTGTTAAATGGTGAAAATTGCTCCATTAGCAAGCACATGTCAATAACGACTTCTACTGAATTTGGTTTCCTACCACGAGACGCACTTGAGAGGCTGAGAAATGTCTTACCTTCAAAAGATCTAATACTCAGATACCAAGATGTTGGGAAGCATTCGATCTCACAACGGATGTTTAGTGTGTATATGCATTAAATTTATTTATTTATTTATTTTATTAAGGGTCGACAAAATGAGTGTCTTCCTCATTATTCAGTAGATTATACATACATAATGAAAATTAAATGTTAAAGCCTAATTAGAGAACACAATTTTCCAATAGCATCACCGACCGATGGAGGTGTTTTATTAGCCAGTCCGGCCAGCTGTGCCCCTTTTCACAGCTAATTTTGTCAGTGGCGCTATTAGATTCTACATCTAAGAAGAAAAGAGTAAGTAGGAAAAAAGTGTTCTTAAGTAAAACTAAAAATAATCTTAATTTGCTATATTATTTACGAAAATACAATAAATAGGGAAAAAGAAAGAAAGGAGTTATTAATAAAGTAAAGGAATTTAAACAAGATATAAAGAATTTTAGGTAGAAAGGATAGAGATAGAAATGGGAAATCACCGTGTCGGTGGGGGAAAATTTATAGCCGGTCCGGCAAGCTATGCCCCTGCTCATAGCTGGGAATGGTCAGTGACTTCCCGAACGTATCCTGAAAGCAACGATTTTATTAGGGGTACAGAAAGTTCGGTAGAGAAAACGTGATGTAAACTATTATAATTTTTCCATAGCACGCGAAAAGGATTGTGCATAGCGTAGTCTGTTGTGCACGTAGATAGGAATAAGGGGCGATAATTTCTGGTTGGTCTAGCCGGAACAGAGAATTGAAGACGCTCTAGCAGAAAAGGAGAATCTATATCGCCAACAATCAACTTATGTAGAAAGACAACACCGAGAACTGTCCTACAGTTGATTAACGACGGAAGATTAAGAAGAAGCAGCCTGCTGGAGTAAGATGGCAACCGAAGATTAGGGTCCCAATTTAAACCACCTAAGGCAAAAGGCAGAAATTGCTTCTGAACATATTCAATACGATCCTGGCTATTGATATACTGCGGAGACCAGATGCAAGAGCAGTATTCAAGGATAGGGCGAACAAGAGAGATGTACAGAAGTTTCGTTATAATTAATATAAATCCAAAGCAAAAGAGACGGAGGGAAACCTATTCGGTCAAGTTTAAAAAGTAAAATGTCATGGTGCACAGAGTCAAACGCCTTACTGAAGTCAGTATAAATGACATCAGTTTGCATTTTCGAAAGAAAAGCATCATTTACCAAGGAAGTAAACTCAAGCAGATTGGTCGTAGTTGACCGATTCTTTACGAATCCATGTTGAACAGGGGAAACAACTGATTTGCAGAAATGCTGCAAATTCGAAGTGATTATTTTTTCAAATAATTTAGGAATAGCGGACAGTTTTGCAATGCCCCTGTAATTTTGTATATCAGACTTTCCACCTTTCTTGTGGAGAGGAATGATATAAGATTCTTTCCAAAGAGATGGAAAGACAGAAGATTCAAGAGATAGATTAAAAAGCTTTTGAAATGGATAAAGAAGGGAAGAACTACACTCCTTGAGTAGACAACTAGGAATAATGTCAGGCCCAGGAGAGTAAGAAGATTTTAAAGAGTTTAGAGCTAAAAGGAGAGAGGAATGTGAAATAATAGGAGGAGGTATAGAACTAGAGGATGAAATAGTATAAGGGTAAGAATTATTATTAGGACAGACTGAGGAGTAAGTTGATTGGAAAAAATTAGCAAAGAGGTCAGCAGAATCAGAGTCATTACTAGCTTTATCCATCCCGAAAGAAAAAGAAGTTGGCAAACTTGAAGATTTACGCTTCAAGTTTACAAAATTGTAAAACTGTCTCGGATTTTGGGCAAATTACCTTTTACAACGAGCTAGATAATTCTCATAGCATTGAGAATTCAGAAGAAAGAAGTTCGACTTGGCTATGGAATATTTAGCCAAGTCTGTACACGAACCAGACTTTTTAAAATATTTAGATTTTAAGTTTTTAAGACATGACAATCTGGGAGTAAACCAGGGTGGCTTTGAAGAAGTAGTCGAAGGTATTGACTTGGGAATACACATATCTATGAGGGAGTTTAGGGTGTTATAAAAATAATTAATAGAAGTATTCATATCAACCGAGTCATATAAGAAAGACCAATCGCTTGCATAAATAAGCTGATTTAGCAATGAATAATTTCCTTTGCGAAAGCAACGGCGGGGCTGATGACCCCGATATGAGAGGATTACAATTGCACATTGCAACCTCTAAAGTAGGATGATATACATCCTCAGGAAGAGATAAAGGAGGGGACCTAGACACATTAGAAATAAGGTAGTCGTTAACAAATACAAGTTCAAGTGTTCTATTCAAATGATTAAAAATTGAATTGATTTGAAACAACGAAAGATCAATCATGCAATCTATTAACTCATGCTGTGCTGAGGGCACTAGATAATTTTCGACAGTGAATAATGACCAAGAGATGTTCGGCAAATTAAAATCACCCAACACAATAAATAGGTCATTCTCACGCACGTGTGAAGAAACTTCTTTAATACAAGAAATATGTTTCATATCAACTTGAATATCAGAAGATGGAGAAACATAAGAGCATGTAATGCAAGATATTCCGTGTAGGAAAAGACACCTTGACTAAGACAATCTCAGCGTCAGTAGGCGTACTTTTAACGGCATTCATTCTATGCAAAATAAAATGATTCGAAAAAACCTCAAAATCAGATATGGTTGAATTTAACCATGTTTCTGAAAATGCTATTATATCCGAATCGAAGGAAGTGCTGGCCAGGAAAAGATTTGTAAGCTTTGAAATGAGACCTCTGACATTCTGATAATGAATAGAGACTTGGTCAGAAGGCGAAGTTAGTTTTTTGGGGCAGAAATGGTACCTTGTATTGAAGGGAACAATCATGTGTGGAGGCCAAAATTTGGGATCACAAATGATTGGGAACATATTTTGAATGATGATATTTCACGAGGAGTGGAGAAATTAAATTTAGTAGTTGACACACTAGCAGAAGATTTGCTAGCAATATAGGCTGCCAATGACTCAGAAATGGTGTCAGACGAAAGTCGAGACACAAAAACTTGCCTACGAGGGGCAACCACAGTTAAGGTAGGAGCTGATGGGGTTGCAGGTAATTCAGGATTTGGTGGGGCTAAAGAGGCACCTTGATTATTTTTAACAATTTGGGCAAGATTGCGCGCAGGTCTACCTTTGCGGCCAGGAGCTGACGGAGCTGAGGCAGGTTGGCTAACTGTTACAGGTTCAGGTACGGGGACTAATGGGACAATTACTGGGGATAAATCGGGGGTAGTATTCGCTTGGAGAAGGCGATAAGAACAACATTGGAGATAAATCCAAGTTGCTAGGCAGGGACAAAAGAGGCATAGGTGTCTGAACAGACGGAGAGGGCAACTGCAAAAATTGAGGCTCCAACCGGCGATTGGTTGGGGACTCGAATTTATAATTGGCAAGCAACTCAAAACTCGAGTCAAAATTACTCGAGAGCTGCTTAGCCACGTTGTTCAATTTTAAGAATTGATTTCTCACAGAATTATACATTCTAGAGAAATCAATTTGCTTGTCAATGCATACTGGGCACGACCAACGCATGCCGCCGCAGCCCTTCTTGGCAATTGCAGCGATCTTGTCGCAATCACGCCCAGTGAGACCTGCACATTTAGCATGCATCATATTGTCACACAGCCAGCAATTAACAAATTGCGGCAGTGCAGAATCATCAGCCTGCTTGAACGTGCAAGGTTTCTTACAGCACGACATAATTATCAGCGTTATAAGGTAAGCAGCAGTTGCGAGAGCAAGTAAACGCTCGAAAAATAACTATTCGTACACAAACAAATTGTTTGGAGCGAAAAGCAACAGCAAAAATTTGCGAGAGCGCGATGCACAAGCTGAAATATGCAGTAGCGAACACATGCACAAACAAGTGTATGCACAGGGGAGCACCAAAGCAAAAGAATCAAAACAGGCAATAACAACAATAGGGAACTGACGCCGCGTTCAATAAATGCAATTATTTACAGACTTACGCTGCAACAACAGAATAACACTTTGCACAATTATAAAGCTTTTTAAATAAAGCACAAAAATTGACCAATTTAGAAATAAAAAGCTGGATTAAAGCGCAAAAATATATAAAAATCTTGGAGCACAAGTAAAACACGTTTATCACTCGCAACTGAGAACTCTCTCTTGAAATAAATAAATAACACCCTGTATTTAAATACATAAGTAGGCGAGACTTTGTTGCTTACAATAAGAAACATAAAGCCAAAAGCACAGAGCCAAGTGACCTAGGCTCATATTACGCATATTGACCTAGACTCATATGCAGCGCGGACGTTTAGCTGACGGCACAGATCCCATGCATGCACATAACACACACTCTCTCTCTATTTCAATAATGCTCTGCTACGACAGATAATATATAATAATAATAATATCTACATCTAAGGGATTGAAGCTGTTAGAGTTCCGAGTAAAGAACATTCTAAAAACCTCTTTGAACTCAGTCGTTAGTTGCCAAAACAGCGCGATCTTTTTGCACACCAGCACTGATGTGGTACCAAGTACATTTGCGACGTCGCATGGTCTATTTCAATCTCGGGAATATCATGACATAAACTAGGACCGCTAGAATACCACTTAAGCGAAAGTTGTCTCAAGCAAGAAGCTTCGTTGTTTGTCGCATAACATCTCGCGCTTCATCGATCGAATTGCCAACAAATGCCAAATCATGAACGTAGAAATTTCGAAAGATAGTCCGAGAGCCTCCGTACATTAAATTGTTAAAAAGGCCAGCTCCGATGTGTAGATCATTATTTGAAGGAAGTTAAAGGCATGGTCAGTTAGGCGTATATTTGAATAAACGTTTACTGATATCCAGATAAATGATCTGTGCGATGATTGTTTAAAAATCGGCGTTTCAAGTTGAAAAGTTGGCATCTCCAATGCCCGACACTGCAGTAATTCGAAGGTGAAGTTGGCGTGAGAATAGAGTGTGACCGAAGTTACCGTAGTTCTAAAGCGCACGACATGGCACATGTATGTATGCCAGCGGTGATCTTCACACAGACGATCGTGGAGGCTACACATAGCATCAAGGCTCAGGGGTAACGGCAAAAGGCAAGGTTGTCTACAATGTAACTATGTCGATGGAACTAACATCCAAGAGCGTGTAGACATTTTTCGCGTTTGGTAAACAATTAGCGCATAGTGTGAGCCCTTATGCCTCTTTCTGGCACATGCTGGGCAATAGGTTAACAACGGGCAGTGTATATAAAAAAATGTATAATTCTCCATGCACCCGAAGTAAATGATTTTATTGGTTGTCACGACCATGGTCAGGGTGTATTCGGTATTTTTTAATTTGATACTGGTTGTAAAGACAATGAAACCGACATGGTAAAAATTACCTTTGATCGACACTGTAGTTGAGTGTGAGATGCGTGCGATTTTATACCCTGAACCCAATAAAAATGTGTAAAAAGGGTATACACTATTTGTGCAAATGTATGTAAAAGGCAGAAGGAAGCATCTTCAACTCCTTAAAGTGTATATATTCTTGATGAGGATCAATAGCCAAGTCTATTTTACTATGCCAGTCTGTATTTTTATATATATGAGGATTTCAGAACCTTAGAGATTTGGAGCGTAGGTTCTTTTTTATTTTTAACCTCACGGGTAGATTCCGGCAGAGAGTTAAGCAATATGTCCTTAGGCTTTTTCTCAACCACTGAGTGAATGGAATTGCTATATTCGATAGTGGCCTGCAGGATGAGGTCGACAGTGTCAACTATACCCCTTTGTAGCTTTAAGCACCTAGCATTTCCAGAAGAGTGCTGTGAAAGCGTTCTACCTGCCCATTAGACGTGCTATGAAGGGGAGGCGCGTTTACCACGCTGACGCCGTAATTATTCAACACCTAGCAGGGGCGGTCTCGTGTCTTCTATCGTTCGAGATGTTATAAGCTGGACCACCGCAAACTTTGAGAATTTGTCTACGCAAGTCAAAAAGAATTTTGTGTTTGTGGAAAAAATGTCGATATGTAAAATTTCTCCTGTTTTTGAGGGAAGTGGCGTCTGGCCGACTTCCTGATTTTTTGAGTGTCTGTCGTATTTATTGTTTCGATAAGGGCGTCCCTATCGGTGAAATTTATTATGTGGCGAATTTTTTCGCTGAAAAGTATGAAATTCCTCTTCAGAGGAAAGCGTGCCTCTTCTAATACCATCTGGTTCCGGAAGCAGCTTAGAGGCTTCTCCGTCGAATCGATTGTGTAAGACAGGGACAACTCACTGTGAATTGTAGCCCCGTCAGATTCTGGCTCATCGCGGTTGCCTTGCAGGGCGTTCACGTTCTGGCGCGACAGTGCGTCATCTACATGATTCTCTTTGCCAGGCTTATAGAAAAGCTTGGCTCCTCTTTCATCAATGCGCGCTTTCCAGCGCTTTATTTTTGCATTGGGATTGCTCTCGGATACCGAGAACGTGAGAGGCTGGTAGTCGGTGAAAATGTTTATATCTTTAGCCCCGTAAAGAAAGTGTCGTAGTTTGCCTAATGCCCAAACGATAGCAAGCAACTCTCGCTCGTTAGTAGCGTAGTTTGCTTCACTATCTTTTAAAGACCGGGATATCATCGTTATAGAGCGGCCATTCTGTGACAGAACTGCGACAATGCCGTAGTCTGAGGCGTCTGTAGTCAAGTCGAATGGTCTTCCGACGCTTATATGTTCCTAAGCCTCTGGAACACGTTGGTCTGAGCATCGTTGAATTGTATAGGGACCTTTCTAGATCTGTACTTGCTAATGGATCTGTTTTCCTCTTTTAGGATGTCAGAGATTGGTTTCGCTATTGCTGCAAAATCTTTTATAAAACAGCGGTAATAGCTTGCCAATCCCAAAAAGGATCTTACTTCAAACACCGTAGTCGGCTCAGTGTCTTCCCGAATGGCTTTTACCTTTTCTAGATCTGGTTTTGCACGCTTTCTTTAAAAAAATGTGACTTCTCGTGTGCCACACGCATGTTTGCGTTTAAAAGGCTCCCTAATACCCAGTCGACATGCCTGACATGGTCCGACTCGTTTTCCGAAAACACGATGATGTCGTCTACATAATCGTAGCAAGATTTTCCAATTTGCTCCCGCAGAACGTCATCTATGGTCCTCTGAAAAATGCTCGCTGCATTCTTCAAGCCAAGGGGAAGTCGACAAAATTCGTACTTTCAACCATTGATCGAAAAGGCCGTCTTCTCACGGTCTTGCTCTGCCAGAGAAATCTGGAGATAACCTGATTGCAGGTCGGGCGTCGTGAAGTATTTGGCTTTACCCAGATTAGCCAGTATCATTGCTTTACTTGGCATTCGGTATTTGTCAGCAACAGTGCTGAGGTTAAGCTTCCTGAAGTCTATCAACAGACGTTTATTTCTATTACCTAACTCATCTGTGCCTTGCTTATCGACCACCCACAACGGATTGTTGTATGGTGATTGCGACTTCCTGATTATGCCATTTTTAAGAAGTTCGTTGACTTCCTCATATGGGAATGCGGAAATAGTCCCGTTAGTTTTATAGTTTCTTCAGTTATTGTCTCGTAGTCCGTGAGGTTGGTAGTGTGACCTAAGTATGCGTAGCTGTCCCATAGTAAGATGTCCCCGTCCATAATTGGTATGTAGTCCGCGTGCTAGTAGTCCGTCACCCGTGCCGTTGTCATTGACATGATTGAAAGTATGGTGAACGTAATCCTAAAATGTTAAAACTACTGTTATGAAAACGGTAATGAAAGAATTGAGCTTTAAATTCAACAGAGGTTGTCCTTGTGGACCATCCTCCCCTCAATGAGGACCGTTGTCCCCAAGTCCGCTCCAACCTTTTTTTCAATGCACAAGGGCGATAACTTGTTTCCTAGTCTGCGGTTCGTCTTAACCAGGACCTTTTCACCTACTTCAAAGACTCTGTTCTGACGCCTTTGGTTAACCCAGGCGTTCTGCTGAATTGGAGCCCTTCCCATCTTGCCTCTAACCTCGCGGGTAGATTCCGGCAGAGAGTTAAGCAATATGTCCTTAGGCTTTTTCTCAACCACTGAGTGAATGGAATTGCTATATTCGATAGTGGCCTGCAGGATGAGGTCGACAGTGTCAACTACACCCCTTTGTAGCTTTAAGCACCTAGCTATTTCCAGAAGAGTGCTGTGAAAGCGTTCTACCTGTCCATTAGACGTGCTATGAAGGGGAGGCGCGTTTACCACGCTGACGCCGTAATTATTCAATACCAGAGACCTGATAGTCTCTAGCAGGGGCGGTCTCGTGTCTTCTATCGTTCGAGATGTTATAAGCTGGACCACCGCAAACTTTGAGAATTTGTCTACGCAAGTCAAAAAGAATTTTGTGTTTGTGGAGAAAATGTCGATATGTAAAATTTCTCCTGTTTTTGAGGGAAGTGGCGTCTGGCCGACTTCCTGATTTTATGAGTGTCTGTCGTATTTATTGTTTCGATAAGGGCGTCCCTATCGGTGAAATTTATTATGTGGCGAATTTTTTCGCTGAAAAGTATGAAATTCCTCTTCAGAGGAAAGCGTGCCTCTTCTAATACCATCTGGTTCCGGAAGCAGCTTAGAGGCTTCTCCGTCGAATCGATTGTGTAAGACAGGGACAACTCACTGTGAATTGTAGCCCCGTCAGAATCTGGCTCATCGCGGTTGCCTTGCAGGGCGTTCACGTTCTGGCGCGACAGTGCGTCATCTACATGATTCTCTTTGCCAGGCTTATAGAAAAGCTTGGCTCCTCTTTCATCAATGCGCGCTTTCCAGCGCTTTATTTTTGCATTGGGATTGCTCTCGGATACCGAGAACGTGAGAGGCTGGTAGTCGGTGAAAATGTTTATATCTTTAGCCCCGTAAAGAAAGTGTCGTAGTTTGCCTAATGCCCAAACGATAGCAAGCAACTCTCGCTCGTTAGTAGCGTAGTTTGCTTCACTATCTTTTAAAGACCGGGATATCATCGTTATAGAGCGGCCATTCTGTGACAGAACTGCGTAGTCTGAGGCGTCTGTAGTCAAGTCGAATGGTCTTCCGACGCTTATATGTTCCTAAGCCTCTGGAACACGTTGGTCTGAGCATCGTTGAATTGTATAGGGACCTTTCTAGATCTGTACTTGCTAATGGATCTGTTTTCCCCTTTTAGGATGTCAGAGATTGGTTTCGCTATTGCTGCAAAATCTTTTATAAAACAGCGGTAATAGCTTGCCAATCCCAAAAAGGATCTTACTTCAAACACCGTAGTCGGCTCAGCGTATTCCCGAATGGCTTTTACCTTTTCTGGATCTGATTTTGCACGCTTTCTTTAAAAAAATGTGACTTCTCGTGTGCCACACGCATGTTTGCGTTTAAAAGGCTCCCTAATACCCAGTCGACATGCCTGACATGGTCCGACTCGTTTTCCGAAAACACGATGATGTCGTCTACATAATCGTAGCAAGATTTTCCAATTTGCTCCCGCAGAACGTCATCTATGGTCCTCTGAAAAATGCTCGCTGCATTCTTCAAGCCAAGGGGAAGTCGACAAAATTCGTACTTTCCACCATTGATCAAAAGGCCGTCTTCTCACGGTCTTGCTCTGCCAGAGTAATCTGGTGATAACCTGATTGCAGGTCGGGCGTCGTGAAGTATTTGGCTTTACCCAGATTAGTCAGTATCATTGCTTTACTTGGCATTGGGTATTTGTCAGCAACAGTCCTGAGGTTAAGCTTCCTGAAGTCTATCAACAGACGTTTATTTCTATTACCTAACTCATCTGTGCCTTGCTTATCGACCACCCACAACGGATTGTTGTATGGTGATTGCGACTTCCTGATTATGCCATTTTTAAGAAGTTCGTTGACTTCCTCATATGGGAATGCGGAAATAGTCCCGTTAGTTTTATAGTTTCTTCAGTTATTGTCTCGTAGTCCGTGAGGTTGGTAGTGTGACCTAAGTATGCGTAGCTGTCCCATAGTAAGATGTCCCCGTCCATAATTGGTATGTAGTCCGCGTGCTAGTAGTCCGTCACCCGTGCCGTTGTCATTGACATGATTGAAAGTATGGTGAACGTAATCCTAAAATGTTAAAACTACTGTTATGAAAACGGTAATGAAAGAATTGAGCTTTAAATTCAACAGAGGTTGTCCTTGTGGACCATCCTCCCCTCAATGAGGACCGTTGTCCCCAAGTCCGCTCCAACCTTTTTTCAATGCACAAGGGCGATAACTTGTTTCCTAGTCTGCGGTTCGTCTTAACCAGGACCTTTTCACCTACTTCAAAGACTCTGTTCTGACGCCTTTGGTTAACCCAGGCGTTCTGCTGAATTGGAGCCCTTCCCATCTTGCCTCTAACCTCGCGGGTAGATTCCGGCAGAGAGTTAAGCAATATGTCCTTAGGCTTTTTCTCAACCACTGAGTGAATGGAATTGCTATATTCGATAGTGGCCTGCAGGATGAGGTCGACAGTGTCAACTACACCCCTTTGTAGCTTTAAGCACCTAGCATTTCCAGAAGAGTGCTGTGAAAGCGTTCTACCTGCCCATTAGACGTGCTATGAAGGGGAGGCGCGTTTACCACGCTGACGCCGTAATTATTCAATACCTAGCAGGGGCGGTCTCGTGTCTTCTATCGTTCGAGATGTTATAAGCTGGACCACCGCAAACTTTGAGAATTTGTCTACGCAAGTCAAAAAGAATTTTGTGTTTGTGGAGAAAATGTCGATATGTAAAATTTCTCCTGTTTTTGAGGGAAGTGGCGTCTGGCCGACTTCCTGATTTTTTGAGTGTCTGTCGTATTTATTGTTTCGATAAGGGCGTCCCTATCGGTGAAATTTATTATGTGGCGAATTTTTTCGCTGAAAAGTATGAAATTCCTCTTCAGAGGAAAGCGTGCCTCTTCTAATACCATCTGGTTCCGGAAGCAGCTTAGAGGCTTCTCCGTCGAATCGATTGTGTAAGACAGGGACAACTCACTGTGAATTGTAGCCCCGTCAGATTCTGGCTCATCGCGGTTGCCTTGCAGGGCGTTCACGTTCTGGCGCGACAGTGCGTCATCTACATGATTCTCTTTGCCAGGCTTATAGAAAAGCTTGGCTCCTCTTTCATCAATGCGCGCTTTCCAGCGCTTTATTTTTGCATTGGGATTGCTCTCGGATACCGAGAACGTGAGAGGCTGGTAGTCGGTGAAAATGTTTATATCTTTAGCCCCGTAAAGAAAGTGTCGTAGTTTGCCTAATGCCCAAACGATAGCAAGCAACTCTCGCTCGTTAGTAGCGTAGTTTGCTTCACTATCTTTTAAAGACCGGGATATCATCGTTATAGAGCGGCCATTCTGTGACAGAACTGCGACAATGCCGTAGTCTGAGGCGTCTGTAGTCAAGTCGAATGGTCTTCCGACGCTTATATGTTCCTAAGCCTCTGGAACACGTTGGTCTGAGCATCGTTGAATTGTATAGGGACCTTTCTAGATCTGTACTTGCTAATGGATCTGTTTTCCCCTTTTAGGATGTCAGAGATTGGTTTCGCTATTGCTGCAAAATCTTTTATAAAACAGCGGTAATAGCTTGCCAATCCCAAAAAGGATCTTACTTCAAACACCGTAGTCGGCTCAGTGTATTCCCGAATGGCTTTTACCTTTTCTAGATCTGGTTTTGCACGCTTTCTTTACAAAAATGTGACTTCTCGTGTGCCACACGCATGTTTGCGTTTAAAAGGCTCCCTAATACCCAGTCGACATGCCTGACATGGTCCGACTCGTTTTCCGAAAACATGATGATGTCGTCTACATAATCGTAGCAAGATTTTCCAATTTGCTCCCGCAGAACGTCATCTATGGTCCTCTGAAAAATGCTCGCTGCATTCTTCAAGCCAAGGGGAAGTCGACAAAATTCGTACTTTCAACCATTGATCGAAAAGGCCGTCTTCTCACGGTCTTGCTCTGCCAGAGAAATCTGGAGATAACCTGATTGCAGGTCGGGCGTCGTGAAGTATTTGGCTTTACCCAGATTAGCCAGTATCATTGCTTTACTTGGCATTGGGTATTTGTCAGCAACAGTGCTGAGGTTAAGCTTCCTGAAGTCTATCAACAGACGTTTATTTCTATTACCTAACTCATCTGTGCCTTGCTTATCGACCACCCACAACGGATTGTTGTATGGTGATTGCGACTTCCTGATTATGCCATTTTTAAGAAGTTCGTTGACTTCCTCATATGGGAATGCGGAAATAGTCCCGTTAGTTTTATAGTTTCTTCAGTTATTGTCTCGTAGTCCGTGAGGTTGGTAGTGTGACCTAAGTATCCGTAGCTGTCCCATAGTAAGATGTCCCCGTCCATAATTGGTATGTAGTCCGCGTGCTAGTAGTCCGTCACCCGTGCCGTTGTCATTGACATGATTGAAAGTATGGTGAACGTAATCCTAAAATGTTAAAACTACTGTTATGAAAACGGTAATGAAAGAATTGAGCTTTAAATTCAACAGAGGTTGTCCTTGTGGACCATCCTCCCCTCAATGAGGACCGTTGTCCCCAAGTCCGCTCCAACCTTTTATTCAATGCACAAGGGCGATAACTTGTTTCCTAGTCTGCGGTTCGTCTTAACCAGGACCTTTTCACCTACTTCAAAGACTCTGTTCTGACGCCTTTGGTTAACCCAGGCGTTCTGCTGAATTTGAGCCCTTCCCATCTTGCCTCTAACCTCGCGGGTAGATTCCGGCAGAGAGTTAAGCAATATGTCCTTAGGCTTTTTCTCAACCACTGAGTGAATGGAATTGCTATATTCGATAGTGGCCTGCAGGATGAGGTCGACAGTGTCAACTACACCCCTTTGTAGCTTTAAGCACCTAGCTATTTCCAGAAGAGTGCTGTGAAAGCGTTCTACCTGTCCATTAGACGTGCTATGAAGGGGAGGCGCGTTTACCACGCTGACGCCGTAATTATTCAATACCAGAGACCTGATAGTCTCTAGCAGGGGCGGTCTCGTGTCTTCTATCGTTCGAGATGTTATAAGCTGGACCACCGCAAACTTTGAGAATTTGTCTACGCAAGTCAAAAAGAATTTTGTGTTTGTGGAGAAAATGTCGATATGTAAAATTTCTCCTGTTTTTGAGGGAAGTGGCGTCTGGCCGACTTCCTGATTTTTTGGGTGTCTGTCGTATTTATTGTTTCGATAAGGGCGTCCCTATCGGTGAAATTTATTATGTGGCGAATTTTTTCGCTGAAAAGTATGAAATTCCTCTTCAGAGGAAAGCGTGCCTCTTCTAATACCCTCTGGTTCCGGAAGCAGCTTAGAGGCTTCTCCGTCGAATCGATTGTGTAAGACAGGGACAACTCACTGTGAATTGTAGCCCCGTCAGATTCTGGCTCATCGCGGTTGCCTTGCAGGGCGTTCACGTTCTGGCGCGACAGTGCGTCATCTACATGATTCTCTTTGCCAGGCTTATAGAAAAGCTTGGCTCCTCTTTCATCAATGCGCGCTTTCCAGCGCTTTATTTTTGCATTGGGATTGCTCTCGGATACCGAGAACGTGAGGCTGGTAGTCGGTGAAAATGTTTATATCTTTAGCCCCGTAAAGAAAGTGTCGTAGTTTGCCTAATGCCCAAACGATAGCAAGCAACTCTCGCTCGTTAGTAGCGTAGTTAGCTTCACTATCTTTTAAAGTCCGGGATATCATCGTTATAGAGCGGCCATTCTGTGACAGAACTGCGACAATGCCGTAGTCTGAGGCGTCTGTAGTCAAGTCGAATGGTTTCCGACGCTTATATGTTCCTAAGCCTCTGGAACACGTTGGTCTGAGCATCGTTGAATTGTATAGGGACCTTTCTAGATCTGTACTTGCTAATGGATCTGTTTTCCCCTTTTAGGATGTCAGAGATTGGTTTCGCTATTGCTGCAAAATCTTTTATAAAACAGCGGTAATAGCTTGCCAATCCCAAAAGGATCTTACTTCAAACACCGTAGTCGGCTCAGTGTATTCCCGAATGGCTTTTACCTTTTCTAGATCTGGTTTTGCACGCTTTCTTTAAAAAAATGTGACTTCTCGTGTGCCACACGCATGTTTGCGTTTAAAAGGCTCCCTAATACCCAGTCGACATGCCTGACATGGTCCGACTCGTTTTCCGAAAACACGATGATGTCGTCTACATAATCGTAGCAAGATTTTCCAATTTGCTCCCGCAGAACGTCATCTATGGTCCTCTGAAAAATGCTCGCTGCATTCTTCAAGCCAAGGGGAAGTCGACAAAATTCGTACTTTCAACCATTGATCGAAAAGGCCGTCTTCTCACGGTCTTGCTCTGCCAGAGAAATCTGGAGATAACCTGATTGCAGGTCGGGCGTCGTGAAGTATTTGGCTTTACCCAGATTAGCCAGTATCATTGCTTTACTTGGCATTGGGTATTTGTCAGCAACAGTGCTGAGGTTAAGCTTCCTGAAGTCTATCAACAGACGTTTATTTCTATTACCTAACTCATCTGTGCCTTGCTTATCGACCACCCACAACGGATTGTTGTATGGTGATTGCGACTTCCTGATTATGCCATTTTTAAGACGTTCGTTGACTTCCTCATATGGGAATGCGGAAATAGTCCCGTTAGTTTTATAGTTTCTTCAGTTATTGTCTCGTAGTCCGTGAGGTTGGTAGTGTGACCTAAGTATCCGTAGCTGTCCCATAGTAAGATGTCCCCGTCCATAATTGGTATGTAGTCCGCGTTCTAGTAGTCCGTCACCCGTGCCGTTGTCATTGACATGATTGAAAGTATGGTGAACGTAATCCTAAAATGTTAAAACTACTGTTATGAAAACGGTAATGAAAGAATTGAGCTTTAAATTCAACAGAGGTTGTCCTTGTGGACCATCCTCCCCTCAATGAGGACCGTTGTCCCCAAGTCCGCTCCAACCTTTTTTTCAATGCACAAGGGCGATAACTTGTTTCCTAGTCTGCGGTTCGTCTTAACCAGGACCTTTTCACCTACTTCAAAGACTCTGTTCTGACGCCTTTGGTTAACCCAGGCGTTCTGCTGAATTTGAGCCCTTCCCATCTTGCCTCTAACCTCGCGGGTAGATTCCGGCAGAGAGTTAAGCAATATGTCCTTAGGCTTTTTCTCAACCACTGAGTGAATGGAATTGCTATATTCGATAGTGGCCTGCAGGATGAGGTCGACAGTGTCAACTACACCCCTTTGTAGCTTTAAGCACCTAGCTATTTCCAGAAGAGTGCTGTGAAAGCGTTCTACCTGTCCATTAGACGTGCTATGAAGGGGAGGCGCGTTTACCACGCTGACGCCGTAATTATTCAATACCAGAGACCTGATAGTCTCTAGCAGGGGCGGTCTCGTGTCTTCTATCGTTCGAGATGTTATAAGCTGGACCACCGCAAACTTTGAGAATTTGTCTACGCAAGTCAAAAAGAATTTTGTGTTTGTGGAGAAAATGTCGATATGTAAAATTTCTCCTGTTTTTGAGGGAAGTGGCGTCTGGCCGACTTCCTGATTTTTTGAGTGTCTGTCGTATTTATTGTTTCGATAAGGGCGTCCCTATCGGTGAAATTTATTATGTGGCGAATTTTTTCGCTGAAAAGTATGAAATTCCTCTTCAGAGGAAAGCGTGCCTCTTCTAATACCATCTGGTTCCGGAAGCAGCTTAGAGGCTTCTCCGTCGAATCGATTGTGTAAGACAGGGACAACTCACTGTGAATTGTAGCCCCGTCAGATTCTGGCGCATCGCGGTTGCCTTGCAGGGCGTTCACGTTCTGGCGCGACAGTGCGTCATCTACATGATTCTCTTTGCCAGGCTTATAGAAAAGCTTGGCTCCTCTTTCATCAATGCGCGCTTTCCAGCGCTTTATTTTTGCATTGGGATTGCTCTCGGATACCGAGAACGTGAGAGGCTGGTAGTCGGTGAAAATGTTTATATCTTTAGCCCCGTAAAGAAAGTGTCGTAGTTTGCCTAATGCCCAAACGATAGCAAGCAACTCTCGCTCGTTAGTAGCGTAGTTAGCTTCACTATCTTTTAAAGTCCGGGATATCATCGTTATAGAGCGGCCATTCTGTGACAGAACTGCGACAATGCCGTAGTCTGAGGCGTCTGTAGTCAAGTCGAATGGTTTCCGACGCTTATATGTTCCTAAGCCTCTGGAACACGTTGGTCTGAGCATCGTTGAATTGTATAGGGACCTTTCTAGATCTGTACTTGCTAATGGATCTGTTTTCCCCTTTTAGGATGTCAGAGATTGGTTTCGCTATTGCTGCAAAATCTTTTATAAAACAGCGGTAATAGCTTGCCAATCCCAAAAAGGATCTTACTTCAAACACCGTAGTCGGCTCAGTGTATTCCCGAATGGCTTTTACCTTTTCTAGATCTGGTTTTGCACGCTTTCTTTAAAAAAATGTGACTTCTCGTGTGCCACACGCATGTTTGCGTTTAAAAGGCTCCCTAATACCCAGTCGACATGCCTGACATGGTCCGACTCGTTTTCCGAAAACACGATGATGTCGTCTACATAATCGTAGCAAGATTTTCCAATTTGCTCCCGCAGAACGTCATCTATGGTCCTCTGAAAAATGCTCGCTGCATTCTTCAAGCCAAGGGGAAGTCGACAAAATTCGTACTTTCAACCATTGATCGAAAAGGCCGTCTTCTCACGGTCTTGCTCTGCCAGAGAAATCTGGAGATAACCTGATTGCAGGTCGGGCGTCGTGAAGTATTTGGCTTTACCCAGATTAGCCAGTATCATTGCTTTACTTGGCATTGGGTATTTGTCAGCAACAGTGCTGAGGTTAAGCTTCCTGAAGTCTATCAACAGACGTTTATTTCTATTACCTAACTCATCTGTGCCTTGCTTATCGACCACCCACAACGGATTGTTGTATGGTGATTGCGACTTCCTGATTATGCCATTTTTAAGAAGTTCGTTGACTTCCTCATATGGGAATGCGGAAATAGTCCCGTTAGTTTTATAGTTTCTTCAGTTATTGTCTCGTAGTCCGTGAGGTTGGTAGTGTGACCTAAGTATCCGTAGCTGTCCCATAGTAAGATGTCCCCGTCCATAATTGGTATGTAGTCCGCGTGCTAGTAGTCCGTCACCCGTGCCGTTGTCATTGACATGATTGAAAGTATGGTGAACGTAATCCTAAAATGTTAAAACTACTGTTATGAAAACGGTAATGAAAGAATTGAGCTTTAAATTCAACAGAGGTTGTCCTTGTGGACCATCCTCCCCTCAATGAGGACCGTTGTCCCCAAGTCCGCTCCAACCTTTTTTTCAATGCACAAGGGCGATAACTTGTTTCCTAGTCTGCGGTTCGTCTTAACCAGGACCTTTTCACCTACTTCAAAGACTCTGTTCTGACGCCTTTGGTTAACCCAGGCGTTCTGCTGAATTTGAGCCCTTCCCATCTTGCCTCTAACCTCGCGGGTAGATTCCGGCAGAGAGTTAAGCAATATGTCCTTAGGCTTTTTCTCAACCACTGAGTGAATGGAATTGCTATATTCGATAGTGGCCTGCAGGATGAGGTCGACAGTGTCAACTACACCCCTTTGTAGCTTTAAGCACCTAGCTATTTCCAAAAGAGTGCTGTGAAAGCGTTCTACCTGTCCATTAGACGTGCTATGAAGGGGAGGCGCGTTTACCACGCTGACGCCGTAATTATTCAATACCAGAGACCTGATAGTCTCTAGCAGGGGCGGTCTCGTGTCTTCTATCGTTCGAGATGTTATAAGCTGGACCACCGCAAACTTTGAGAATTTGTCTACGCAAGTCAAAAAGAATTTTGTGTTTGTGGAGAAAATGTCGATATGTAAAATTTCTCCTGTTTTTGAGGGAAGTGGCGTCTGGCCGACTTCCTGATTTTTGAGTGTCTGTCGTATTTATTGTTTCGATAAGGGCGTCCCTATCGGTGAAATTTATTATGTGGCGAATTTTTTCGCTGAAAAGTATGAAATTCCTCTTCAGAGGAAAGCGTGCCTCTTCTAATACCATCTGGTTCCGGAAGCAGCTTAGAGGCTTCTCCGTCGAATCGATTGTGTAAGACAGGGACAACTCACTGTGAATTGTAGCCCCGTCAGATTCTGGCTCATCGCGGTTGCCTTGCAGGGCGTTCACGTTCTGGCGCGACAGTGCGTCATCTACATGATTCTCTTTGCCAGGCTTATAGAAAAGCTTGGCTCCTCTTTCATCAATGCGCGCTTTCCAGCGCTTTATTTTTGCATTGGGATTGCTCTCGGATACCGAGAACGTGAGAGGCTGGTAGTCGGTGAAAATGTTTATATCTTTAGCCCCGTAAAGAAAGTGTCGTAGTTTGCCTAATGCCCAAATGATAGCAAGCAACTCTCGCTCGTTAGGAGCGTAGTTAGCTTCACTATCTTTTAAAGTCCGGGATATCATCGTTATAGAGCGGCCATTCTGTGACAAAACTGCGACAATGCCGTAGTCTGAGGCGTCTGTAGTCAAGTCGAATGGTTTCCGACGCTTATATGTTCCTAAGCCTCTGGAACACGTTGGTCTGAGCATCGTTGAATTGTATAGGGACCTTTCTAGATCTGTACTTGCTAATGGATCTGTTTTCCCCTTTTAGGATGTCAGAGATTGGTTTCGCTATTGCTGCAAAATCTTTTATAAAACAGCGGTAATAGCTTGCCAATCCCAAAAAGGATCTTACTTCAAACACCGTAGTCGGCTCAGTGTATTCCCGAATGGCTTTTACCTTTTCTAGATCTGGTTTTGCACGCTTTCTTTAAAAAAATGTGACTTCTCGTGTGCCACACGCATGTTTGCGTTTAAAAGGCTCCCTAATACCCAGTCGACATGCCTGACATGGTCCGACTCGTTTTCCGAAAACACGATGATGTCGTCTACATAATCGTAGCAAGATTTTCCAATTTGCTCCCGCAGAACGTCATCTATGGTCCTCTGAAAAATGCTCGCTGCATTCTTTAAGCCAAGGGGAAGTCGACAAAATTCGTACTTTCAACCATTGATCGAAAAGGCCGTCTTCTCACGGTCTTGCTCTGCCAGAGAAATCTGGAGATAACCTGATTGCAGGTCGGGCGTCGTGAAGTATTTGGCTTTACCCAGATTAGCCAGTATCATTGCTTTACTTGGCATTGGGTATTTGTCAGCAACAGTGCTGACGTTAAGCTTCCTGAAGTCTATCAACAGACGTTTATTTCTATTACCTAACTCATCTGTGCCTTGCTTATCGACCACCCACAACGGATTGTTGTATGGTGATTGCGACTTCCTGATTATGCCATTTTTAAGAAGTTCGTTGACTTCCTCATATGGGAATGCGGAAATAGTCCCGTTAGTTTTATAGTTTCTTCAGTTATTGTCTCGTAGTCCGTGAGGTTGGTAGTGTGACCTAAGTATCCGTAGCTGTCCCATAGTAAGATGTCCCCGTCCATAATTGGTATGTAGTCCGCGTGCTAGTAGTCCGTCACCCGTGCCGTTGTCATTGACATGATTGAAAGTATGGTGAACGTAATCCTAAAATGTTAAAACTACTGTTATGAAAACGGTAATGAAAGAATTGAGCTTTAAATTCAACAGAGGTTGTCCTTGTGGACCATCCTCCCCTCAATGAGGACCGTTGTCCCCAAGTCCGCTCCAACCTTTTTTTCAATGCACAAGGGCGATAACTTGTTTCCTAGTCTGCGGTTCGTCTTAACCAGGACCTTTTCACCTACTTCAAAGACTCTGTTCTGACGCCTTTGGTTAACCCAGGCGTTCTGCTGAATTTGAGCCCTTCCCATCTTGCCTCTAACCTCGCGGGTAGATTCCGGCAGAGAGTTAAGCAATATGTCCTTAGGCTTTTTCTCAACCACTGAGTGAATGGAATTGCTATATTCGATAGTGGCCTGCAGGATGAGGTCGACAGTGTCAACTACACCCCTTTGTAGCTTTAAGCACCTAGCTATTTCCAAAAGAGTGCTGTGAAAGCGTTCTACCTGTCCATTAGACGTGCTATGAAGGGGAGGCGCGTTTACCACGCTGACGCCGTAATTATTCAATACCAGAGACCTGATAGTCTCTAGCAGGGGCGGTCTCGTGTCTTCTATCGTTCGAGATGTTATAAGCTGGACCACCGCAAACTTTGAGAATTTGTCTACGCAAGTCAAAAAGAATTTTGTGTTTGTGGAGAAAATGTCGATATGTAAAATTTCTCCTGTTTTTGAGGGAAGTGGCGTCTGGCCGACTTCCTGATTTTTTGAGTGTCTGTCGTATTTATTGTTTCGATAAGGGCGTCCCTATCGGTGAAATTTATTATGTGGCGAATTTTTTCGCTGAAAAGTATGAAATTCCTCTTCAGAGGAAAGCGTGCCTCTTCTAATACCATCTGGTTCCGGAAGCAGCTTAGAGGCTTCTCCGTCGAATCGATTGTGTAAGACAGGGACAACTCACTGTGAATTGTAGCCCCGTCAGATTCTGGCTCATCGCGGTTGCCTTGCAGGGCGTTCACGTTCTGGCGCGACAGTGCGTCATCTACATGATTCTCTTTGCCAGGCTTATAGAAAAGCTTGGCTCCTCTTTCATCAATGCGCGCTTTCCAGCGCTTTATTTTTGCATTGGGATTGCTCTCGGATACCGAGAACGTGAGAGGCTGGTAGTCGGTGAAAATGTTTATATCTTTAGCCCCGTAAAGAAAGTGTCGTAGTTTGCCTAATGCCCAAACGATAGCAAGCAACTCTCGCTCGTTAGTAGCGTAGTTAGCTTCACTATCTTTTAAAGTCCGGGATATCATCGTTATAGAGCGGCCATTCTGTGACAAAACTGCGACAATGCCGTAGTCTGAGGCGTCTGTAGTCAAGTCGAATGGTTTCCGACGCTTATATGTTCCTAAGCCTCTGGAACACGTTGGTCTGAGCATCGTTGAATTGTATAGGGACCTTTCTAGATCTGTACTTGCTAATGGATCTGTTTTCCCCTTTTAGGATGTCAGAGATTGGTTTCGCTATTGCTGCAAAATCTTTTATAAAACAGCGGTAATAGCTTGCCAATCCCAAAAAGGATCTTACTTCAAACACCGTAGTCGGCTCAGTGTATTCCCGAATGGTTTTTACCTTTTCTAGATCTGGTTTTGCACGCTTTCTTTAAAAAATGTGACTTCTCGTGTGCCACACGCATGTTTGCGTTTAAAAGGCTCCCTAATACCCAGTCGACATGCCTGACATGGTCCGACTCGTTTTCCGAAAACACGATGATGTCGTCTACATAATCGTAGCAAGATTTTCCAATTTGCTCCCGCAGAACGTCATCTATGGTCCTCTGAAAAATGCTCGCTGCATTCTTCAAGCCAAGGGGAAGTCGACAAAATTCGTACTTTCCACCATTGATCAAAAAGGCCGTCTTCTCACGGTCTTGCTCTGCCAGAGTAATCTGGTGATAACCTGATTGCAGGTCGGGCGTCGTGAAGTATTTGGCTTTACCCAGATTAGTCAGTATCATTGCTTTACTTGGCATTGGGTATTTGTCAGCAACAGTGCTGAGGTTAAGCTTCCTGAAGTCTATCAACAGACGTTTATTTCTATTACCTAACTCATCTGTGCCTTGCTTATCGACCAGCCACAACGGATTGTTGTATGGTGATTGCGACTTCCTGATTATGCCATTTTTAAGACGTTCGTTGACTTCCTCATATGGGAATGCGGAAATAGTCCCGTTAGTTTTATAGTTTCTTCAGTTATTGTCTCGTAGTCCGTGAGGTTGGTAGTGTGACCTAAGTATCCGTAGCTGTCCCATAGTAAGATGTCCCCGTCCATAATTGGTATGTAGTCCGCGTGCTAGTAGTCCGTCACCCGTGCCGTTGTCATTGACATGATTGAAAGTATGGTGAACGTAATCCTAAAATGTTAAAACTACTGTTATGAAAACGGTAATGAAAGAATTGAGCTTTAAATTCAACAGAGGTTGTCCTTGTGGACCATCCTCCCCTCAATGAGGACCGTTGTCCCCAAGTCCGCTCCAACCTTTTTTTCAATGCACAAGGGCGATAACTTGTTTCCTAGTCTGCGGTTCGTCTTAACCAGGACCTTTTCACCTACTTCAAAGACTCTGTTCTGACGCCTTTGGTTAACCCAGGCGTTCTGCTGAATTTGAGCCCTTCCCATCTTGCCTCTAACCTCGCGGGTAGATTCCGGCAGAGAGTTAAGCAATATGTCCTTAGGCTTTTTCTCAACCACTGAGTGAATGGAATTGCTATATTCGATAGTGGCCTGCAGGATGAGGTCGACAGTGTCAACTACACCCCTTTGTAGCTTTAAGCACCTAGCTATTTCCAGAAGAGTGCTGTGAAAGCGTTCTACCTGTCCATTAGACGTGCTATGAAGGGGAGGCGCGTTTACCACGCTGACGCCGTAATTATTCAATACCAGAGACCTGATAGTCTCTAGCAGGGGCGGTCTCGTGTCTTCTATCGTTCGAGATGTTATAAGCTGGACCACCGCAAACTTTGAGAATTTGTCTACGCAAGTCAAAAAGAATTTTGTGCCTGTGGAGAAAATGTCGATATGTAAAATTTCTCCTGTTTTTGAGGGAAGTGGCGTCTGGCCGACTTCCTGATTTTTTGAGTGTCTGTCGTATTTATTGTTTCGATAAGGGCGTCCCTATCGGTGAAATTTATTATGTGGCGAATTTTTTCGCTGAAAAGTATGAAATTCCTCTTCAGAGGAAAGCGTGCCTCTTCTAATACCATCTGGTTCCGGAAGCAGCTTAGAGGCTTCTCCGTCGAATCGATTGTGTAAGACAGGGACAACTCACTGTGAATTGTAGCCCCGTCAGATTCTGGCTCATCGCGGTTGCCTTGCAGGGCGTTCACGTTCTGGCGCGACAGTGCGTCATCTACATGATTCTCTTTGCCAGGCTTATAGAAAAGCTTGGCTCCTCTTTCATCAATGCGCGCTTTCCAGCGCTTTATTTTTGCATTGGGATTGCTCTCGGATACCGAGAACGTGAGAGGCTGGTAGTCGGTGAAAATGTTTATATCTTTAGCCCCGTAAAGAAAGTGTCGTAGTTTGCCTAATGCCCAAACGATAGCAAGCAACTCTCGCTCGTTAGTAGCGTAGTTAGCTTCACTATATTTTAAAGTCCGGTATATCATCGTTATAGAGCGGCCATTCTGTGACAAAACTGCGACAATGCCGTAGTCTGAGGTGTCTGTAGTCAAGTCGAATGGTTTCCGACGCTTATATGTTCCTAAGCCTCTGGAACACGTTGGTCTGAGCATCGTTGAATTGTATAGGGACCTTTCTAGATCTGTACTTGCTAATGGATCTGTTTTCCCCTTTTAGGATGTCAGAGATTGGTTTCGCTATTGCTGCAAAATCTTTTATAAAACAGCGGTAATAGCTTGCCAATCCCAAAAAGGATCTTACTTCAAACACCGTAGTCGGCTCAGTGTATTCCCGAATGGCTTTTACCTTTTCTAGATCTGGTTTTGCACGCTTTCTTTAAAAAAATGTGACTTCTCGTGTGCCACACGCATGTTTGCGTTTAAAAGGCTCCCTAATACCCAGTCGACATGCCTGACATGGTCCGACTCGTTTTCCGAAAACACGATGATGTCGTCTACATAATCGTAGCAAGATTTTCCAATTTGCTCCCGCAGAACGTCATCTATGGTCCTCTGAAAAATGCTCGCTGCATTCTTCAAGCCAAGGGGAAGTCGACAAAATTCGTACTTTCCACCATTGATCGAAAAGGCCGTCTTCTCACGGTCTTGCTCTGCCAGAGTAATCTGGTGATAACATGATTGCAGGTCAGGCGTCGTGAAGTATTTGGCTTTACCCAGATTAGCCAGTATCATTGCTTTACTTGGCATTGGGTATTTGTCAGCAACAGTGCTGACGTTAAGCTTCCTGAAGTCTATCAACAGACGTTTATTTCTATTACCTAACTCATCTGTGCCTTGCTTATCGACCACCCACAACGGATTGTTGTATGGTGATTGCGACTTCCTGATTATGCCATTTTTAAGAAGTTCGTTGACTTCCTCATATGGGAATGCGGAAATAGTCCCGTTAGTTTTATAGTTTCTTCAGTTATTGTCTCGTAGTCCGTGAGGTTGGTAGTGTGACCTAAGTATCCGTAGCTGTCCCATAGTAAGATGTCCCCGTCCATAATTGGTATGTAGTCCGCGTGCTAGTAGTCCGTCACCCGTGCCGTTGTCATTGACATGATTGAAAGTATGGTGAACGTAATCCTAAAATGTTAAAACTACTGTTATGAAAACGGTAATGAAAGAATTGAGCTTTAAATTCAACAGAGGTTGTCCTTGTGGACCATCCTCCCCTCAATGAGGACCGTTGTCCCCAAGTCCGCTCCAACCTTTTTTCAATGCACAAGGGCGATAACTTGTTTCCTAGTCTGCGGTTCGTCTTAACCAGGACCTTTTCACCTACTTCAAAGACTCTGTTCTGACGCCTTTGGTTAACCCAGGCGTTCTGCTGAATTTGAGCCCTTCCCATCTTGCCTCTAACCTCGCGGGTAGATTCCGGCAGAGAGTTAAGCAATATGTCCTTAGGCTTTTTCTCAACCACTGAGTGAATGGAATTGCTATATTCGATAGTGGCCTGCAGGATGAGGTCGACAGTGTCAACTACACCCCTATGTAGCTTTAAGCACCTAGCTATTTCCAAAAGAGTGCTGTGAAAGTGTTCTACCTGTCCATTAGACGTGCTATGAAGGGGAGGCGCGTTTACCACGCTGACGCCGTAATTATTCAATACCAGAGACCTGATAGTCTCTAGCAGGGGCGGTCTCGTGTCTTCTATCGTTCGAGATGTTATAAGCTGGACCACCGCAAACTTTGAGAATTTGTCTACGCAAGTCAAAAAGAATTTTGTGTTTGTGGAGAAAATGTCGATATGTAAAATTTCTCCTGTTTTTGAGGGAAGTGGCGTCTGGCCGACTTCCTGATTTTTTGAGTGTCTGTCGTATTTATTGTTTCGATAAGGGCGTCCCTATCGGTGAAATTTATTATGTGGCGAATTTTTTCGCTGAAAAGTATGAAATTCCTCTTCAGAGGAAAGCGTGCCTCTTCTAATACCATCTGGTTCCGGAAGCAGCTTAGAGGCTTCTCCGTCGAATCGATTGTGTAAGACAGGGACAACTCACTGTGAATTGTAGCCCCGTCAGATTCTGGCTCATCGCGGTTGCCTTGCAGGGCGTTCACGTTCTGGCGCGACAGTGCGTCATCTACATGATTCTCTTTGCCAGGCTTATAGATATCTTTATCTTTAGCCCCGTAAAGAAAGTGTCGTAGTTTGCCTAATGCCCAAACGATAGCAAGCAACTCTCGCTCGTTAGTAGCGTAGTTAGCTTCACTATATTTTAAAGTCCGGGATATCATCGTTATAGAGCGGCCATTCTGTGACAAAACTGCGACAATGCCGTAGTCTGAGGTGTCTGTAGTCAAGTCGAATGGTTTCCGACGCTTATATGTTCTAAGCCTCTGGAACACGTTGGTCTGAGCATCGTTGAATTGTATAGGGACCTTTCTAGATCTGTACTTGCTAATGGATCTGTTTTCCCCTTTTAGGATGTCAGAGATTGGTTTCGCTATTGCTGCAAAATCTTTTATAAAACAGCGGTAATAGCTTGCCAATCCCAAAAAGGATCTTACTTCAAACACCGTAGTCGGCTCAGTGTATTCCCGAATGGCTTTTACCTTTTCTAGATCTGGTTTTGCACGCTTTCTTTAAAAAAATGTGACTTCTCGTGTGCCACACGCATGTTTGCGTTTAAAAGGCTCCCTAATACCCAGTCGACATGCCTGACATGGTCCGACTCGTTTTCCGAAAACACGATGATGTCGTCTACATAATCGTAGCAAGATTTTCCAATTTGCTCCCGCAGAACGTCATCTATGGTCCTCTGAAAAATGCTCGCTGCATTCTTCAAGCCAAGGGGAAGTCGACAAAATTCGTACTTTCCACCATTGATCGAAAAGGCCGTCTTCTCACGGTCTTGCTCTGCCAGAGTAATCTGGTGATAACATGATTGCAGGTCAGGCGTCGTGAAGTATTTGGCTTTACCCAGATTAGCCAGTATCATTGCTTTACTTGGCATTGGGTATTTGTCAGCAACAGTGCTGACGTTAAGCTTCCTGAAGTCTATCAACAGACGTTTATTTCTATTACCTAACTCATCTGTGCCTTGCTTATCGACCACCCACAACGGATTGTTGTATGGTGATTGCGACTTCCTGATTATGCCATTTTTAAGAAGTTCGTTGACTTCCTCATATGGGAATGCGGAAATAGTCCCGTTAGTTTTATAGTTTCTTCAGTTATTGTCTCGTAGTCCGTGAGGTTGGTAGTGTGACCTAAGTATCCGTAGCTGTCCCATAGTAAGATGTCCCCGTCCATAATTGGTATGTAGTCCGCGTTCTAGTAGTCCGTCACCCGTGCCGTTGTCATTGACATGATTGAAAGTATGGTGAACGTAATCCTAAAATGTTAAAACTACTGTTATGAAAACGGTAATGAAAGAATTGAGCTTTAAATTCAACAGAGGTTGTCCTTGTGGACCATCCTCCCCTCAATGAGGACCGTTGTCCCCAAGTCCGCTCCAACCTTTTTTCAATGCACAAGGGCGATAACTTGTTTCCTAGTCTGCGGTTCGTCTTAACCAGGACCTTTTCACCTACTTCAAAGACTCTGTTCTGACGCCTTTGGTTAACCCAGGCGTTCTGCTGAATTTGAGCCCTTCCCATCTTGCCTCTAACCTCGCGGGTAGATTCCGGCAGAGAGTTAAGCAATATGTCCTTAGGCTTTTTCTCAACCACTGAGTGAATGGAATTGCTATATTCGATAGTGGCCTGCAGGATGAGGTCGACAGTGTCAACTACACCCCTATGTAGCTTTAAGCACCTAGCTATTTCCAAAAGAGTGCTGTGAAAGTGTTCTACCTGTCCATTAGACGTGCTATGAAGGGGAGGCGCGTTTACCACGCTGACGCCGTAATTATTCAATACCAGAGACCTGATAGTCTCTAGCAGGGGCGGTCTCGTGTCTTCTATCGTTCGAGATGTTATAAGCTGGACCACCGCAAACTTTGAGAATTTGTCTACGCAAGTCAAAAAGAATTTTGTGTTTGTGGAGAAAATGTCGATATGTAAAATTTCTCCTGTTTTTGAGGGAAGTGGCGTCTGGCCGACTTCCTGATTTTTTGAGTGTCTGTCGTATTTATTGTTTCGATAAGGGCGTCCCTATCGGTGAAATTTATTATGTGGCGAATTTTTTCGCTGAAAAGTATGAAATTCCTCTTCAGAGGAAAGCGTGCCTCTTCTAATACCATCTGGTTCCGGAAGCAGCTTAGAGGCTTCTCCGTCGAATCGATTGTGTAAGACAGGGACAACTCACTGTGAATTGTAGCCCCGTCAGATTCTGGCTCATCGCGGTTGCCTTGCAGGGCGTTCACGTTCTGGCGCGACAGTGCGTCATCTACATGATTCTCTTTGCCAGGCTTATAGAAAAGCTTGGCTCCTCTTTCATCAATGCGCGCTTTCCAGCGCTTTATTTTTGCATTGGGATTGCTCTCGGATACCGAGAACGTGAGAGGCTGGTAGTCGGTGAAAATGTTTATATCTTTAGCCCCGTAAAGAAAGTGTCGTAGTTTGCCTAATGCCCAAACGATAGCAAGCAACTCTCGCTCGTTAGTAGCGTAGTTAGCTTCACTATCTTTTAAAGTCCGGGATATCATCGTTATAGAGCGGCCATTCTGTGACAAAACTGCGACAATGCCGTAGTCTGAGGCGTCTGTAGTCAAGTCGAATGGTTTCCGACGCTTATATGTTCCTAAGCCTCTGGAACACGTTGGTCTGAGCATCGTTGAATTGTATAGGGACCTTTCTAGATCTGTACTTGCTAATGGATCTGTTTTCCCCTTTTAGGATGTCAGAGATTGGTTTCGCTATTGCTGCAAAATCTTTTATAAAACAGCGGTAATAGCTTGCCAATCCCAAAAAGGATCTTACTTCAAACACCGTAGTCGGCTCAGTGTATTCCCGAATGGCTTTTACCTTTTCTAGATCTGGTTTTGCACGCTTTCTTTAAAAAAATGTGACTTCTCGTGTGCCACACGCATGTTTGCGTTTAAAAGGCTCCCTAATACCCAGTCGACATGCCTGACATGGTCCGACTCGTTTCCGAAAACACGATGATGTCGTCTACATAATCGTAGCAAGATTTTCCAATTTGCTCCCGCAGAACGTCATCTATGGTCCTCTGAAAAATGCTCGCTGCATTCTTCAAGCCAAGGGGAAGTCGACAAAATTCGTACTTTCCACCATTGATCAAAAGGCCGTCTTCTCACGGTCTTGCTCTGCCAGAGTAATCTGGTGATAACCTGATTGCAGGTCGGGCGTCGTGAAGTATTTGGCTTTACCCAGATTAGTCAGTATCATTGCTTTACTTGGCATTGGGTATTTGTCAGCAACAGTGCTGACGTTAAGCTTCCTGAAGTCTATCAACAGACGTTTATTTCTATTACCTAACTCATCTGTGCCTTGCTTATCGACCACCCACAACGGATTGTTGTATGGTGATTGCGACTTCCTGATTATGCCATTTTTAAGAAGTTCGTTGACTTCCTCATATGGGAATGCGGAAATAGTCCCGTTAGTTTTATAGTTTCTTCAGTTATTGTCTCGTAGTCCGTGAGGTTGGTAGTGTGACCTAAGTATCCGTAGCTGTCCCATAGTAAGATGTCCCCGTCCATAATTGGTATGTAGTCCGCGTTCTAGTAGTCCGTCACCCGTGCCGTTGTCATTGACATGATTGAAAGTATGGTGAACGTAATCCTAAAATGTTAAAACTACTGTTATGAAAACGGTAATGAAAGAATTGAGCTTTAAATTCAACAGAGGTTGTCCTTGTGGACCATCCTCCCCTCAATGAGGACCGTTGTCCCCAAGTCCGCTCCAACCTTTTTTTCAATGCACAAGGGCGATAACTTGTTTCCTAGTCTGCGGTTCGTCTTAACCAGGACCTTTTCACCTACTTCAAAGACTCTGTTCTGACGCCTTTGGTTAACCCAGGCGTTCTGCTGAATTTGAGCCCTTCCCATCTTGCCTCTAACCTCGCGGGTAGATTCCGGCAGAGAGTTAAGCAATATGTCCTTAGGCTTTTTCTCAACCACTGAGTGAATGGAATTGCTATATTCGATAGTGGCCTGCAGGATGAGGTCGACAGTGTCAACTACACCCCTATGTAGCTTTAAGCACCTAGCTATTTCCAAAAGAGTGCTGTGAAAGTGTTCTACCTGTCCATTAGACGTGCTATGAAGGGGAGGCGCGTTTACCACGCTGACGCCGAAATTATTCAATACCAGAGACCTGATAGTCTCTAGCAGGGGCGGTCTCGTGTCTTCTATCGTTCGAGATGTTATAAGCTGGACCACCGCAAACTTTGAGAATTTGTCTACGCAAGTCAAAAAGAATTTTGTGTTTGTGGAGAAAATGTCGATATGTAAAATTTCTCCTGTGTTTGAGGGAAGTGGCGTCTGGCCGACTTCCTGATTTTTTGAGTGTCTGTCGTATTTATTGTTTCGATAAGGGCGTCCCTATCGGTGAAATTTATTATGTGGCGAATTTTTTCGCTGAAAAGTATGAAATTCCTCTTCAGAGGAAAGCGTGCCTCTTCTAATACCATCTGGTTCCGGAAGCAGCTTAGAGGCTTCTCCGTCGAATCGATTGTGTAAGACAGGGACAACTCACTGTGAATTGTAGCCCCGTCAGATTCTGGCTCATCGCGGTTGCCTTGCAGGGCGTTCACGTTCTGGCGCGACAGTGCGTCATCTACATGATTCTCTTTGCCAGGCTTATAGAAAAGCTTGGCTCCTCTTTCATCAATGCGCGCTTTCCAGCGCTTTATTTTTGCATTGGGATTGCTCTCGGATACCGAGAACGTGAGAGGCTGGTAGTCGGTGAAAATGTTTATATCTTTAGCCCCGTAAAGAAAGTGTCGTAGTTTGCCTAATGCCCAAACGATAGCAAGCAACTCTCGCTCGTTAGTAGCGTAGTTAGCTTCACTATCTTTTAAAGTCCGGGATATCATCGTTATAGAGCGGCCATTCTGTGACAAAACTGCGACAATGCCGTAGTCTGAGGCGTCTGTAGTCAAGTCGAATGGTTTCCGACGCTTATATGTTCCTAAGCCTCTGTAACACGTTGGTCTGAGCATCGTTGAATTGTATAGGGACCTTTCTAGATCTGTACTTGCTAATGGATCTGTTTTCCCCTTTTAGGATGTCAGAGATTGGTTTCGCTATTGCTGCAAAATCTTTTATAAAACAGCGGTAATAGCTTGCCAATCCCAAAAAGGATCTTACTTCAAACACCGTAGTCGGCTCAGTGTATTCCCGAATGGCTTTTACCTTTTCTAGATCTGGTTTTGCACGCTTTCTTTAAAAAAATGTGACTTCTCGTGTGCCACACGCATGTTTGCGTTTAAAAGGCTCCCTAATACCCAGTCGACATGCCTGACATGGTCCGACTCGTTTTCCGAAAACACGATGATGTCGTCTACATAATCGTAGCAAGATTTTCCAATTTGCTCCCGCAGAACGTCATCTATGGTCCTCTGAAAAATGCTCGCTGCATTCTTCAAGCCAAGGGGAAGTCGACAAAATTCGTACTTTCCACCATTGATCAAAAAGGCCGTCTTCTCACGGTCTTGCTCTGCCAGAGTAATCTGGTGATAACCTGATTGCAGGTCGGGCGTCGTGAAGTATTTGGCTTTACCCAGATTAGTCAGTATCATTGCTTTACTTGGCATTGGGTATTTGTCAGCAACAGTGCTGAGGTTAAGCTTCCTGAAGTCTATCAACAGACGTTTATTTCTATTACCTAACTCATCTGTGCCTTGCTTATCGACCAGCCACAACGGATTGTTGTATGGTGATTGCGACTTCCTGATTATGCCATTTTTAAGACGTTCGTTGACTTCCTCATATGGGAATGCGGAAATAGTCCCGTTAGTTTTATAGTTTCTTCAGTTATTGTCTCGTAGTCCGTGAGGTTGGTAGTGTGACCTAAGTATCCGTAGCTGTCCCATAGTAAGATGTCCCCGTCCATAATTGGTATGTAGTCCGCGTGCTAGTAGTCCGTCACCCGTGCCGTTGTCATTGACATGATTGAAAGTATGGTGAACGTAATCCTAAAATGTTAAAACTACTGTTATGAAAACGGTAATGAAAGAATTGAGCTTTAAATTCAACAGAGGTTGTCCTTGTGGACCATCCTCCCCTCAATGAGGACCGTTGTCCCTAAGTCCGCTCCAACCTTTTTTTCAATGCACAAGGGCGATAACTTGTTTCCTAGTCTGCGGTTCGTCTTAACCAGGACCTTTTCACCTACTTCAAAGACTCTGTTCTGACGCCTTTGGTTAACCCAGGCGTTCTGCTGAATTTGAGCCCTTCCCATCTTGCCTCTAACCTCGCGGGTAGATTCCGGCAGAGAGTTAAGCAATATGTCCTTAGGCTTTTTCTCAACCACTGAGTGAATGGAATTGCTATATTCGATAGTGGCCTGCAGGATGAGGTCGACAGTGTCAACTACACCCCTTTGTAGCTTTAAGCACCTAGCTATTTCCAGAAGAGTGCTGTGAAAGCGTTCTACCTGTCCATTAGACGTGCTATGAAGGGGAGGCGCGTTTACCACGCTGACGCCGTAATTATTCAATACCAGAGACCTGATAGTCTCTAGCAGGGGGCGGTCTCGTGTCTTCTATCGTTCGAGATGTTATAAGCTGGACCACCGCAAACTTTGAGAATTTGTCTACGCAAGTCAAAAAGAATTTTGTGTTTGTGGAGAAAATGTCGATATGTAAAATTTCTCCTGTTTTTGAGGGAAGTGGCGTCTGGCCGACTTCCTGATTTTTTGAGTGTCTGTCGTATTTATTGTTTCGATAAGGGCGTCCCTATCGGTGAAATTTATTATGTGGCGAATTTTTTCGCTGAAAAGTATGAAATTCCTCTTCAGAGGAAAGCGTGCCTCTTCTAATACCATCTGGTTCCGGAAGCAGCTTAGAGGCTTCTCCGTCGAATCGATTGTGTAAGACAGGGACAACTCACTGTGAATTGTAGCCCCGTCAGATTCTGGCTCATCGCGGTTGCCTTGCAGGGCGTTCACGTTCTGGCGCGACAGTGCGTCATCTACATGATTCTCTTTGCCAGGCTTATAGAAAAGCTTGGCTCCTCTTTCATCAATGCGCGCTTTCCAGCGCTTTATTTTTGCATTGGGATTGCTCTCGGATACCGAGAACGTGAGAGGCTGGTAGTCGGTGAAAATGTTTATATCTTTAGCCCCGTAAAGAAAGTGTCGTAGTTTGCCTAATGCCCAAACGATAGCAAGCAACTCTCGCTCGTTAGTAGCGTAGTTAGCTTCACTATCTTTTAAAGTCCGGGATATCATCGTTATAGAGCGGCCATTCTGTGACAAAACTGCGACAATGCCGTAGTCTGAGGCGTCTGTAGTCAAGTCGAATGGTTTCCGACGCTTATATGTTCCTAAGCCTCTGGAACACGTTGGTCTGAGCATCGTTGAATTGTATAGGGACCTTTCTAGATCTGTACTTGCTAATGGATCTGTTTTCCCCTTTTAGGATGTCAGAGATTGGTTTCGCTATTGCTGCAAAATCTTTTATAAAACAGCGGTAATAGCTTGCCAATCCCAAAAAGGATCTTACTTCAAACACCGTAGTCGGCTCAGTGTATTCCCGAATGGCTTTTACCTTTTCTAGATCTGGTTTTGCACGCTTTCTTTAAAAAAATGTGACTTCTCGTGTGCCACACGCATGTTTGCGTTTAAAAGGCTCCCTAATACCCAGTCGACATGCCTGACATGGTCCGACTCGTTTTCCGAAAACACGATGATGTCGTCTACATAATCGTAGCAAGATTTTCCAATTTGCTCCCGCAGAACGTCATCTATGGTCCTCTGAAAAATGCTCGCTGCATTCTTCAAGCCAAGGGGAAGTCGACAAAATTCGTACTTTCCACCATTGATCAAAAGGCCGTCTTCTCACGGTCTTGCTCTGCCAGAGTAATCTGGTGATAACCTGATTGCAGGTCGGGCGTCGTGAAGTATTTGGCTTTACCCAGATTAGTCAGTATCATTGCTTTACTTGGCATTGGGTATTTGTCAGCAACAGTGCTGAGGTTAAGCTTCCTGAAGTCTATCAACAGACGTTTATTTCTATTACCTAACTCATCTGTGCCTTGCTTATCGACCACCCACAACGGATTGTTGTATGGTGATTGCGACTTCCTGGTTATGCCATTTTTAAGAAGTTCGTTGACTTCCTCATATGGGAATGTGGAAATAGTCCCGTTAGTTTCATAGTTTCTTCAGTTATTGTCTCGTAGTCCGTGAGGTTGGTAGTGTGACCTAAGTATCCGTAGCTGTCCCATAGTAAGATGTCCCCGTCCATAATTGGTATGTAGTCCGCGTGCTAGTAGTCCGTCACCCGTGCCGTTGTCATTGACATGATTGAAAGTATGGTGAACGTAATCCTAAAATGTTAAAACTACTGTTATGAAAACGGTAATGAAAGAATTGAGCTTTAAATTCAACAGAGGTTGTCCTTGTGGACCATCCTCCCCTCAATGAGGACCGTTGTCCCCAAGTCCGCTCCAACCTTTTTTCAATGCACAAGGGCGATAACTTGTTTCCTAGTCTGCGGTTCGTCTTAACCAGGACCTTTTCACCTACTTCAAAGACTCTGTTCTGACGCCTTTGGTTAACCCAGGCGTTCTGCTGAATTTGAGCCCTTCCCATCTTGCCTCTAACCTCGCGGGTAGATTCCGGCAGAGAGTTAAGCAATATGTCCTTAGGCTTTTTCTCAACCACTGAGTGAATGGAATTGCTATATTCGATAGTGGCCTGCAGGATGAGGTCGACAGTGTCAACTACACCCCTTTGTAGCTTTAAGCACCTAGCTATTTCCAGAAGAGTGCTGTGAAAGCGTTCTACCTGTCCATTAGACGTGCTATGAAGGGGAGGCGCGTTTACCACGCTGACGCCGTAATTATTCAATACCAGAGACCTGATAGTCTCTAGCAGGGGCGGTCTCGTGTCTTCTATCGTTCGAGATGTTATAAGCTGGACCACCGCAAACTTTGAGAATTTGTCTACGCAAGTCAAAAAGAATTTTGTGTTTGTGGAGAAAATGTCGATATGTAAAATTTCTCCTGTTTTTGAGGGAAGTGGCGTCTGGCCGACTTCCTGATTTTTTGAGTGTCTGTCGTATTTATTGTTTCGATAAGGGCGTCCCTATCGGTGAAATTTATTATGTGGCGAATTTTTTCGCTGAAAAGTATGAAATTCCTCTTCAGAGGAAAGCGTGCCTCTTCTAATACCATCTGGTTCCGGAAGCAGCTTAGAGGCTTCTCCGTCGAATCGATTGTGTAAGACAGGGACAACTCACTGTGAATTGTAGCCCCGTCAGATTCTGGCTCATCGCGGTTGCCTTGCAGGGCGTTCACGTTCTGGCGCGACAGTGCGTCATCTACATGATTCTCTTTGCCAGACTTATAGAAAAGCTTGGCTCCTCTTTCATCAATGCGCGCTTTCCAGCGCTTTATTTTTGCATTGGGATTGCTCTCGGATACCGAGAACGTGAGAGGCTGGTAGTCGGTGAAAATGTTTATATCTTTAGCCCCGTAAAGAAAGTGTCGTAGTTTGCCTAATGCCCAAACGATAGCAAGCAACTCTCGCTCGTTAGTAGCGTAGTTAGCTTCACTATCTTTTAAAGTCCGGGATATCATCGTTATAGAGCGGCCATTCTGTGACAAAACTGCGACAATGCCGTAGTCTGAGGCGTCTGTAGTCAAGTCGAATGGTTTCCGACGCTTATATGTTCCTAAGCCTCTGGAACACGTTGGTCTGAGCATCGTTGAATTGTATAGGGACCTTTCTAGATCTGTACTTGCTAATGGATCTGTTTTCCCCTTTTAGGATGTCAGAGATTGGTTTCGCTATTGCTGCAAAATCTTTTATAAAACAGCGGTAATAGCTTGCCAATCCCAAAAAGGATCTTACTTCAAACACCGTAGTCGGCTCAGTGTATTCCCGAATGGCTTTTACCTTTTCTAGATCTGGTTTTGCACGCTTTCTTTAAAAAAATGTGACTTCTCGTGTGCCACACGCATGTTTGCGTTTAAAAGGCTCCCTAATACCCAGTCGACATGCCTGACATGGTCCGACTCGTTTTCCGAAAACACGATGATGTCGTCTACATAATCGTAGCAAGATTTTCCAATTTGCTCCCGCAGAACGTCATCTATGGTCCTCTGAAAAATGCTCGCTGCATTCTTCAAGCCAAGGGGAAGTCGACAAAATTCGTACTTTCCACCATTGATCAAAAAGGCCGTCTTCTCACGGTCTTGCTCTGCCAGAGTAATCTGGTGATAACCTGATTGCAGGTCGGGCGTCGTGAAGTATTTGGCTTTACCCAGATTAGTCAGTATCATTGCTTTACTTGGCATTGGGTATTTGTCAGCAACAGTGCTGAGGTTAAGCTTCCTGAAGTCTATCAACAGACGTTTATTTCTATTACCTAACTCATCTGTGCCTTGCTTATCGACCAGCCACAACGGATTGTTGTATGGTGATTGCGACTTCCTGATTATGCCATTTTTAAGACGTTCGTTGACTTCCTCATATGGGAATGCGGAAATAGTCCCGTTAGTTTTATAGTTTCTTCAGTTATTGTCTCGTAGTCCGTGAGGTTGGTAGTGTGACCTAAGTATCCGTAGCTGTCCCATAGTAAGATGTCCCCGTCCATAATTGGTATGTAGTCCGCGTGCTAGTAGTCCGTCACCCGTGCCGTTGTCATTGACATGATTGAAAGTATGGTGAACGTAATCCTAAAATGTTAAAACTACTGTTATGAAAACGGTAATGAAAGAATTGAGCTTTAAATTCAACAGAGGTTGTCCTTGTGGACCATCCTCCCCTCAATGAGGACCGTTGTCCCCAAGTCCGCTCCAACCTTTTTTCAATGCACAAGGGCGATAACTTGTTTCCTAGTCTGCGGTTCGTCTTAACCAGGACCTTTTCACCTACTTCAAAGACTCTGTTCTGACGCCTTTGGTTAACCCAGGCGTTCTGCTGAATTTGAGCCCTTCCCATCTTGCCTCTAACCTCGCGGGTAGATTCCGGCAGAGAGTTAAGCAATATGTCCTTAGGCTTTTTCTCAACCACTGAGTGAATGGAATTGCTATATTCGATAGTGGCCTGCAGGATGAGGTCGACAGTGTCAACTACACCCCTTTGTAGCTTTAAGCACCTAGCTATTTCCAGAAGAGTGCTGTGAAAGCGTTCTACCTGTCCATTAGACGTGCTATGAAGGGGAGGCGCGTTTACCACGCTGACGCCGTAATTATTCAATACCAGAGACCTGATAGTCTCTAGCAGGGGCGGTCTCGTGTCTTCTATCGTTCGAGATGTTATAAGCTGGACCACCGCAAACTTTGAGAATTTGTCTACGCAAGTCAAAAAGAATTTTGTGTTTGTGGAGAAAATGTCGATATGTAAAATTTCTCCTGTTTTTGAGGGAAGTGGCGTCTGGCCGACTTCCTGATTTTTTGAGTGTCTGTCGTATTTATTGTTTCGATAAGGGCGTCCCTATCGGTGAAATTTATTATGTGGCGAATTTTTTCGCTGAAAAGTATGAAATTCCTCTTCAGAGGAAAGCGTGCCTCTTCTAATACCATCTGGTTCCGGAAGCAGCTTAGAGGCTTCTCCGTCGAATCGATTGTGTAAGACAGGGACAACTCACTGTGAATTGTAGCCCCGTCAGATTCTGGCTCATCGCGGTTGCCTTGCAGGGCGTTCACGTTCTGGCGCGACAGTGCGTCATCTACATGATTCTCTTTGCCAGGCTTATAGAAAAGCTTGGCTCCTCTTTCATCAATGCGCGCTTTCCAGCGCTTTATTTTTGCATTGGGATTGCTCTCGGATACCGAGAACGTGAGAGGCTGGTAGTCGGTGAAAATGTTTATATCTTTAGCCCCGTAAAGAAAGTGTCGTAGTTTGCCTAATGCCCAAATGATAGCAAGCAACTCTCGCTCGTTAGTAGCGTAGTTAGCTTCACTATCTTTTAAAGTCCGGGATATCATCGTTATAGAGCGGCCATTCTGTGACAAAACTGCGACAATGCCGTAGTCTGAGGCGTCTGTAGTCAAGTCGAATGGTTTCCGACGCTTATATGTTCCTAAGCCTCTGGAACACGTTGGTCTGAGCATCGTTGAATTGTATAGGGACCTTTCTAGATCTGTACTTGCTAATGGATCTGTTTTCCCCTTTTAGGATGTCAGAGATTGGTTTCGCTATTGCTGCAAAATCTTTTATAAAACAGCGGTAATAGCTTGCCAATCCCAAAAAGGATCTTACTTCAAACACCGTAGTCGGCTCAGTGTATTCCCGAATGGCTTTTACCTTTTCTAGATCTGGTTTTGCACGCTTTCTTTAAAAAAATGTGACTTCTCGTGTGCCACACGCATGTTTGCGTTTAAAAGGCTCCCTAATACCCAGTCGACATGCCTGACATGGTCCGACTCGTTTTCCGAAAACACGATGATGTCGTCTACATAATCGTAGCAAGATTTTCCAATTTGCTCCCGCAGAACGTCATCTATGGTCCTCTGAAAAATGCTCGCTGCATTCTTCAAGCCAAGGGGAAGTCGACAAAATTCGTACTTTCCACCATTGATCAAAAAGGCCGTCTTCTCACGGTCTTGCTCTGCCAGAGTAATCTGGTGATAACCTGATTGCAGGTCGGGCGTCGTGAAGTATTTGGCTTTACCCAGATTAGTCAGTATCATTGCTTTACTTGGCATTGGGTATTTGTCAGCAACAGTGCTGAGGTTAAGCTTCCTGAAGTCTATCAACAGACGTTTATTTCTATTACCTAACTCATCTGTGCCTTGCTTATCGACCAGCCACAACGGATTGTTGTATGGTGATTGCGACTTCCTGATTATGCCATTTTTAAGACGTTCGTTGACTTCCTCATATGGGAATGCGGAAATAGTCCCGTTAGTTTTATAGTTTCTTCAGTTATTGTCTCGTAGTCCGTGAGGTTGGTAGTGTGACCTAAGTATCCGTAGCTGTCCCATAGTAAGATGTCCCCGTCCATAATTGGTATGTAGTCCGCGTGCTAGTAGTCCGTCACCCGTGCCGTTGTCATTGACATGATTGAAAGTATGGTGAACGTAATCCTAAAATGTTAAAACTACTGTTATGAAAACGGTAATGAAAGAATTGAGCTTTAAATTCAACAGAGGTTGTCCTTGTGGACCATCCTCCCCTCAATGAGGACCGTTGTCCCCAAGTCCGCTCCAACCTTTTTTTCAATGCACAAGGGCGATAACTTGTTTCCTAGTCTGCGGTTCGTCTTAACCAGGACCTTTTCACCTACTTCAAAGACTCTGTTCTGACGCCTTTGGTTAACCCAGGCGTTCTGCTGAATTTGAGCCCTTCCCATCTTGCCTCTAACCTCGCGGGTAGATTCCGGCAGAGAGTTAAGCAATATGTCCTTAGGCTTTTTCTCAACCACTGAGTGAATGGAATTGCTATATTCGATAGTGGCCTGCAGGATGAGGTCGACAGTGTCAACTACACCCCTTTGTAGCTTTAAGCACCTAGCTATTTCCAGAAGAGTGCTGTGAAAGCGTTCTACCTGTCCATTAGACGTGCTATGAAGGGGAGGCGCGTTTACCACGCTGACGCCGTAATTATTCAATACCAGAGACCTGATAGTCTCTAGCAGGGGCGGTCTCGTGTCTTCTATCGTTCGAGATGTTATAAGCTGGACCACCGCAAACTTTGAGAATTTGTCTACGCAAGTCAAAAAGAATTTTGTGTTTGTGGAGAAAATGTCGATATGTAAAATTTCTCCTGTGTTTGAGGGAAGTGGCGTCTGGCCGACTTCCTGATTTTTTGAGTGTCTGTCGTATTTATTGTTTCGATAAGGGCGTCCCTATCGGTGAAATTTATTATGTGGCGAATTTTTTCGCTGAAAAGTATGAAATTCCTCTTCAGAGGAAAGCGTGCCTCTTCTAATACCATCTGGTTCCGGAAGCAGCTTAGAGGCTTCTCCGTCGAATCGATTGTGTAAGACAGGGACAACTCACTGTGAATTGTAGCCCCGTCAGATTCTGGCTCATCGCGGTTGCCTTGCAGGGCGTTCACGTTCTGGCGCGACAGTGCGTCATCTACATGATTCTCTTTGCCAGGCTTATAGAAAAGCTTGGCTCCTCTTTCATCAATGCGCGCTTTCCAGCGCTTTATTTTTGCATTGGGATTGCTCTCGGATACCGAGAACGTGAGAGGCTGGTAGTCGGTGAAAATGTTTATATCTTTAGCCCCGTAAAGAAAGTGTCGTAGTTTGCCTAATGCCCAAACGATAGCAAGCAACTCTCGCTCGTTAGTAGCGTAGTTAGCTTCACTATCTTTTAAAGTCCGGGATATCATCGTTATAGAGCGGCCATTCTGTGACAGAACTGCGACAATGCCGTAGTCTGAGGCGTCTGTAGTCAAGTCGAATGGTCTTCCGACGCTAATATGTTCCTAAGCCTCTGGAACGCGTTGCTCTGAGCATCGTTGAATTGTATAGGGACCTTTCTAGATCTGTACTTGCTAATGGATCTGTTTTCCCCTTTTAGGATGTCAGAGATTGGTTTCGCTATTGCTGCAAAATCTTTTATAAAACAGCGGTAATAGCTTGCCAATCCCAAAAAGGATCTTACTTCAAACACCGTAGTCGGCTCAGCGTATTCCCGAATGGCTTTTACCTTTTCTAGATCTAATTTTGCACGCTTTCTTTAAAAAAATGTGACTTCTCGTGTGCCACACGCATGTTTGCGTTTAAAAGGCTCCCTAATACCCAGTCGACATGCCTGACATGGTCCGACTCGTTTTCCGAAAACACGATGATGTCGTCTACATAATCGTAGCAAGATTTTCCAATTTGCTCCCGCAGAACGTCATCTATGGTCCTCTGAAAAATGCTCGCTGCATTCTTCAAGCCAAGGGGAAGTCGACAAAATTCGTACTTTCCACCATTGATCGAAAAGGCCGTCTTCTCACGGTCTTGCTCTGCCAGAGTAATCTGGTGATAACCTGATTGCAGGTCGGGCGTCGTGAAGTATTTGGCTTTACCCAGATTAGCCAGTATCATTACTTTTCTTGGCATTGGGTATTTGTCAGCAACAGTCCTGAGGTTAAGCTTCCTGAAGTCTATCAACAGACGTTTATTTCTATTACCTAACTCATCTGTGCCTTGCTTATCGACCACCCACAACGGATTGTTGTATGGTGATTGCGACTTCCTGATTATGCCATTTTTAAGAAGTTCGTTGACTTCCTCATCTGGGAATGCGGAAATAGTCCCGTTAGTTTCATAGTTTCTTCAGTTATTGTCTCGTAGTCCGTGAGGTTGGTAGTGTGACCTAAGTATCCGTAGCTGTCCCATAGTAAGATGTCCCCGTCCATAATTGGTATGTAGTCCGCGTGCTAGTAGTCCGTCACCCGTGCCGTTGTCATTGACATGATTGAAAGTATGGTGAACGTAATCCTAAAATGTTAAAACTACTGTTATGAAAACGGTAATGAAAGAATTGAGCTTTAAATTCAACAGAGGTTGTCCTTGTGGACCATCCTCCCCTCAGTGAGGACCGTTGTCCCCAAGTCCGCTCCAACCTTTTTTTCAATGCACAAGGACGATAACTTGTTTCCTAGTCTGCGGTTCGTCTTAACCAGGACCTTTTCACCTACTTCAAAGACTCTGTTCTGACGCCTTTGGTTAACCCAGGCGTTCTGCTGAATTTGAGCCCTTCCCATCTTGCCTCTAACCTCGCGGGTAGATTCCGGCAGAGAGTTAAGCAATATGTCCTTAGGCTTTTTCTCAACCACTGAGTGAATGGAATTGCTATATTCGATAGTGGCCTGCAGGATGAGGTCGACAGTGTCAACTACACCCCTTTGTAGCTTTAAGCACCTAGCTATTTCCAGAAGAGTGCTGTGAGAGCGTTCTACCTGTCCATTAGACGTGCTATGAAGGGGAGGCGCGTTTACCACGCTGACGCCGTAATTATTCAATACCAGAGACCTGATAGTCTCTAGCAGGGGCGGTCTCGTGTCTTCTATCGTTCGAGATGTTATAAGCTGGACCACCGCAAACTTTGAGAATTTGTCTACGCAAGTCAAAAAGAATTTTGTGTTTGTGGAGAAAATGTCGATATGCCGACGCTAATAAGTATGTTCCTTAGCCTCTGGAACGCGTTGCTCTGAACATCGTTGAATTGTATAGGGACCTTTCTAGATCTGTACTTGCTAATGGATCTGTTTTCCCCTTTTAGGATGTCAGAGATTGGTTTCGCTATTGCTGCAAAATCTTTTATAAAACAGCGGTAATAGCTTGCCAATCCCAAAAAGGATCTTACTTCAAACACCGTAGTCGGCTCAGCGTATACCCGAATGGCTTTTACCTTTTCTGGATCTGATTTTGCACGCTTTCTGAAAAAAAAATGTGACTTCTCGTGTGCCACACGCATGTTTGCGTTTAAAAGGCTCCCTAATACCCAGTCGACATGCCTGACATGGTCCGACTCGTTTTCCGAAAACACGATGATGTCGTCTACATAATCGTAGCAAGATTTTCCAATTTGCTCCCGCAGAACGTCATCTATGGTCCTCTGAAAAATGCTCGCTGCATTCTTCAAGCCAAGGGGAAGTCGACAAAATTCGTACTTTCCACCATTGATCGAAAAGGCCGTCTTCTCACGGTCTTGCTCTGCCAGAGTAATCTGGTGATAACATGATTGCAGGTCAGGCGTCGTGAAGTATTTGGCTTTACCCAGATTAGCCAGTATCATTGCTTTTCTTGGCATTGGGTATTTGTCAGCAACAGTCCTGAGGTTAAGCTTCCTGAAGTCTATCAACAGACGTTTATTTCTATTACCTAACTCATCTGTGCCTTGCTTATCGACCACCCACAACGGATTGTTGTATGGTGATTGCGACTTCCTGGTTATGCCATTTTTAAGAAGTTCGTTGACTTCCTCATATGGGAATGTGGAAATAGTCCCGTTAGTTTCATAGTTTCTTCAGTTATTGTCTCGTAGTCCGTGAGGTTGGTAGTGTGACCTAAGTATCCGTAGCTGTCCCATAGTAAGATGTCCCCGTCCATAATTGGTATGTAGTCCGCGTGCTAGTAGTCCGTCACCCGTGCCGTTGACATGATTGAAAGTATGGTGAACGTAATCCTAAAATGTTAAAACTACTGTTATGAAAACGGTAATGAAAGAATTGAGCTTTAAATTCAACAGAGGTTGTCCTTGTGGACCATCCTCCCCTCAATGAGGACCGTTGTCCCCAAGTCCGCTCCAACCTTTTTTTCAATGCACAAGGACGATAACTTGTTTCCTAGTCTGCGGTTCGTCTTAACCAGGACCTTTTCACCTACTTCAAAGACTCTGTTCTGACGCCTTTGGTTAACCCAGGCGTTCTGCTGAATTTGAGCCCTTCCCATCTTGCCTCTAACCTCGCGGGTAGATTCCGGCAGAGAGTTAAGCAATATGTCCTTAGGCTTTTTCTCAACCACTGAGTGAATGGAATTGCTATATTCGATAGTGGCCTGCAGGATGAGGTCGACAGTGTCAACTATACCCCTTTGTAGCTTTAAGCACCTAGCTATTTCCAGAAGAGTGCTGTGAAAGCGTTCTACCTGTCCATTAGACGTGCTATGAAGGGGAGGCGCGTTTACCACGCTGACGCCGAAATTATTCAATACCAGAGACCTGATAGTCTCTAGCAGGGGCGGTCTCGTGTCTTCTATCGTTCGAGATGTTAAAAGCTGGACTACCGCAAACTTTGAGAATTTGTCTACGCAAGTCAAAAAGAATTTTGTGTTTGTGGAGAAAATGTCGATATGCCGACGCTAATAAGTATGTTCCTTAGCCTCTGGAACGCGTTGCTCTGAACATCGTTGAATTGTATAGGGACCTTTCTAGATCTGTACTTGCTAATGGATCTGTTTTCCCCTTTTAGGATGTCAGAGATTGGTTTCGCTATTGCTGCAAAATCTTTTATAAAACAGCGGTAATAGCTTGCCAATCCCAAAAAGGATCTTACTTCAAACACCGTAGTCGGCTCAGCGTATACCCGAATGACTTTTACCTTTTCTGGATCTGATTTTGCACGCTTTCTTTAAAAAAATGTGACTTCTCGTGTGCCACACGCATGTTTGCGTTTAAAAGGCTCCCTAATACCCAGTCGACATGCCTGACATGGTCCGACTCGTTTTCCGAAAACACGATGATGTCGTCTACATAATCGTAGCAAGATTTTCCAATTTGCTCCCGCAGAACGTCATCTATGGTCCTCTGAAAAATGCTCGCTGCATTCTTCAAGCCAAGGGGAAGTCGACAAAATTCGTACTTTCCACCATTGATCGAAAAGGCCGTCTTCTCACGGTCTTGCTCTGCCAGAGTAATCTGGTGATAACATGATTGCAGGTCAGGCGTCGTGAAGTATTTGGCTTTACCCAGATTAGCCAGTATCATTGCTTTTCTTGGCATTGGGTATTTGTCAGCAACAGTCCTGAGGTTAAGCTTCCTGAAGTCTATCAACAGACGTTTATTTCTATTACCTAACTCATCTGTGCCTTGCTTATCGACCACCCACAACGGATTGTTGTATGGTGATTGCGACTTCCTGGTTATGCCATTTTTAAGAAGTTCGTTGACTTCCTCATATGGGAATGTGGAAATAGTCCCGTTAGTTTCATAGTTTCTTCAGTTATTGTCTCGTAGTCCGTGAGGTTGGTAGTGTGACCTAAGTATCCGTAGCTGTCCCATAGTAAGATGTCCCCGTCCATAATTGGTATGTAGTCCGCGTGCTAGTAGTCCGTCACCCGTGCCGTTGACATTGATGTGAAAGTATGGTGAACGTAATCCTAAAATGTTAAAACTACTGTTATGAAAACGGTAATGAAAGAATTGAGCTTTAAATTCAACAGAGGTTGTCCTTGTGGACCATCCTCCCCTCAATGAGGACCGTTGTCCCCAAGTCCGCTCCAACCTTTTTTTCAATGCACAAGGACGATAACTTGTTTCCTAGTCTGCGGTTCGTCTTAACCAGGACCTTTTCACCTACTTCAAAGACTCTGTTCTGACGCCTTTGGTTAACCCAGGCGTTCTGCTGAATTTGAGCCCTTCCCATCTTGCCTCTAACCTCGCGGGTAGATTCCGGCAGAGAGTTAAGCAATATGTCCTTAGGCTTTTTCTCAACCACTGAGTGAATGGAATTGCTATATTCGATAGTGGCCTGCAGGATGAGGTCGACAGTGTCAACTATACCCCTTTGTAGCTTTAAGCACCTAGCTATTTCCAGAAGAGTGCTGTGAAAGCGTTCTACCTGTCCATTAGACGTGCTATGAAGGGGAGGCGCGTTTACCACGCTGACGCCGAAATTATTCAATACCAGAGACCTGATAGTCTCTAGCAGGGGCGGTCTCGTGTCTTCTATCGTTCGAGATGTTATAAAGCTGGACTACCGCAAACTTTGAGAATTTGTCTACGCAAGTCAAAAAGAATTTTGTGTTTGTGGAGAAAATGTCGATATGCCGACGCTAATAAGTATGTTCCTTAGCCTCTGGAACGCGTTGCTCTGAACATCGTTGAATTGTATAGGGACCTTTCTAGATCTGTACTTGCTAATGGATCTGTTTTCCCCTTTTAGGATGTCAGAGATTGGTTTCGCTATTGCTGCAAAATCTTTTATAAAACAGCGGTAATAGCTTGCCAATCCCAAAAAGGATCTTACTTCAAACACCGTAGTCGGCTCAGCGTATACCCGAATGGCTTTTACCTTTTCTAGATCTGATTTTGCACGCTTTCTTTAAAAAAATGTGACTTCTCGTGTGCCACACGCATGTTTGCGTTTAAAAGGCTCCCTAATACCCAGTCGACATGCCTGACATGGTCCGACTCGTTTTCCGAAAACACGATGATGTCGTCTACATAATCGTAGCAAGATTTTCCAATTTGCTCCCGCAGAACGTCATCTATGGTCCTCTGAAAAATGCTCGCTGCATTCTTCAAGCCAAGGGGAAGTCGACAAAATTCGTACTTTCCACCATTGATCGAAAAGGCCGTCTTCTCACGGTCTTGCTCTGCCAGAGTAATCTGGTGATAACATGATTGCAGGTCAGGCGTCGTGAAGTATTTGGCTTTACCCAGATTAGCCAGTATCATTGCTTTTCTTGGCATTGGGTATTTGTCAGCAACAGTCCTGAGGTTAAGCTTCCTGAAGTCTATCAACAGACGTTTATTTCTATTACCTAACTCATCTGTGCCTTGCTTATCGACCACCCACAACGGATTGTTGTATGGTGATTGCGACTTCCTGGTTATGCCATTTTTAAGAAGTTCGTTGACTTCCTCATATGGGAATGTGGAAATAGTCCCGTTAGTTTCATAGTTTCTTCAGTTATTGTCTCGTAGTCCGTGAGGTTGGTAGTGTGACCTAAGTATCCGTAGCTGTCCCATAGTAAGATGTCCCCGTCCATAATTGGTATGTAGTCCGCGTGCTAGTAGTCCGTCACCCGTGCCGTTGACATGATTGAAAGTATGGTGAACGTAATCCTAAAATGTTAAAACTACTGTTATGAAAACGGTAATGAAAGAATTGAGCTTTAAATTCAACAGAGGTTGTCCTTGTGGACCATCCTCCCCTCAATGAGGACCGTTGTCCCCAAGTCCGCTCCAACCTTTTTTTCAATGCACAAGGACGATAACTTGTTTCCTAGTCTGCGGTTCGTCTTAACCAGGACCTTTTCACCTACTTCAAAGACTCTGTTCTGACGCCTTTGGTTAACCCAGGCGTTCTGCTGAATTTGAGCCCTTCCCATCTTGCCTCTAACCTCGCGGGTAGATTCCGGCAGAGAGTTAAGCAATATGTCCTTAGGCTTTTTCTCAACCACTGAGTGAATGGAATTGCTATATTCGATAGTGGCCTGCAGGATGAGGTCGACAGTGTCAACTATACCCCTTTGTAGCTTTAAGCACCTAGCTATTTCCAGAAGAGTGCTGTGAAAGCGTTCTACCTGTCCATTAGACGTGCTATGAAGGGGAGGCGCGTTTACCACGCTGACGCCGAAATTATTCAATACCAGAGACCTGATAGTCTCTAGCAGGGGCGGTCTCGTGTCTTCTATCGTTCGAGATGTTAAAAGCTGGACTACCGCAAACTTTGAGAATTTGTCTACGCAAGTCAAAAAGAATTTTGTGTTTGTGGAGAAAATGTCGATATGCCGACGCTAATAAGTATGTTCCTTAGCCTCTGGAACGCGTTGCTCTGAACATCGTTGAATTGTATAGGGACCTTTCTAGATCTGTACTTGCTAATGGATCTGTTTTCCCCTTTTAGGATGTCAGAGATTGGTTTCGCTATTGCTGCAAAATCTTTTATAAAACAGCGGTAATAGCTTGCCAATCCCAAAAAGGATCTTACTTCAAACACCGTAGTCGGCTCAGCGTATACCCGAATGACTTTTACCTTTTCTGGATCTGATTTTGCACGCTTTCTTTAAAAAAAATGTGACTTCTCGTGTGCCACACGCATGTTTGCGTTTAAAAGGCTCCCTAATACCCAGTCGACATGCCTGACATGGTCCGACTCGTTTTCCGAAAACACGATGATGTCGTCTACATAATCGTAGCAAGATTTTCCAATTTGCTCCCGCAGAACGTCATCTATGGTCCTCTGAAAAATGCTCGCTGCATTCTTCAAGCCAAGGGGAAGTCGACAAAATTCGTACTTTCCACCATTGATCGAAAAGGCCGTCTTCTCACGGTCTTGCTCTGCCAGAGTAATCTGGTGATAACATGATTGCAGGTCAGGCGTCGTGAAGTATTTGGCTTTACCCAGATTAGCCAGTATCATTGCTTTTCTTGGCATTGGGTATTTGTCAGCAACAGTCCTGAGGTTAAGCTTCCTGAAGTCTATCAACAGACGTTTATTTCTATTACCTAACTCATCTGTGCCTTGCTTATCGACCACCCACAACGGATTGTTGTATGGTGATTGCGACTTCCTGGTTATGCCATTTTTAAGAAGTTCGTTGACTTCCTCATATGGGAATGTGGAAATAGTCCCGTTAGTTTCATAGTTTCTTCAGTTATTGTCTCGTAGTCCGTGAGGTTGGTAGTGTGACCTAAGTATCCGTAGCTGTCCCATAGTAAGATGTCCCCGTCCATAATTGGTATGTAGTCCGCGTGCTAGTAGTCCGTCACCCGTGCCGTTGACATGATTGAAAGTATGGTGAACGTAATCCTAAAATGTTAAAACTACTGTTATGAAAACGGTAATGAAAGAATTGAGCTTTAAATTCAACAGAGGTTGTCCTTGTGGACCATCCTCCCCTCAATGAGGACCGTTGTCCCCAAGTCCGCTCCAACCTTTTTTTCAATGCACAAGGACGATAACTTGTTTCCTAGTCTGCGGTTCGTCTTAACCAGGACCTTTTCACCTACTTCAAAGACTCTGTTCTGACGCCTTTGGTTAACCCAGGCGTTCTGCTGAATTTGAGCCCTTCCCATCTTGCCTCTAACCTCGCGGGTAGATTCCGGCAGAGAGTTAAGCAATATGTCCTTAGGCTTTTTCTCAACCACTGAGTGAATGGAATTGCTATATTCGATAGTGGCCTGCAGGATGAGGTCGACAGTGTCAACTATACCCCTTTGTAGCTTTAAGCACCTAGCTATTTCCAGAAGAGTGCTGTGAAAGCGTTCTACCTGTCCATTAGACGTGCTATGAAGGGGAGGCGCGTTTACCACGCTGACGCCGAAATTATTCAATACCAGAGACCTGATAGTCTCTAGCAGGGGCGGTCTCGTGTCTTCTATCGTTCGAGATGTTAAAAGCTGGACTACCGCAAACTTTGAGAATTTGTCTACGCAAGTCAAAAAGAATTTTGTGTTTGTGGAGAAAATGTCGATATGCCGACGCTAATAAGTATGTTCCTTAGCCTCTGGAACGCGTTGCTCTGAACATCGTTGAATTGTATAGGGACCTTTCTAGATCTGTACTTGCTAATGGATCTGTTTTCCCCTTTTAGGATGTCAGAGATTGGTTTCGCTATTGCTGCAAAATCTTTTATAAAACAGCGGTAATAGCTTGCCAATCCCAAAAAGGATCTTACTTCAAACACCGTAGTCGGCTCAGCGTATACCCGAATGGCTTTTACCTTTTCTGGATCTGATTTTGCACGCTTTCTTTAAAAAAAATGTGACTTCTCGTGTGCCACACGCATGTTTGCGTTTAAAAGGCTCCCTAATACCCAGTCGACATGCCTGACATGGTCCGACTCGTTTTCCGAAAACACGATGATGTCGTCTACATAATCGTAGCAAGATTTTCCAATTTGCTCCCGCAGAACGTCATCTATGGTCCTCTGAAAAATGCTCGCTGCATTCTTCAAGCCAAGGGGAAGTTGACAAAATTCGTACTTTCCACCATTGATCGAAAAGGCCGTCTTCTCACGGTCTTGCTCTGCCAGAGTAATCTGGTGATAACATGATTGCAGGTCAGGCGTCGTGAAGTATTTGGCTTTACCCAGATTAGCCAGTATCATTGCTTTTCTTGGCATTGGGTATTTGTCAGCAACAGTCCTGAGGTTAAGCTTCCTGAAGTCTATCAACAGACGTTTATTTCTATTACCTAACTCATCTGTGCCTTGCTTATCGACCACCCACAACGGATTGTTGTATGGTGATTGCGACTTCCTGGTTATGCCATTTTTAAGAAGTTCGTTGACTTCCTCATATGGGAATGTGGAAATAGTCCCGTTAGTTTCATAGTTTCTTCAGTTATTGTCTCGTAGTCCGTGAGGTTGGTAGTGTGACCTAAGTATCCGTAGCTGTCCCATAGTAAGATGTCCCCGTCCATAATTGGTATGTAGTCCGCGTGCTAGTAGTCCGTCACCCGTGCCGTTGACATGATTGAAAGTATGGTGAACGTAATCCTAAAATGTTAAAACTACTGTTATGAAAACGGTAATGAAAGAATTGAGCTTTAAATTCAACAGAGGTTGTCCTTGTGGACCATCCTCCCCTCAATGAGGACCGTTGTCCCCAAGTCCGCTCCAACCTTTTTTTCAATGCACAAGGACGATAACTTGTTTCCTAGTCTGCGGTTCGTCTTAACCAGGACCTTTTCACCTACTTCAAAGACTCTGTTCTGACGCCTTTGGTTAACCCAGGCGTTCTGCTGAATTTGAGCCCTTCCCATCTTGCCTCTAACCTCGCGGGTAGATTCCGGCAGAGAGTTAAGCAATATGTCCTTAGGCTTTTTCTCAACCACTGAGTGAATGGAATTGCTATATTCGATAGTGGCCTGCAGGATGAGGTCGACAGTGTCAACTATACCCCTTTGTAGCTTTAAGCACCTAGCTATTTCCAGAAGAGTGCTGTGAAAGCGTTCTACCTGTCCATTAGACGTGCTATGAAGGGGACGCGTTTACCACGCTGACGCCGAAATTATTCAATACCAGAGACCTGATAGTCTCTAGCAGGGGCGGTCTCGTGTCTTCTATCGTTCGAGATGTTAAAAGCTGGACTACCGCAAACTTTGAGAATTTGTCTACGCAAGTCAAAAAGAATTTTGTGTTTGTGGAGAAAATGTCGATATGCCGACGCTAATAAGTATGTTCCTTAGCCTCTGGAACGCGTTGCTCTGAACATCGTTGAATTGTATAGGGACCTTTCTAGATCTGTACTTGCTAATGGATCTGTTTTCCCCTTTTAGGATGTCAGAGATTGGTTTCGCTATTGCTGCAAAATCTTTTATAAAACAGCGGTAATAGCTTGCTAATCCCAAAAAGGATCTTACTTCAAACACCGTAGTCGGCTCAGCGTATACCCGAATGACTTTTACCTTTTCTGGATCTGATTTTGCACGCTTTCTTTAAAAAAATGTGACTTCTCGTGTGCCACACGCATGTTTGCGTTTAAAAGGCTCCCTAATACCCAGTCGACATGCCTGACATGGTCCGACTCGTTTTCCGAAAACACGATGATGTCGTCTACATAATCGTAGCAAGATTTTCCAATTTGCTCCCGCAGAACGTCATCTATGGTCCTCTGAAAAATGCTCGCTGCATTCTTCAAGCCAAGGGGAAGTCGACAAAATTCGTACTTTCCACCATTGATCGAAAAGGCCGTCTTCTCACGGTCTTGCTCTGCCAGAGTAATCTGGTGATAACATGATTGCAGGTCAGGCGTCGTGAAGTATTTGGCTTTACCCAGATTAGCCAGTATCATTGCTTTTCTTGGCATTGGGTATTTGTCAGCAACAGTCCTGAGGTTAAGCTTCCTGAAGTCTATCAACAGACGTTTATTTCTATTACCTAACTCATCTGTGCCTTGCTTATCGACCACCCACAACGGATTGTTGTATGGTGATTGCGACTTCCTGGTTATGCCATTTTTAAGAAGTTCGTTGACTTCCTCATATGGGAATGTGGAAATAGTCCCGTTAGTTTCATAGTTTCTTCAGTTATTGTCTCGTAGTCCGTGAGGTTGGTAGTGTGACCTAAGTATCCGTAGCTGTCCCATAGTAAGATGTCCCCGTCCATAATTGGTATGTAGTCCGCGTGCTAGTAGTCCGTCACCCGTGCCGTTGACATGATTGAAAGTATGGTGAACGTAATCCTAAAATGTTAAAACTACTGTTATGAAAACGGTAATGAAAGAATTGAGCTTTAAATTCAACAGAGGTTGTCCTTGTGGACCATCCTCCCCTCAATGAGGACCGTTGACCCCAAGTCCGCTCCAACCTTTTTTTCAATGCACAAGGACGATAACTTGTTTCCTAGTCTGCGGTTCGTCTTAACCAGGACCTTTTCACCTACTTCAAAGACTCTGTTCTGACGCCTTTGGTTAACCCAGGCGTTCTGCTGAATTTGAGCCCTTCCCATCTTGCCTCTAACCTCTGCCTTCCGGCAGAGAGTTAAGCAATATGTCCTTAGGCTTTTTCTCAACCACTGAGTGAATGGAATTGCTATATTCGATAGTGGCCTGCAGGATGAGGTCGACAGTGTCAACTATACCCCTTTGTAGCTTTAAGCACCTAGCTATTTCCAGAAGAGTGCTGTGAAAGCGTTCTACCTGTCCATTAGACGTGCTATGAAGGGGAGGCGCGTTTACCACGCTGACGCCGAAATTATTCAATACCAGAGACCTGATAGTCTCTAGCAGGGGCGGTCTCGTGTCTTCTATCGTTCGAGATGTTAAAAGCTGGACTACCGCAAACTTTGAGAATTTGTCTACGCAAGTCAAAAAGAATTTTGTGTTTGTGGAGAAAATGTCGATATGCCGACGCTAATAAGTATGTTCCTTAGCCTCTGGAACGCGTTGCTCTGAACATCGTTGAATTGTATAGGGACCTTTCTAGATCTGTACTTGCTAATGGATCTGTTTTCCCCTTTTAGGATGTCAGAGATTGGTTTCGCTATTGCTGCAAAATCTTTTATAAAACAGCGGTAATAGCTTGCCAATCCCAAAAAGGATCTTACTTCAAACACCGTAGTCGGCTCAGCGTATACCCGAATGGCTTTTACCTTTTCTGGATCTGATTTTGCACGCTTTCTTTAAAAAAAATGTGACTTCTCGTGTGCCACACGCATGTTTGCGTTTAAAAGGCTCCCTAATACCCAGTCGACATGCCTGACATGGTCCGACTCGTTTTCCGAAAACACGATGATGTCGTCTACATAATCGTAGCAAGATTTTCCAATTTGCTCCCGCAGAACGTCATCTATGGTCCTCTGAAAAATGCTCGCTGCATTCTTCAAGCCAAGGGGAAGTCGACAAAATTCGTACTTTCCACCATTGATCGAAAAGGCCGTCTTCTCACGGTCTTGCTCTGCCAGAGTAATCTGGTGATAACATGATTGCAGGTCAGGCGTCGTGAAGTATTTGGCTTTACCCAGATTAGCCAGTATCATTGCTTTTCTTGGCATTGGGTATTTGTCAGCAACAGTCCTGAGGTTAAGCTTCCTGAAGTCTATCAACAGACGTTTATTTCTATTACCTAACTCATCTGTGCCTTGCTTATCGACCACCCACAACGGATTGTTGTATGGTGATTGCGACTTCCTGGTTATGCCATTTTTAAGAAGTTCGTTGACTTCCTCATATGGGAATGTGGAAATAGTCCCGTTAGTTTCATAGTTTCTTCAGTTATTGTCTCGTAGTCCGTGAGGTTGGTAGTGTGACCTAAGTATCCGTAGCTGTCCCATAGTAAGATGTCCCCGTCCATAATTGGTATGTAGTCCGCGTGCTAGTAGTCCGTCACCCGTGCCGTTGACATGATTGAAAGTATGGTGAACGTAATCCTAAAATGTTAAAACTACTGTTATGAAAACGGTAATGAAAGAATTGAGCTTTAAATTCAACAGAGGTTGTCCTTGTGGACCATCCTCCCCTCAATGAGGACCGTTGTCCCCAAGTCCGCTCCAACCTTTTTTTCAATGCACAAGGACGATAACTTGTTTCCTAGTCTGCGGTTCGTCTTAACCAGGACCTTTTCACCTACTTCAAAGACTCTGTTCTGACGCCTTTGGTTAACCCAGGCGTTCTGCTGAATTTGAGCCCTTCCCATCTTGCCTCTAACCTCGCGGGTAGATTCCGGCAGAGAGTTAAGCAATATGTCCTTAGGCTTTTTCTCAACCACTGAGTGAATGGAATTGCTATATTCGATAGTGGCCTGCAGGATGAGGTCGACAGTGTCAACTATACCCCTTTGTAGCTTTAAGCACCTAGCTATTTCCAGAAGAGTGCTGTGAAAGCGTTCTACCTGTCCATTAGACGTGCTATGAAGGGGAGGCGCGTTTACCACGCTGACGCCGAAATTATTCAATACCAGAGACCTGATAGTCTCTAGCAGGGGCGGTCTCGTGTCTTCTATCGTTCGAGATGTTAAAAGCTGGACTACCGCAAACTTTGAGAATTTGTCTACGCAAGTCAAAAAGAATTTTGTGTTTGTGGAGAAAATGTCGATATGTAAAATTTCTCCTGTTTTTGAGGGAAGTGGCGTCTGGCCGACTTCCTGATTTTTTGGGTGTCTGTCGTATTTATTGTTTCGATAAGGGCGTCCCTATCGGTGAAATTTATTATGTGGCGAATTTTTTCGCTGAAAAGTATGAAATTCCTCTTCAGAGGAAAGCGTGCCTCTTCTAATACCATCTGGTTCCGGAAGCAGCTTAGAGGCTTCTCCGTCGAATCGATTGTGTAAGACAGGGACAACTCATTGTGAATTGTAGCCCCGTCAGATTCTGGCTCTTCGCGGTTGCCTTGCAGGGCGTTCACGTTCTGGCGCGACAGTGCGTCATCTACATGATTCTCTTTGCCAGGCTTATAGAAAAGCTTGGCTCCTCTTTCATCAATGCGCGCTTTCCAGCGCTTTATTTTTGCATTGGGATTGCTCTCGGATACCGAGAACGTGAGAGGCTGGTAGTCGGTGAAAATGTTTATATCTTTAGCCCCGTAAAGAAAGTGTCGTAGTTTGCCTAATGCCCAAACGATAGCAAGCAACTCTCGCTCGTTAGTAGCGTAGTTTGCTTCACTATCTTTTAAAGACCGGGATATCATCGTTATAGAGCGGCCATTCTGTGACAGAACTGCGACAATGCCGTAGTCTGAGGCGTCTGTAGTCAAGTCGAATGGTCTTCCGACGCTAATATGTTCCTAAGCCTCTGGAACGCGTTGCTCTGAGCATCGTTGAATTGTATAGGGACCTTTCTAGATCTGTACTTGCTAATGGATCTGTTTTCCCCTTTTAGGATGTCAGAGATTGGTTTCGCTATTGCTGCAAAATCTTTTATAAAACAGCGGTAATAGCTTGCCAATCCCAAAAAGGATCTTACTTCAAACACCGTAGTCGGCTCAGCGTATTCCCGAATGGCTTTTACCTTTTCTAGATCTAATTTTGCACGCTTTCTTTAAAAAAATGTGACTTCTCGTGTGCCACACGCATGTTTGCGTTTAAAAGGCTCCCTAATACCCAGTCGACATGCCTGACATGGTCCGACTCGTTTCCGAAAACACGATGATGTCGTCTACATAATCGTAGCAAGATTTTCCAATTTGCTCCCGCAGAACGTCATCTATGGTCCTCTGAAAAATGCTCGCTGCATTCTTCAAGCCAATGGGAAGTCGACAAAATTCGTACTTTCCACCATTGATCGAAAAGGCCGTCTTCTCACGGTCTTGCTCTGCCAGAGTAATCTGGTGATAACCTGATTGCAGGTCGGGCGTCGTGAAGTATTTGGCTTTACCCAGATTAGCCAGTATCATTGCTTTTCTTGGCATTGGGTATTTGTCAGCAACAGTCCTGAGGTTAAGCTTCCTGAAGTCTATCAACAGACGTTTATTTCTATTACCTAACTCATCTGTGCCTTGCTTATCGACCACCCACAACGGATTGTTGTATGGTGATTGCGACTTCCTGATTATGCCATTTTTAAGAAGTTCGTTGACTTCCTCATCTGGGAATGCGGAAATAGTCCCGTTAGTTTCATAGTTTCTTCAGTTATTGTCTCGTAGTCCGTGAGGTTGGTAGTGTGACCTAAGTATCCGTAGCTGTCCCATAGTAAGATGTCCCCGTCCGTAATTGGTATGTAGTCCGCGTGCTAGTAGTCCGTCACCCGTGCCGTTGTCATTGACATGATTGAAAGTATGGTGAACGTAATCCTAAAATGTTAAAACTACTGTTATGAAAACGGTAATGAAAGAATTGAGCTTTAAATTCAACAGAGGTTGTTCTTGTGGACCATCCTCCCCTCAATGAGGACCGTTGTCCCCAAGTCCGCTCCAACCTTTTTTTCAATGCACAAGGGCGATAACTTGTTTCCTAGTCTGAGGTTCGTCTTAACCAGGACCTTTTCACCTACTTCAAAGACTCTGTTCTGACGCCTTTGGTTAACCCAGGCGTTCTGCTGAATTTGAGCCCTTCCCATCTTGCCTCTAACCTCGCGGGTAGATTCCGGCAGAGAGTTAAGCAATATGTCCTTAGGCTTTTTCTCAACCACTGAGTGAATGGAATTGCTATATTCGATAGTGGCCTGCAGGATGAGGTCGACAGTGTCAACTACACCCCTTTGTAGCTTTAAGCACCTAGCTATTTCCAGAAGAGTGCTGTGAAAGCATTCTACCTGTCCATTAGACGTGCTATGAAGGGGAGGCGCGTTTACCACGCTGACGCCGTAATTATTCAATACCAGAGACCTGATAGTCTCTAGCAGGAGCGGTCTCGTGTCTTCTATCGTTCGAGATGTTATAAGCTGGACCACCGCAGACTTTGAGAATTTGTCTACGCAAGTCAAAAAGAATTTTGTGTTTGTGGAGAAAATGTCGATATGTAAAATTTCTCCTGTTTTTGAGGGAAGTGGCGTCTGGCCGACTTCCTGATTTTTTGAGTGTCTGTCGTATTTATTGTTTCGATAAGGGCGTCCCTATCGGTGAAATTTATTATGTGGCGAATTTTTTCGCTGAAAAGTATGAAATTCCTCTTCAGAGGAAAGCGTGCCTCTTCTAATACCATCTGGTTCCGGAAGCAGCTTAGAGGCTTCTCCGTCGAATCGATTGTGTAAGACAGGGACAACTCACTGTGAATTGTAGCCCCGTCAGATTCTGGCTCATCGCGGTTGCCTTGCAGGGCGTTCACGTTCTGGGGCGACAGTGCGTCATCTACATGATTCTCTTTGCCAGGCTTATAGAAAAGCTTGGCTCCTCTTTCATCAATGCGCGCTTTCCAGCGCTTTATTTTTGCATTGGGATTGCTCTCGGATACCGAGAACGTGAGAGTCTGGTAGTCGGTGAAAATGTTTATATCTTTAGCCCCGTAAAGAAAGTGTCGTAGTTTGCCTAATGCCCAAACGATAGCAAGCAACTCTCGCTCGTTAGTAGCGTAGTTTGCTTCACTATCTTTTAAAGACCGGGATATCATCGTTATAGAGCGGCCATTCTGTGACAGAACTGCGACAATGGCGTAGTCTGAGGCGTCTGTAGTCAAGTCGAATGGTTTTTTATAGTCCGGCAAATTAGGTTTAACGAAACTGGGGTTGTTTATAAAAGCGTTATTTATTATATATTTCTTAATATTTTTTTCTAAAAACTCTGTTATATGATATGTTTCATGCAGCGAACTAGCGCATCGGCTTGAAACTATATCCAATATGTTTATTCTCGCGTCACAAGTCACTTACATGATTCTGTTAAGACTATGGTTAATCTAGTAAACTACGATGAACTCCCTCCCTGCAGTCACAAAAGGTATTCTTCGTGGAGCGTCGTACTATGGCTTTATTTTTGCGCCTAGTTCCTCTTGTAGGTTTATTACTCGAGTTTCTTGTTGCCGCGAATTTTTTACTTTCGCGTTTTTTAATTGTTAATATTGTTTTTTGTTGCCGCGAATTTTTGACTTTCGCGTTTTTTAATTATCAAAAATTGTTTTTTTGTTGCCGCGAATTTTTGCCTTTTTTAATTATTAAAAAATTATCACACTTGCGGGTTTGTACGCTGGGCGCCAATTAGTGCATTTACAAATGCAGTTTTATATGTTTTGATTACTTGCATTAATAAATGCAGTTGAGTTAACTAATAGCAGTGATTTCAGGAGCGGTACGCTGCGCTTTATTCATATCCAGCCGTCGCTGCCACGGAGCTGCCGTCGCTGTCGCAGAGTCGCCGTCGCTGCCCCCAAAAGTGCAGCGTTAGCGCCTCGTGTGTGGTGTCGGATGACCGTCGCGGCCGGCAACATAGTTGCGACATATCCGCCGCGATCATGACTCTGCTCATTGGCTTCCCCAGAACGCTGGGTCAGAAAATACCAATAGTCAGTGGTTAACTTATATAAGTATTTCGGCCGAGTTCAGGATATCTCTTAGTCAGGCATTTCCATTTCGTACTTGTTTTTTATTTAAACCCTTAAAGTTTTAAAGCTATCTTTCTGAAACTGTGCAGAAGTCCCTCTTTTTACTTCACGCCGCACATATGTGAAAACCAGCTGGATAGGACCACTATAGCATATAGCTGCCATAGGAACGATCGGTCGAAAAGTAGGATATTGTATGAAAAACAGATATCAAGATATCTTGATCAAACTCGGCATTTATTAGTTTTACTATACTCCTCATATATATGCAAAATCCTAGTAGGATCGGACCCCTATATCATATAGCTGCCATAGGAAAGATCGGCCATAAATTAAGTTGTTGTATGAAAAAAAAAAGAAGCTGTTTATCAAGATATCTTGACCAAACTCGGCTTTTATTAGTTTTACTATACTCCTCATATATAAGCTAAATCCTATTAAGATCGGACCACTATATCATATAGCTGGCATTGGAACGATCGGTCGAAAATTAAGGTGTTGTATGAAAAAAATGTTGTTTATCAAGAAATCTTGACCAAACTCGGCATTAATTAGTTTTGCTATACTCCTCATATATATGCAAAATCCTATTAAGATCGGACCACCACATCATATAGCTGCCATAGGAACGATCGGTCGAAAATTAAGGTTTTGTATGAAAACAAATGTTGTTTATCAAGATATCGTGACCAAACTCTGCATTTATCAGTTTTACTATACTCGTCATATATATGCAAAATCCTATTTACATCGGACTACTATATCATATATCTGCCACAGGAACGATCGTTCGAAAACTAGGTTTTTGATTAAAAACCTTTTTTGTTTATCAAGATATCGTGACCAAACTCGGCATTCACTATTTTCCATGTGCTTCTTAGATACGGGCAAAGCACTATGAGCATTATGAGTGTTCGGCTCAGCATCTAAAAATTAAACTTGTATTATGTTAGCATAACATTTCAGTTATATATTGCCCTGCGAGGCAAGCAATGTCACTATTTTGTTTTGTTTGGCGCTTCTCGCATGTCATAAAATAACTCAATATCATTTGCTGTTAACTATCTAGCGCTTATCGCTTTGCGCTCATCGTAGTTTCCTTTATCGCGCTCTTTTACCTTTTGCACTTTGTCTTAAGCGGCTAGCGCATCAATGCTAGCGACGCCGCAATCCATTCTTGTTTCGTATATTCGTTATATCGGATCTCTTATCGATCGCTTCGCTAAAAATTATAAATTTTTGCATATTGTCAATACGTTTGCTATAAGCATAAATAAATCAACCCGTTGCATGAACTTATAAGAAAGGGTGTAGTTTTTATAACATCCTTAATTTCTCGCTACTAAGTGCTAATAAAAAAGCTTGTTAGCCCAACAATGAGCATTATGAAAAGTTTGGGTATGCAAGGGTATTAGATGTTCGGCGTGCCGAAGATGGCCTTTCTTTCTCGCTTTTAACTTTTATTCAGATTCAAACAACCTAATATCTCCCATAGTTTAACAAATTCAGTCAACAAAAGCTTACTTATAATCATTTTACCAAATTATACTTCTGTCGATAGTGAGTCCCCATTCAACACAAATGTGCATATTTATGCCATTAGTGTTGAGGATAGAAATGAACTGCTGATTATTGGAAGTTTGTTATTAAGCTCGTATCAATTGTTTTTAATAAGAATTAATTATGTAACCTTTATCTGTATTAAATCTCCCCAATTTAAAAATTGTTATCTAAAAAACCAAAATTTGATATTTATAATCTGTTAGAAATGTTAAATTGAATATGTCATACACATACACATACATGCACCTACTCTCCATCACGTACTTTTATATAACTTCATTTAAAATAAATTTAAAGTGTCAACGCTTAGCAAACCTAGGCTTATAAGCTCAAGATCATGAGCTCACTCTGTTTTAGCAATGCTCTCATTCTCTTAATAAGTTTCTAGAATATTCTAAGAGCCTGAATTTGAGATGCGTTGGCAATTTGGACATCTCGTGTGAATAACGATTGTGGCGGATGTTTATGTCTAGTAGTCTCCAATTTTCTGATCGGTCCCACTCCAGAATTGTTATTGACACCAAGAATTTATGATTTTCAGGCTCTAAGGTTTATTGTTACAAATTGGCACATCTGTCACTTTCCCATCCCTAAGAAACTAGCCTGTCCTCAGGTGTTTTATGTCATGTAACTTTATATTGATCGGTTCTTCTAATTTTGGTTCTTCTTTTTGTTTCTTATACTTGACAATTATTTTTTGGGGTAATGCTTTGAACATATAGATAATTTACAATATTATGGCACTTATGATTATGCAAAGTGTTGGATTATGGATTATGCAAGTTTTACAATTTAAAAAGTATTGTACATTTTTGTGTGATCTTTTACGATTTGTTTGGCTTGAATGAATGACAGTGGTTCTAATTTGGTTACTTTATTGCTTACATGTATAGTCTAATAGTGTGCTAGGGATTATTATTTCACCTAGTTGGATTGAACAGTTTGACGCTATTATAAGGTTTGTTTTTTTTATTATTATTTCTATATTGAGGCAATCTTGTTTTAAAAGTGATTTGGTGATTTTGATCTGCTTTTTGCATATTGTTTATTTTAGATTCTAATTCCTCTTTAGCTTGTTGAACTAATGTGCCGAATAAATATTTATTTTTCTCTTTTTAATTTTTCATTTAAGTATTTTATCTGTGAATATGTTTCATATTCTTCGACTTGTTTAATTAGATTGTTATAAGTTTGTTTTGTTTTAGTTATATTAACGAACACATAATGTTATTCGTAGTTTACAGGTAGGTGTATTACTCCTGTTTTAAAAATTAAGTATCCATTTTTAGAATGGGTCGGGCTGATTTCTATGCTTTGGGGTTAGACTTCTTGGACGAAGGTGCTTATCACGAATAACATTAAATATGTTGTCAGTTAAAGTTGAGCTTTCTTGGCCGTTTGATCTGGAGTTATCGTATTTGCTTAGATTAATTTTCTTGTTCTTCTTAAATTTAGATTTATAATGAGTGATTTTTCTACCTCTACTAGTTTCTTCGAAATGCTTATCGTCTACTTGTGTGAGGTTTCCCGTTTTCTTGAATGAGGTTGTAGTTTTAGATTTTACTAGAGGTGATTCCTTAAATCTAGTATCTATTTCGAAATCTTGCCGTTTTTCGTTTAATTTTGCTATCTTATTAAGTTTGTTTTCTTGAGTATTATCTGCTGGGGTTCTGGCATATATAAAGATATCAGCTGGTGTTTTACCAGTTGTTTCATGTTTTGTCTTATAGTTGTACGTATAGTATCGTTTCAAATTTTGTTAATTTGTTTTCTGGATCACCCTCACTGTTAATTATTTTCAATTTTTTGTTAACTGTTTTGTGAAATCTCTCAATAATAGAGATTTCCATTTTTACTAGTATATTAGTATAGTTATAGTTATTTGGACATTCTTGGACTGTAACCATAATTGGAGTGCTGCGCACATAAATGCTGAATCTTTGTCGGCTTTGATTTCTGTTGGCTTACCCAATAGGTTGCAAATTTTGAGGATTGTTCGTTTTGTTTCGAGCCAATCTCTTGAGTAAATGTCTATGCAAAATAGAAACTGTCTATTGTCAATGATATAAAAATCCATGACGTATTTCTCTCGGTGGTTGAACGTTTCTGGATTCCGTTCCGCTTTGGCAATGTTGCATATTTCGCATTCATTTGCAATGATTTGTATCAATTTTTGGTGATCAGGGTAGTCATATTTTTCTTTAAAAAGGTCTGTAACCTTTTCTATACCTGGGTGCAATAAGTCTTTATGATTTTTAAGGATGATTTCCTTAAAGTGTGCATAGTAATGTATATCTATAACTTGTTTAGTAGATTTCATTATCTTCGATAAGTTACTTGGGTTAATTATTTTAATGTAAGTATTTTTGAAAATTATGAAGTCAGCTCATTATGTAAGTGCACTTTACACTTTTCTTAGTGCATAAATATTCTTTAATCAGTTCTTTGGCATACTCGTGGGTCATTTCCTGATAAGAGATTTTGATTTTTAATTTGTAGTGTATTGTTTCTACTTGGTTGCTATCAGTCTCTATGTGTTCTAATTGCCTGTTATAATAGTTAAAGAGTGTTACAGTGATAGGAATATGATTTTCATTATCTTCCTGTATACTGTGTATTGTTGCCGCTAACCTATCTCTTGAGTTTCGCCTAATAGATTTTCCTCTATTTTACTTCGCCATAAAGCGTCTGCTACTTAATTTTCTTTTCCATATATATACATATTTGATGTGGTAATCAAACTCATCATCAAGTGTTATCTGTTGTGCAGCGTACGTCTGTTAATTATTGCATTTAATAAACGCAGCGTCAGTTCCGTATTGTTGTTATTGCCTGTTTTGATTCTTTTGCTTTGGTGCTCCATGGTGCATACACTTGTTTGTGCATGTTTTCGCTGCTGCATATTTCAGCTTGAGCATTGCGCTCTCGCAAATTTTTGCTGTTGCTTTTCGCTCCAAGCAATTAGTTTGTGTACGAATAGCGTTTACTTGCTCTATTTTTGTGCACCGTTTTCATTTTGCTCTGCGCTCTCGCAACTTGCATACGCTTGTAGTAATTATGTCGTGCTGTAAGAAACCTTGCACGTTCAAGCAGGCTGATGATTCTGCACTGCCGCAATTTGTTAATTGCTGGCTGTGTGACAATATGATGCATGCTAAATGTGCAGGTCTCACTGGGCGTGATTGCGACAAGATCGCTGCAATGGCCAAGATGGGCGGCGGCTTGCGTTGGTCGTGCCCAGAATGAATCGACAAGCAAACTGATTTCTCCAGAATGTATAATTCTGTGAGAAATCAATTCTTAAAACTGAGTAAAGTGGCTAACCAGCCGTCGAGTAGCTTTGACACGAGTTTTGAGTTGCTCAGCAAATTCAAATTCGAGTCCCCAACCAATCGCCGGTGGGAGCCTCAATTTTTGCAGTTGCCCAGTCCGTCTGTCCAGACACCTATGCCTCTTTTGCCCCTGCCTAGCAACTTGGATTTATCTCCAATGTTGTCACTATTGCCTTCCCCGAGCGGCTGCCCAATTACCCCAGTTTCGTCCTCTGTATTAGTCCCAGTAGAGCCCGCACCTAATCCTGTCCCAGTTAGCCAAACTGCCTCAGCCCCATCAGCTCCTGGTCGCAAAGGTAGACCTGTGCGCAATCTAGCCCAGATTGTTAAAAACAATCATGGTGCCTCTTTAGCCCCACCAAATCCTGTATTACCTGCAGCCCCATCAGCTCCTATTTTAACTGTTGTTGCCCCTCGTAGGCAATTTTTTGTGTCTCGACTTTCGTCTGACACCATTTCTGAGTCTTTGGCAGCCTATATTGCTAGCAAATCTTTTGCTAGCCAGTTGGATTGAACAGTTTGACGCTATTATAAGGTTTGTTCTTTTTATTATTATTTCTATATTGATGCAATCTTGTTTTAAAAGTGATTTGGTGATTTTGATCTGCTTTTTGCATATTGTTTATTTTAGATTCTAATTCCTCTTTAGCTTGTTGAACTAATGTGCCGAATAAATATTTATAAATTGTACTCATAAAATTAGCAAGACCGTGTTTGCTGCGGTTTGCTATTCTTATGCCGTTCATTTCTCTTTTTAATTTTTCATTTAAGTATTTTATCTGTGAATATGTTTCATATTCTTCGACTTGTTTAATTAGATTGTTATAAGTTTGTTTTGTTTTAGTTATATTAACGAACACATAATGTTATTCGTAGTTTATAGGTAGGTGTATTACTCCTGTTTTAAAAATTAAGTATCCATTTTTAGAATGGGTCGGGCTGATTTCTATGCTTTGGGGTTAGACTTCTTGGACGAAGGTGCTTATCACGAATAACATTAAATATGTTGTCAGTTAAAGTTGAGCTTTCTTGGCCGTTTGATCTGGAGTTATCGTATTTGCTTAGATTAATTTTCTTGTTCTTAATTTTAGATTTATAATGAATGATTTTTCTACCTCTACTAGTTTCTTCGAAATGCTTATCGTCTACTTGTGTGAGGTTTCCCGTTTTCTTGAATGAGGTTGTAGTTTTAGATTTTACTAGAGGTGATTCCTTAAATCTAGTATCTATTTCGAAATCTTGCCGTTTTTCGTTTAATTTTGCTATCTTATTAAGTTTGTTTTCTTGAGTATTATCTGCGGGGGTTCTGGCATATATAAAGATATCAGCTGGTGTTTTACCAGTTGTTTCATGTTTTGTCTTATAGTTGTACGTATAGTATCGTTTCAAATTTTGTTAATTTGTTTTCTGGATCACCCTCACTGTTAATTATTTTCAATTTTTTGTTAACTGTTTTGTGAAATCTCTCAATAATAGAGATTTCCATTTTTACTAGTATATTAGTATAGTTATAGTTATTTGGACATTCTTGGACTGTAACCATAATTGGAGTGCTGCGCACATAAATGCTGAATCTTTGTCGGCTTTGATTTCTGTTGGCTTACCCAATAGGTTGCAAATTTTGAGGATTGTTCGTTTTGTTTCGAGCCAATCTCTTGAGTAAATGTCTATGCAAAATAGAAACTGTCTATTGTCAATGATATAAAAATCCATGACGTATTTCTCTCGGTGGTTGAACGTTTCTGGATTCCGTTCCGCTTTGGCAATGTTGCATATTTCGCATTCATTTGCAATGATTTGTATCAATTTTTGGTGATCAGGGTAGTCATATTTTTCTTTAAAAAGGTCTGTAACCTTTTTTATACCTGGGTGCAATAAGTCTTTATGATTTTTAAGGATGATTTCCTTAAAGTGTGCATAGTAATGTATATCTATAACTTGTTTAGTAGATTTCATTATCTTCGATAAGTTACTTGGGTTAATTATTTTAATGTAAGTATTTTTGAAAATTATGAAGTCAGCTCATTATGTAAGTGCACTTTACACTTTTCTTAGTGCATAAATATTCTTTAATCAGTTCTTTGGCATACTCGTGGGTCATTTCCTGATAAGAGATTTTGATTTTTAATTTGTAGTGTATTGTTTCTACTTGGTTGCTATCAGTCTCTATGTGTTCTAATTGCCTGTTATAATAGTTAAAGAGTGTTACAGTGATAGGAATATGATTTTCATTATCTTCCTGTATACTGTGTATTGTTGCCGCTAACCTATCTCTTGAGTTTCGCCTAATAGATTTTCCTCTATTTTACTTCGCCATAAAGCGTCTGCTACTTAATTTTCTTTTCCATATATATACATATTTGATGTGGTAATCAAACTCATCATCAAGTGTTATCTGTTGTGCAGCGTACGTCTGTTAATTATTGCATTTAATAAACGCAGCGTCAGTTCCGTATTGTTGTTATTGCCTGTTTTGATTCTTTTGCTTTGGTGCTCCATGGTGCATACACTTGTTTGTGCATGTTTTCGCTGCTGCATATTTCAGCTTGAGCATTGCGCTCTCGCAAATTTTTGCTGTTGCTTTTCGCTCCAAGCAATTAGTTTGTGTACGAATAGCGTTTACTTGCTCTATTTTTGTGCACCGTTTTCATTTTGCTCTGCGCTCTCGCAACTTGCATACGCTTGTAGTAATTATGTCGTGCTGTAAGAAACCTTGCACGTTCAAGCAGGCTGATGATTCTGCACTGCCGCAATTTGTTAATTGCTGGCTGTGTGACAATATGATGCATGCTAAATGTGCAGGTCTCACTGGGCGTGATTGCGACAAGATCGCTGCAATGGCCAAGATGGGCGGCGGCTTGCGTTGGTCGTGCCCAGAATGAATCGACAAGCAAACTGATTTCTCCAGAATGTATAATTCTGTGAGAAATCAATTCTTAAAACTGAGTAAAGTGGCTAACCAGCCGTTGAGTAGCTTTGACACGAGTTTTGAGTTGCTCAGCAAATTCAAATTCGAGTCCCCAACCAATCGCCGGTGGGAGCCTCAATTTTTGCAGTTGCCCAGTCCGACTGTCCAGACACCTATGCCTCTTTTGCCCCTGCCTAGCAACTTGGATTTATCTCCAATGTTGTCACTATTGCCTTCCCCGAGCGGCTGCCCAATTACCCCAGTTTCGTCCTCTGTATTAGTCCCAGTAGAGCCCGCACCTAATCCTGTCCCAGTTAGCCAAACTGCCTCAGCCCCATCAGCTCCTGGTCGCAAAGGTAGACCTGTGCGCAATCTAGCCCAGATTGTTAAAAACAATCATGGTGCCTCTTTAGCCCCACCAAATCCTGTATTACCTGCAGCCCCATCAGCTCCTATTTTAACTGTTGTTGCCCCTCGTAGGCAATTTTTTGTGTCTCGACTTTCGTCTGACACCATTTCTGAGTCTTTGGCAGCCTATATTGCTAGCAAATCTTTTGCTAGTGTGTCAATTACTAAATTTAATTTCTCCACGCCTCGTGAAATATCATCTTTCAAAATAAAAGTTTCACATGATATGTTCCCAATCATTTGTGATCCCAAGTTTTGGCCTCCACACATGATTGTTCACGAGTTCAAGCCAAACAAGTAAGAGGTTCTAGTCGGGATCTCCCGACTAGGGAATACCCTGAACCCTCTTATTCCAACACCAAATGCAGTTCGCGCAACGCGCTCGTTAAAAGTAATAAAGACAAATTAAAAAAAAAAATTACCTTGTCAGGGTTCGAACTCACAACTGACCGTATTACTTGCTGACGACTCTACTCAACAGACAAATCAGCAGGTAGGGCTCGAACTCGCGACAGGCCGCAGCAATTGCTATGCCTCTACTCAACAGCCACACCAATAATTAAATTTGTTTGAGAAAAAAACGAACTAAAATAGCATTACAGAAAAAAGGCGCAATTACAATGCTGTTAGAATGCGAAGCAGACGCGCATGAATGTGTGTGTGTACACAAATTCTTGATGTTTTCGCTAGCTGTGCCATCCAATTGGGCAGTTACATATAACTTTGGTTTTCTCCTAACCGATCTTAATGAAATTTTCTTCAGTATATATAATTGTACCATAGAATATTTGTGTATTCTCAAAAAGTCAATTGCATTAAAATTGTGGCTTAGATTGGTTGGCAATATAAGTTGGGTTATTAACTTGATTTATAGCTGTTCAGTGTAAGAGGGGAGGTGGCGATAGGTATAAAATGAAAGATACTTGACATATATATAATATTCTAGAAGCAACATATCATGTTTGGTGACTCTAGCTCTTATTATTTACCCAAGTTGTTCAAAAAACAGGATGTCGATATCGATTTTATCGATTGCTTGGAAACGGAGTAAGTTATCGATTATCGGAAACAAACTCGATCTGCGCAGGCACTAGGAGCACCTACATCTAAAATTTGAGCTCTCTAGCTCCCATAGGTTCTGAGATCCTTGCGTTCATACATACGGACAGACGGACAGACGGACGGACGGACAGACGGACATGGCTAGATCGACTCGGCCATTGATGCTGATCAAGAATATATATACTTTATGGGGTCGGAGATGCTTCCTTCTGCCTGTTACATGCATTTGCATTTTGCACAAATACAATATACCCTTTTTACCCATTTTCAATGGGTTCAGGGTATAAAAAGCGTAACCAGCCTGTCACCTTTCCAGTCCCTTCAATACAGGGTACCATTTCTGCCCCAAAAAACTTAATCTTCTGACCAAATCTGTATTCATTATCAAAATGTCAGAGGTCTTATTTCAAAGCTTAAAAATCTTTTCATGGCCAGTACTTCCTTCGACTCGGATATAATAGCATTTTCAGAAACATGGTTAAATTCATCCATATATGATTCTGAGGTTTTTTCGAACAATTATATTTTGCATAGAAATGATCGGCCGACTCGAGGTGGTGGGGTATTAATTGCCGTTAAGGCCACTCTCCAGTCAGAACTTTTTTGTTTTAGTACGCCTACTGACGCTGAGATTGTCTCAGTTAAGGTGTCTTTTCCTACATGGAATATCTATATTACATGCTCTTATGTTCCTCCTTCTTTTGATATTCAAGTTTATATGAAACATATTACTTGTATTAATGATTAACATATCGGACACAATATACCACAAAGAAATTGAACATGAAATTAAAAAACTCTTGACCAAAAATGACTTCCCACCAAATATAATCAAAACATTATTAAAAAGACGACAAATTGAAACAAAAAAGCCAACAGCACCTGATAAAATATACAAATCACTAATATATGTACCACGACTATCAGAACGGCTCACAAACTCAGACTGTTATAACAAACAAGATATAAAAGTAGCACACAAACCGACGAATACATTACAAAAATTCTTCAACAAGATAAAGTCCAAAATCCCGATGATCGACAAAAGCAACGTCGTTTACCAAATACCATGTGGCGGGGAAAACAACAACAAGTGCAATAGTGTCTACATAGGTACAACAAAATCGAAGCTAAAAACAAGGATTAGTCAACATAAATCGGACTTCAAATTAAGACATCAAAATAATATACAGAAAACAGCACTTTTGATCCATTGTATGAAAAGCAACCACATACCAAATTTTGATGAAACAACAATCTTACAACAAGAACAACACTACAACAAGCGACACACATTGGAAATGCTACACATAATTAACACACCAACCAACAAACGACTAAACTACAAGACAGACACAAAAAATTGCGCTCACTTGTACAGACACCTCTTAAACAGCCAAACAGCCTCAGTAACAATCTCCACGTCAAAAAGCGCAGACGTGTAAAATAATGTATGTAAAATGATCGAAATAATGTTTAATTTATTGTATTATAATTGTTAATTGTTTTTTGTTTCTTGGTGTTAGTGCCCTGAAGACGGTTTGCCGATGTGCAACCGAAATATATCGGAAGCAAATACTAAATAAACTTGTTTTCATTGTTTGTTTTTACAAACACGGACCTCGAGCCAGCCAACAAATATTTTTAAATATGGAAAGGTCGCCAGAGCCATCAATATATATTTTTTATATTTTATTTGATCAAGTACCAATCAGGACTAAAGAATGTCCAATAATGCGCTTAGAAACAAGTCAAGTGTTTATGACTGCGCTGTCATTGGTTTTGCTATCACTGGTTTTGCTATTTTTGCAAAATTTGGGAAGAACTTTCGGTAAAAGCCGCAAAGTCCTAAAAATTATTTGATTTCCTTTGTTGTTTTATATGATGGGAATTTTTTGATTGCCTCGATTTTAGCTGGGTTATACCTTGCATTTTTCAAACCAAACTGCATTCGAGTGTACTCGTAATGTCCATTTTTAGGTGAAAAAGCTATCTTAATAATTTAACTTTAATCCATTTGGATTTGGTGAAAGCCCTTCGCGAGGTCAATAGTAGTAAAATACTGACATTTGCCAAGTTTGTCTAGTATTTGTCACCAACTGTGATTTCATTAAGGCTTCGATAGTCATTCTAAATTTTTGTTTGCCAGATGCATCCCTTTTTTTGGGTATGATCCAAATAGTCGAACCATAAGGGAATTTCGACTTGCAAATTATCCCTTGGCGATATCTTTGATGTGGTTTTCGACTTCTTGGTCGAATGCTTGGGCATATTTGTATGGTTTTTTGTAAGCCGGGTCTTCTTGTTTTGTTTGCAAGACATGTTTAACAGTACTTCTGAGACTCAAATTTTCACCTTCTCGGTACTGAATGTCACCAAATTAATATAAGAATTTTATTAATTTGCCTTTTTTTATTTTTTTGACTTTGATCGTTAAGATGATCTAGGCTAGGTTCGTTGAACTCTGAGAGTTCGTTGTTGATGGCAAACACAAATTGTTCGATTTCCTAATTGTTATGCATGGGGAATGTATATTTGTTTATTCGTACGGTTTTATTATACCCTGAACCCATTAAAAATGGGTAAAATGGGTATATTGTACTTGTGCAAAATGCAAATGTATGTAACAGGCAGAAGGAAGCATCTCCGACCCCATAAAGTATATGTATTCTTGATCAGCATCAATAGCCGAGTCGATCTAGCCATGTCCGTCTGTCTGTCCGTCCGTCTGTCCGTATGTATGAACGGAAGGATCTCACAACCTATAAGAGCTAGAGACTTGATTGAATTTTGGCTGTAGGTGCTCCTAGTGCCTGCGCAGATCGAGTTTGTTTTCGATAATCGATAACTTACTCCGTTTCCATGCAATCGATAAACATATTGATATCGACTTCCTGTTATTTGAGCAAATTGGGTAAATAATTAGAACTAGAGTCACCAAGCATGAAATGTTGCTCCTAGAATATTATATATATATGTCAAGTAGCTTTCATTTTATACCTATCGCCACCTCCCCGCTACCACCTCAAAGAGGGTTCAGGGTATTCCCTAGTCGGGAGCTCCCGACTAGAACCTCTTACTTGTTTTCTTTGTCCAAATTTTGACTAAACTCTTGGTTTATCTGTGGACTTCAGTCAAACTGGGATTTTGATTTATGTATGCTATTATTATAGTTCTTTGATGTCTGACTATAATTTTGAGTTTTCATATTCTCACCATGGTCATTATTACTCCGATTTCTGTTAGAAATAGACGGACTGTTTTGCTTATTCTTATTTTTGCTTCTATTGGACAATATTAAATCGTAGGCACCTTCTCTTTGTGCTACTTGTTTTAGTTTTGAAACTTTTGACGGGCTAATGTCATGAACAACCTATCAGGTAACTTCCTCATTATAACGTCTTAAACATAGTGTTTAATGCATTTGTGTTCTTCTAAAATAATATAATAATAAATAAAATAAAATTGTAATGTCGGGTTTTTAATTGACCCGGGACATTTGTAATCCGTGAACGGTCAATAGGCACTCGCGGCAAGTTTCGCGTGCATCCTTTTGCGGATACGATTTCGAATGATTGTGCGTTCGCGTTGATCGCCAGCGCCGACTACGATTTGCTTTTAAGGACTACAAAGGTCCTTTAATGGTCGCTGCTGCAGACCAAAACCGATTAGCTGACAACAGACAATTCGTGTGTATCGCTAGCTTATCGAAAGATCGGGGTAAATTAATTTACAGGATGGTGTTAAATCCTGCCTTAACATTCGGCTCTACTGATCGTCCTCATTAGTCTCAGATGACAATATTTCATTCCTTTCAGATACAAAACGCCACAACTTCATGTTATCACTGCTTGTTGCTGTGATATGTGGTCCCTCGACGTGTGCTACCTTTCTGTAGTCGTAGCGGCCATAACGTTTGATTTTGGTAACTTCATATGGCCCTAGATATTCACTGGCCAACTTACGTCCTGCGACGAACTGCGTCCGTTTGATCGCTACCAGATCTCCCACTCTTTATCCGTGCTCAGTTCGAATTTTTTTCTTTCATAATTGCGCTCATAGTCTTTTTGCTCGTTTTGATGTTCTGCTCCACATGGTCACGCTGCACTAACTCCTCGTTGGGTACCTCTATAAGTCGACCTTTAGCTTGGCTGTGTATTTTAGTGGCAAAATTAACCTCGAATGTCGACGCTTTTAACGTGGCATGCACATGCGAATTAATCGCATTTTGGACCTGTGTCACACCTTAACGGCTTACTCGCTTAATCTGGCCATTGCCTCTCTCCACACCTGTCGTTGTCCACACATGCTCTACTTTGCTCTCGTTGAGAAACTCATTGTAAGCATTGGATGAAAACGCTGCTCCTCTATCGCTGATTATACGCTATCAATCAGCTCTCATACCTTTCTTTCAAGGTGCGTAATCCAGTATCCCTGCTGGATCGAGTTCATTGGTGTTGAAAAGTTGTTAACTCTGGCGTCACGAACATGCGCGTGAGCGGCAAACGGCTCAGACAGTCCACGTGTCTCATTCTATCACCTGGACGATGTACGACTTAGAATGTAAAGTCCTCCATATACAGGATCCGCTGGGAAACTTCACTCGGTATGTCTGCTTCAACGCTATACAGTCAGTGGCAAGATTAAATTGGATTCCCAACAGATAGTGTCAAAACTTCTTGAGTGCGAGGTATGCTGCTTTGACCTCTAAGTAGTATCTGTGACGCTTAGACTCAGCTTCTGTAGTTTTTCTGCTTCAATAATAGACCAGATGGGAACTGCTGTCGTAGCACAGCTCCGAATCCTTCCTTGGACGCATCCGTGTACAGCTCCGTTGACGCTTCCCGTGAATAAATATGTAATACAGGCTCGGTTACAAGTAATTTCTTTAAGCTTTGTAGCGACTGTTGCCCTGCCTCGCCATAATGACCACCGCTTCATTATTAAGTAGATTCGTGAGCGGCCGTGCAACTTGTGCGTACTCAGGAATGAAATTTCTGAAAAAGCCGGCGAGCCCTTAGAAAAGCTTGTACTGCCTTAATGGTCTTAGGCAAAGATTCGCCCATCCTCGATATTATGGGCAAGAAAGCTTATGCGTGGTTGCATGAAGCTACATTTCTTCTATTTGATCTTTAGAGCAAATTGCGCAGCTGTCTCCAGAACCACGTTTGTTTTCTTACATATATCGGGCAAGGCGGCGTAAACAATTATGTCGTCCATATAAAGCTGCATCACATCAGCGTTGATCTGTTCCTGAAATATATAGTTAACGAACCGAATGAACGCGGCTGGCGAATTTTTAAAGCCGAAAGGCACTTAATTAAACTCTTAAATACTTTCTTTTGTGACAAAGGCTGTGTACGTCTTGCTCTGCTCTTCAATGGGTACATGGAAAAACCCATTTTCAAGGTCCATTAGGGTGAACTACTTAGCCCGCTGCAGCTTCTTTAATATCTCATCCATATTCGGCACAGGGAAATAATCCACCAAAACCATGCTTTAACTTTCTATAGTCTATGCAAAGTCGTAGTGTACCATCTTTCTTTTTGACGACGACAACTCTAGTCGCTACATTTGAAGACGACTTGCGCACGATTCCTTGCTCGACCCATTCCTCGACCTGATTTTATACAGCGATGGATCCGTCTGCCGCTAGTCGACTCGGTGAATGATGAAATGACTTGATCTCCCCGTCGGGAACTATCTTCAACTGAATTGTGCACTGATTTGCTTCTGTGGGCATCTTGTAGCTGCTATCTATCATCTGTTCAACATCCTTAAGTTATTGCGTAGGAGCTACAAAAGCAAACTCTTCAGTGACATTATATATGTATGTGAGCAGATTCTTCTATCGGCATCGGATCTGCGTCTAGCTCTAAAATTGTGTATTCCGGCATATCGGCAACCAAACGAAAGTTATTGATAAAATCATGCCCCAACAGAGCATCGTAATCGATCTGAGCACTGGGGACGGTTAAAAACTTCTGGTTCGTTTGCAACTTGTTAACCACAACCTCTGCATTAAAGCATCCAATGGGCTTAGTTGTAATATGGCCAAGACCGCGCAGCGTAAATGTGCCTTTAAAAAGTTTCACGTTTCTTATGCTTTTAAATCAAAGGATTATGGTCACATCTGATCATGTATCAACGAGACAGTCAACTTCAATGTCATTTATCAAGTTCTTTTCAATTGCTGTTTGACACTTGCTCTTGGGTGTTCTTTGTTGTTCTTCTTCTCGGAAATGGTCAAACGTTCATATATATCAAACTCTTCTTTCAAGGCTCTGACAGCCGCGTCTTCGAGATATCCAGCTGATGATATTTTTTCATATATAGCATATATTTGTGGAGTGACTCATTGTTCTTCTTTTTTATACCTTCTGTTGGGATATTTCTGGTGTGCCTAAGATGCACATAAAGAAATCACACGTAGTGGTTCGGTTAAACGTTTAATAGAAACTTCAAACCATGAGTACAAAAAATCTGAACAAGTACTCAATTACAGAATGAGTACTATGCTGATACAATGTTGCCAGATTATAAAGAAGCTTAACAGCTTATTGTAACTATTTTAACACTTCTTCTTAAGCTAATTATAATCAGTTGCAAAAAAAAAAACAAATTTAATTCAATCCAAGTGTTTTAACAAAGCGTACGTGCTTTTGCTTACTTAAACATTTTGTTAGTATATCTGCAACATTATTATTTGTAGGTACGTATTCTAATGCAATATCATTACATTGTACCTTTTCACGTATAAAATGATACCTTATATCTATGTGCTTAGTGCGCTTATGATGGACCGGATTTTGCGCAATATGTTGCGCGCTTAGGTCAACGACACATATAGTCAACGACTCTGTAGCCTTTGACCATCCCATCTCACTAAGTAGCCTGCGTAGATAAACTGCTTCTTTGGCAGCCATGGACAAAGAAATATATTCTGCTTCAGTGCTGCTCAATGCGACAACGCTTTGCTTTGATGAAGTCCAAGAGAACGCACTGCCTGCCAGGAAAAATGCGTAGCCACTATAGGATCTCCTGTCCAGCCGGTCGTTGCCCCAATCTGCATCTGCATAGCCTTTTGGTGGTTTGCCATTTTTACGGTATACTAATTTCATATTCTTTGTACCCGCAAGATATCTTAGAATGTGCTTTGCTGCAGCCTGGTGTTCTGCATGAGGATTACCATTTCTTTGTGATAATTTGTTTACAGCATGCAAAATGTCTGGTCGGCTCAAAACTGCTAAGTATATAAGCGAACCAATTAATGACTGATATTGCGTTATATTTACCTTTACACAAGTATCGTAAGCATGTTTCATTTTTGCATCTTTTAAAATCCATGCTTCTTAATACCTCATCGTGCGTATTGTTCCAAACTCGTCCGGATTGTTTAAGTCCGTAAAGTGCCTTTTCTAGTTTGAGGACTTTATTTGGGTGCTGCTTGTCAATAAAATTCGGCGGTTGTTTCATGTACACAGTTTCATTAAGCTTACTATTTAAATATGCGTTTGAAATGTCGACCTGATGCATATACAGCTCTTTTTCGGCAGCTATTGCGAATAACATGCGAATGGTTTCATATCGAATTACGGGAGAAAACGTTTCCCAGTAAGTAACACCAAATTGTTGCCCACAACCTTGTGCAACTAGTCGAGACTTACATTTTTCAATATTACCATCTTTATCTCTCTTGATTCGGTAAACCCATTCTGAACCAATGGCCTTTTGTCCAGGAGGTAGCTCACACACTGACCATGTCTCATTTGCTTGTAGAGCGTCGTACTCTATTTTCATAGACTTTTCCCAATCCTGCGCATTTTGGCCATGTAATGCTTCTGCAACTGACTGCGGAGTTTCAATGTCTTCAATCTGATTAAGACTATTGATCGATTGGTACTGCTTTCTGGGCCTGCCTGGCTGACGTGTACGTATGATTTTTGGCCTGCCACGCCCATCTTGCACCTCGGCAGGTTGCTCTGGGTGGTTTATTGCAACCTCATGATTTGACTCAAACGGGATAATGTACGTCGTGAAGGTGTTTCTGTCTGAAATACTGCATGCATCAGTTATTGCTATGTCAAACTCACCTTCAATGAATTTGACATCCCTTCTTTCAATAACTGTTCGCTTCTCGCTTCTGACTTTGTCGAGTGCAAATGCCCGCGAGCCAAATACTCTCAAGTGCTGTACTGATGGCTTGCGATCCTTCCATACCTCAAATGGTGTGCTTCCATCTAATGCTTTTGTGGGACATCTGTTGCGCAAATAAACTGCTGTTGCAACAGCCTCTGCCCACAAAAATTCTTTAAGCTTTGAATGAATTAGAAGACTTTTTGCCATTTCGACGATGGTCCGATTAGCACGTTCGGCCACACCGTTTTGCTGCGGAGTGTAAGGAACTGTTAATTGCCTTTTTATACCGCACTCGATCAAAAATTCAGTGAATTGCTTATTCACATACTCTGTTCCATTGTCGCTGCGCACAGCCTTTATTTTATTTCCTGTTTGGCATTCTACAAAAGTTTTAAACATTTTAAACTTCTCAAAGGCTTGGCTTTTTGAGTGCATAAGGTAAACAAATATCTTGCGTGAGTAGTCATCAATAAAAGTTGTGAAATATCGATTGCCTGCAAGCGACTTAACATTCATCGGACCACATACGTCTGTATGCACTAAGTCCAGTACTTGCTTTGAGACACGATTCGCTTTCTGTGGGAATGGCAATGCACAAATTTTTGCTTTATTACATGTATCGCAATTTATTTCTAATCGTATATTTTCAACTTTCATCCCACGCACCAGTTGCTTATCACTAAGCAATTTCAAATCCTTAAAATTCAGGTGGCCAAATCTATTGTGCCATTTTATGGAAGATGAATCAGAACTATTTAGCATATGAACCTGATCAAGACTATGTTTGTACACATACAAACCATTTTCGTGCCTTGCCCTTATTATATCGTTGCCTTCTTTGTCTTTTATCAGCGCAATTTTACCTTCAAATATGGTAGAATTCTTAAACTTTGCTGCAGCACTTACTGATAAAAAATTCATGCTTAAGTCAGGGACATATAAAACATTTTGCTGCTTTAGTTTTATTCTATTGCAGTGCAATTCAACACTGCCACTGCCGGGTGAATCGATGAACTTATTTGCGGCCAACATTATCGACGTCTTTTTATCAGCATACGTAAGGAACATGCTGCGGTTGCAGCACATGTGCGATGTTGCACCGCTGTCAACGCACCAAAAACTCTTTTGCTTCTCCTTGACACAACTGTGCATTAAGAATAGAGACTTTTCGTCCTTTTGGCTCTTTTTATCACCCTTCTTTTTATTTCGGCAATCGCTCGCTCGATGCCCTACTTTTTCGCAATTAAAACATTTTCCTCTGAATGGCTGCTTACTGCTATTCTTTCTGCCTATGCTTTCGACACTGTTGTTGTCCCGCGGTCCATTATGTTTGTGTGTATACACTGCTTCTAGTCTTTCTATGCCGTCTGCTAGCTCTTTCTTGCTTTCGCGTGGCCTCTTCTAACATTTTAACCTTGGCGACTTCGAATTTGGGCAGCTCATCGCGTGTCTCAATCGCTATTACAAAATTTTCCCATGTGTCTGGTAAACTGCTCAAAAACATGATGACCTGCAACTCGTCATTGAGTTTGATGTCTAATTCTGCCAGCTTTTCAATTGTCTCAACAAATAAATTGACGTATGCGACTACATCGTCACCCTGCTGCATATTGAAACGTATTAATTTTTGATATAATTGGACCTTCCTAATCGGTCCAACTGAGACTGAATATCCTTTAATTTTTTCCATACGGCTGCAGATGTTGGGCATGACTTGATATGCATCAACTGTGTTGGCTTCAGATTTAAAATTATGTAAGCCATCGCTTTTTGGTCGACACTAACCCATTTTTCGATATCCTCACCATTTCCTTCTGGCTTAACATATTTTCCACACACAACATTCCATAGGTCCGCCACCACCAAGACACTTTTCATGGCCATATGCCATACGTCATAATTGTCCTCACCAAGTTTTTCTATTTGATGCGACATGTTCATTCTGACAATTTCACCACGTTATTCCTCGCACGAAATAAACTTTTCAAAATTGAACAAAAAAGGAAGCTTTCAAAAACGTAGACACTATGTGTACTTATTTCGGTTCGGTTAAACGTTTAATAGAAACTTCAAACCATGAGTACAAAAAATCTGAACAAGTACTCAATTACAGAATGAGTACTATGCTGATACAATGTTGCCAGATTATAAAGAAGCTTAACAGCTTATTGTAACTATTTTAACACCTTGAATCCATTGAAAATGGGTTAAAAGGGTATATTGAGAACAGGCAGAAGGAAGCATCTCCGACCCCATAAAGTATATATATTCTTGATCAGCATCAATGGTCGAGTCGATCTAGCCATGTCCGTCTTTCTGTCTGTCCGTATGTATGAACGCAAGGATACCAGAACCTATAAGAGCTAGAAATTTTAGCTGTAGGTCGTCCTAGTGCCAACGCAGATCAGCGCAGAGTTTATTTCAGAAAATCGATAACTTACTCCGTTTCCAAGCAACCGTTAAAAATCGACATCAACATCCTGTGTTTTGAGCAAATTGGGTAAATAATAAGAACTACAGTCACCAAACATGATATGTTGCTTCTAGAATATCATATATATATATCAAGTATATTTCATTTTATTCATATCGCCACCTCCGCAGAGCTATAAATCAAGTTAATAACCCAACTTGTATTGCCAACCAATTTAAGCCACCATTTAAATGCAATTTACTTTTTGAGAATACACAAATATTCTATGCTACAATAAGATATACGGTAGAAAATTTCATTAAGATCGGTTTTTGTTTTGTTTTTCGGTGTTTTGACTGCGCACGTGTTTGCGACGCAAACTACAAGGATTTTTGTGTACATGTACACACACACATTCATTATGTCATTGTTCGACATAAAATTTTTGCATGAGCTTTTTCGGTTTGGGTTAGCCATAATGGTTTTTTGTGTTGGCAACCAGTATCGAGTTCAAAAATAGCTTGGTCTGGTACAGTAACTAATGAGTGCTTTTTCGCCGACTTTGAGTGTTGACGAACATACCATTCAGCCAAGTTGAGCTCATTACTAACAAAATGCAGATAAAAATTCAGCTCGTGTAACTTGGCAAAGTTATTCCCTGACTAATACTGCAATTGCTAGCACAGCATCATCCACTCAGAGGATAGAGGTGTTTTTCTGCGACTTAAGGCAACTGAAATTCTTAGCAGGCTTAATATATGGTGAGTGGATATCGACGATGAGTGGCTAAGTAGAATGTGTTACATTTAAATTTGTATACCTTCACATAAATTTGGAAGAAATATGTTTCGACAACAAGACGCCGTTCAGCCTTGCTAGTTTTTACTCAAAGTTTACCGCGATTATTGACAACGAGCTCGACCTAATCATAGCGCTGCTGGCTGGTGGTAGCACCCTTACACCATTCGCACGTTGGAAATAAATGATACCAGCTACGAAATTTATTTCGACATGCTCAAAAATCGTTTTGATAAAAACCTTAATTGAAGGTACACATTTGGGAGACTGGCACTCAACAAGGGAGATGCAACTGTGTATAAGGTAACCTCGCCCCAATCACTGCAGATTCGGGCATTGGAGATGCCAACTTTTCAACTTGAAGTGCATATTTTTCAAAAATTATCGCACAGATAATGTATCTTTATGTCAGTAAACGTTTATTCAAATATTCAACTAACTGACCATTCGTTTAACTTGCATCAAAAATTGATCTGCTAATCGGAGCAGGCCTTTTTTACAAATTTTTGTGCAGGGAGGCTCTCGGAAATTCTCGCGAGTATCTACGTTCCTGATCGCATTTTGTGATGCCAGCCCTGAATCATAGCGTGCCTGCATTTATCTTCGTTCATATAGGAATAATAGCTTTCATGTAAAATTACTGTGTGCGAAGAGTTGCAGCATATGTTGCGCATCGTGCAAACGGTTCACCTTGCATCGTACTCTTAAGTTCTGGAAAACAAAAGAAAAATACGTTCATCAAGCATAAAAACTCAAGGCTTGGCCAAGAGGCTCGCCATTTAATAATCTTGTCCAAGAATTTGCATTTATCTTAGCAACACTGGGTATGCCAGACTTTAAGTTATGGTTATAGCTGTAGTTTTTGCAAACTACTCTACTACACAAGGAAAAAAATGTTCGCAGCATCAGATGAGAGCATAAGCTCTCCCAATCAGCAGTTTTCCGTTATCCACCGAGTGCAGCTAATAAATTTGATCGATTCATATTGAATTTTTATAACAACTCACAATTTTTAATATATTTTAATCTGAAAAGATGGACCAATTTTAGCTAGACTATCCTTCTTGAGCATAGTGTGATTAAAAACAAGTACGAGTCTCTAGTAGGGAATTCCGGCATACACCAAATGCAACTCTTCTTTTTTTTTTCCTCTCTTTGATTTTTTTAGTTTTTGCGCAGGAATCAATCAGTGCCTTCCTATCTGTACCAAGCGACTATTAAGGGAATGATTTATAGTTATAACATTATATATAATATGCAATTTATATAATATTTTCAAAGATGTTATTTACAAAGATGGGGAAGATGTTTTAAATAATACGACTCGTAGGTAGGTCGTCGGGGTGCAGCCTTCGGGGGCGCCTCTCACTGATGGGGTCAGCAGTGCTGCAGAAGTTAAGTTGGTCTCCGACCTTTGTTAGGCAGAGATCGCGTTCGATGACGTCGGTTGTTAGACACCATCGCAGGCCGGCGACCTTACGTGCTGCCTTGGCTTGGACCACTCTTATGCGGCGCAGCTGGTGAGCTGACGCCGTGCCCCAGACTTAAATGGGCGTTACCATCCTTTAATTAAGCCGCGCCTTTGTTGAAAATTTGAAGCTTGCTTTGCGGCTTCAAGAGCCAGTCGAGTTTTTGGAGCCTTCTTAGGCATTTTGCTTTTGTTGCTGTGATGTTTATTTATTTATTATTGGTCGACAAAACGAGTGTCTTCCTAATTATTTAATACAATTTACATATATAATAAAATTTAATGCTAAAAGCCTTGTTAGAGTTCACAATTCTCTAATAGCATCACCAACCGATGGAGGTGTTTTATTTGCCAGTCCGGCCAGCTGTGCTATTGACAGCTAATTTTGTCGATGACGCTATTAGAGCCTACAGCTAAGAAGAAGGGTGTAAGTAGAGAAAATAGTGTTCTTAATTTAAAAATAATCTTAATTTACTATGTTAATTAAGAAATTACTATGCTAATTAAGAAAATATAATAAATTATTAAAGTAAAGGAATTAAACAAGATATATAGAAGGTTATGTAGATAGGATAGAGAGATAGTAATGGGAAATCACCGACCCGGTGGGGGAAAATTTATCGCCTGTCCGGCAAGCTATGCCCCTGCTCATAGTTGGGAATGGTCAGTGACTTCCCGAAGGTATCCTGAAAGCAACGCTTTTATTAGGGGTAGAGCAAATTCGGTAGAGAAAACGTGATGTAAACTATTATAATTTTTACAAAGCACGCGAAAAGGATTGTGTATAGCATAGTCTGTTGTGCACGTTGATAGGAATAAGGGGCGATAATGCTCAATGGTTTCTCCATCGAACCGAAGCCCCTGGCAACTGTCTGGTCGCAGCGTGAATGTGACGCAAGCGGACTTGGCACAGTTTATGGCGGTGTTCCAATTAGCTGTCCAATTTTCGATCTTCAGCAGCCAGTCTTGCACTGCATTTGTTGCAGCTTACAGGTGGTCGTGCGAAGCTAGGAAGGCGGTATCGTCCGCGTAAGTTGCCACCAGCAATCTCGCGGGGCTGAAGGCTGCATTGTTTTGTCCTTGTATGGAGAGGTCCACCATGTACAGCATCGGCCGAGGACGCTGCCTTGTGGGACAACTGCTCTAATGCCTTTAATAACCGACCTTTTGGTCTTTAATTGCCACTAAGATTGGCGCAGGGAGAAGGGATTTCATCTTGGACAGAAGGCCATCGTACTATGCCTTGTCGAACGCCGGTTTGACGTCGAGGAAAACTCGAGCTCAGAATGCTAAAGTATGGCGCAGGGAGAAGGGCTTTCATTTCGAATAGAAGGCCATCGTACTAGGCCTTGCCGAACGCCGGTTTGACGTCGAGAAGCACCCCGGCGCAGTATTGCTTCTGTTCAAATGCCTTCAGTACATGGTTTACTACCCAGTGGACCTGCTGGGGCAGCCGTGAAACTTTCTGAAGACAAACTGATGGTCCGTTGGCAGCAGGCGTATAGGGCAATAAGATTCCAGCTAAGTTAGCGGCTTATCGGGTGTGGCGATCATAATAATATTCATACATTTCCACTGCTTCGGGAAGTGACCAAGCCTGAGCATTGAATTAAAAATTAACGCGAGCGCCATGATGCTTTTGCGTTGGAGTGCCGTGGCTGCTCTGCTTCCTAGGAGGCTGTCAGGGTTTTCTCTTCGGGTCCTAGCTAGCAGTGGACGGATCCGGTTGGACGCGCTGACCATTTCCGCCTTGGCAGAGGGATTTCCCTTGCGGATGTATAGCCGCAACTTGGGTAAAAAGGGTATAATGTATTTCTGCAAATATATGTTACAGGCAGAAGGAAGCATCTCCGACCCCATAAAGTATATGTATGATATATGAGCATCAACAGCCGGGATAATCTAGCCATGTCCATCTGCCTGTCCGTCCGTCCGTATGTATGAACGAAAGAATTTCAGAACCTTTAAGAGCTAGAGATTTAAAATTTCAGCTGTACGTCCTCCTAGTCCATGCGCAGTACGAGTTTGTATCCGATAATCGATAACTTACTCCATTTCCAATCAATCGAGAAAAATCGATATCGAAACCCTGCTTTTTAACACATTTTTTTTATTTACTTATTTTTTTAAATTTATCTTTATAACTACGAAAGCGAACAAGCGCGTAGAAGCGGGGTGGGTATCCCCTAGTCTGGAGCTCCCAACTAGAACCTCCTACATGTTTATATTGTAATTATATCATGGCATGTGTAACGCAAAGCAGGCGACATTTTATTGATTGACATCAGCAGCCGAGTTGATATAGATATATCCGTCTGTCTGTTTCTATGCCAATTAGTCTCTCAATTTTGTAGCTAGAGTTTTGACACTTCGCATAGATCTGTCTTTCTGTTGCAGGCAATACGTGTCCCAACCGGCTGGGTCGAACCCTAATATCGTATAGCCGGCAAAAGAACGATCGGCTGAAAATTAAATGTTTGTAAGAAAACCTTTTTTTTTTTAAAGATATTTTTTTTTTGTATTATTTAAGGTATTTATTATTTTCACTAGTTTTACTCCTCTTTTAAATACACCTTATCAACATCGGACCTTTTTATATAATGTATGAACAACTTTGTTTTTTAAAAAAAGAGTTTCCCTATGCGACTTATATTTGAGCCAAATCGTATCAATATGCACTATTATATTATATCGCTCTATAGTATTCGAATAATTCACAGCTTCGTTAAATTATGTATTTGGTGCCATTACCTGTTGCCCTAAGCAACAAAACACGATCAACAAGATGAGATTCTCTAAGTGAAGGTATTATGGGAGATGGCGGTTGCATGCCCGATTCGCTCAGAGATCATAGAGACACTAACCATATAAATGGGACAGCTTGAACAAACAAAGGTGGCTATTCATTATTTGTTTGTTTGTTTTCTTAGAGAGCTAGAGAGCCAAATGATTCGTGTGATAGAATGGCATCGCTTATTTTTATTTTGCTTCCACTACAGAAAACAGCTTTGGCTTACTCTCAGTGCTCCTCATGTCCCCTATTAAAGTCTAAAGATAATTTAAATGTGTGTGAATATGTCTGCGCAAGCAACGATGTGCACAAATTCAATATTTATCAAATAACGGTCGCATTACTTCCCATTAAAGGAACGGGCAGTAAAAAATAACTAAATGTCACAATTTATATGATATGAATAAGCAGAAGATCATAAACCTTTTTTTTTTTTTTCACATTTTCAATTTAAATTTAGTAAGCTATAATTAAATTTGACGGGAATAGAAATAAAGACGTCTTATTCGGTTTAAGCATTAGTCGAGAGTGTTCTCTTGGTTTTATTCAATTTTATATTTGGCTTATTACATACAATATTCTAAGTGTGCTCTGCCGCTAAGAGCGTCGGCAGAGAGAGAGAGAGAGTTGCAGTACATATATGCCTATGTAGTTATGTATATATACATATATATGTACAGATGGTACATACTCAAGAAGTGCTTACGCTAGCGATCTCACGCTACGGCCAGTCCGCATTAGTGACGGATCCTATTACTGCACTTATGTATATTTATGATTGTATAAACATAGCAACAAAGTGTCGTTATGTTATGAGTTGTTACTCTTACTTTTAAGTTGGGCATATGACCACTTGTTATATTGTATACTCTACAATACTGTGGGCATATGCTCATTTGGCATACAACATAATACACCTCCCTTTTTAAAAAAATAACGTAATATATTTTAGTTATTTCATATAAAAATTATTATAAGTATTATTTTTATATTTTTTATATACTATGTTGTATAAAAACAATTTTTTTTTTTATAAACCAAAAAATTTTTTTTTTTTTCATTTTTGATATATATATGTATATATTCTTATTCTTTTTTTTTTTTTTTTTTTATTAATCCTGTTTAGTCTATCCTTATGAACTTTTTGTTCTCTATTTTCTTATTCTTTATAATTATATTATTATTGTGTTCCATACTAATGACCTCAAATGGTCCTATATAAGAAGATTCTAATTTATGACCTGTTTCATTCTTTAAATAAACTTGGTCTCCTATTTCTATTTTAAAATCTAACACTTTCTTATCATTTATTTCTTTTTGCTTAATTTTATTTTTTTCTAAAAGTATTCGAGCTCTCTTTTACGCGTTTTCTAGTCTAAACTTAATTTCTTTAGAATATTCTTCTATATTATATATAGGTTCTATGGTATTTACGATATTAAATTGTATTGGTAAGTTATTTTGTCTACCAAATACTAGTTCATATGGACAATAATTATGAGTTACTGATGGTGTTGTGTTAAAACAATACACGAAATACTGTAACCATACGTCCCAATCAGTTTTATCTACTGAAATATATGAACGAATGTCTTCATTGGACCGTACTTCAGAATAAAAGATTCGAATATGGCTTTTGCGACAGTTGTTGCACATTTGTTTGCAACAGGAATTGCTACTAAATACTTTGTCAAATGATATATTAAAGTGATTGCGTATTCATTACCATTTTCCGTTTACCATTACTATCACTCTGTCAAAAGCATATTGTGGAGTTTCGGTTATTATCATAGGTGATCTTGTATGTTTCGTCGTTTTCGACGTCAGGCATTTTGGACATTTATTTATGTACTCTTTTACATGTTTAGTCATGTTTTTCCAATAATATTGTCTCTTTATTTTTGATATCGTTTTATTTATGCCTGTATGACCTCCTTGAATTGGATCGTCATGGAATGTAGACAATATAGCTTCTTTTTCTTGTTCATGGTTTATTTGGGTCACCGGCTTGAGTAGCGCTACTCTTAATGATTTTAAATTTTTATTGCCCATGTGTTTGAAAGTATCTATTGAAATTGATTCAAAGATCTTTTCGCTCGGTGCCACGTTTATTTGGCTGATTTTAGATACACCGGCTTGCCATTCAAGCCTTTGGAAAAACTGACCTAAGTCGAGAATTCCATTGGAGTACAAATCGCTAACATTAATTCTTGCTACAACTGTTTTTCCATGTTTCAATAAACATGTCGAATCTGTTATTCGCAAGGTCACTACTTTTCGTACCTCGTCATTTGTGATGACTTCGTATACGTTGGGCTTAGAAGCTTTTTCAAGACTTTGCTTTGGCAATAGTGCCTTTGGTGCCTGGTAGTGACTTTCAGGACTTTTCTATTCATGTCAATTAAGTCGGATATTGTTATCCTTGACAGGGCGTATGCCACGAAATTATCTTTCCCTCTCAGATACTCTACCGTAAAATCATATTCTTCTAATTCGAGTCGCATGCGTGTTAATTTTGAACTTGGGTTTATCATAGAAAATAAATATGTTAAAGGTCTGTGATCAGGTCTTACTGTAAAATGTTTGCCATATAATATGTGGTCGAAAGTGTGTTATTGCCCAATGTATTGCTGCTAGTTTTTGTTCTGTAGTACTCTTATTGCTTTCACCTTTAGTGAATGCTCTTGATGCATATGCAACTGGGAGTTGGAGTCCATTATAGTTTTGAGTTAAAACTGCTCCACATGCTTGCTTGCTTGCATCTGTGATTATGCACAATTCTTTGCTAAAATCTGGGTACTGAAATAAATTTGGTTGAACTAGTTGATTTTTTAGGTACTGGAATGCCTTTTCACATTCGGTTGTCCATTCAAATGGGACATTCTTTTTACATAATCTTGTTATGTGCCGTGAATATTCGGCGAAGTTTTTTATAAAACGTCTATAATAATTGCAAAATTCAACGAATCTTCTAGCGCTGTCTGCGTCCGTAGGGACTGGATAGTTATTGATAACATCAAATTTTTTATCGTCTGGTAAGATTCCTTTATCTGTGCATCTGTGACCTAAAAACGTCACCTCGTGCATGAAAAATGAACATTTTTCTGGATGTAATTTTAGATTGTGTTTTCTACAAAGTTTGAAAACATCTGTTAAGTTTTTAATCATATGCTGTTTAGAACAACCAATAACGATTAAATCATCCATGTAAAGGAAAGCTTGTGAAGGCTCTAGGCCTGAGAATGCTATTATCATCATTCTCTGAAATGAATTAGGCGCTATTTTTAAACCAAATGGTAATCGCGTGAATCGCTATGAACCATTGCTTGTTGAAAAAGACGTTATATTTCTTGAGCTTTCCTCAAGCTCAATTTGGTGGAAACCTGACATTAAGTCAAGGCATGAAAAATATTTAGCTCTACCCAATTGATCAGAATATCGTCAATTCTGGGGAGTGGAAATTTATCTGACAGCAATTTTTTATTTATTTGGCGATAGTCAATTACTAATCGCCATTTTTTCTCTTTAGAGCCCCGAAGAGATTTCTTTGGGACTAATAAGAGTGGGCTATTATAAGGTGAAACAGACGGTTCAACAATATTTTGTTCAATTAACTTTCCAACTTGATGCTGGATTTCTTCTATTTGGCTATGCGGACATCGATAATTTTTAACATATACTGGCTCATCATCCTTAAGTCTCAGTTTTTGCTTATAGAAGTTGTTTGTTGTGATTGGTTCGGTTTCAAGTCCGAACACATCACTATACTAGGTGCATATTTCTTTAAGTTGTTTTTTAAACAAAATTGGAACAAAATTGGGTTCTTTTCTATTGTCTTTTAGATTTTGAACTACATCGTAGTTCGAAAGTGATTCAAATTTTATGTTATTAATGCCTACTATTTGGCATTTATCTGTGGTATTTAAAAATCGGACAAAAGTATTTTGGGCTGTAGCAATAGTATTTGCAACATAAACACCCGGTTTAATTTCCTGATTTGGAATTAAAATGTTTTCTTCTGCTGTAGACAACTCTATTTTGCGTATCATTTGTGATCTTGCTGGTAGAAGTGTGGAATTAGTACCAGAACTAAATATTATTGGAACATAAATAGGATACGTTAGGTTTTGTGGTCTAATTATAAACCAATCCTCTGAACTATTGTAATCTAATTGGCAATTAAATGTTTATATGAAATCTAATCCTATTATTCCATCGCAAGGGATTGCAAAATTTGAATGAAGTAGATGAAATTTATATGGAATAATGTATTTGTCTGTTTGTAGTTCGATTGAGAATAGTCCTTTGGAGTTTATTACTCATTCTCCTATGCCTCGAATGTCTATAATTTTATTGATTTGGATGTCATGAAAGACATCAGAATTTTCTTTTATAATTGAAATATCTGCACCTGTATCAATCAAAAATGTTATCTTTTTATTTGTTGCAACATTTTTGAATGATACGAAATTGCTGAGAGTAAGTTAACAGTATATATTTTACTATTTAACCCTGAGTAACTGGAGGTGTCTGCGAGTTTCCCGAAGTATCTTGGGCAACTCGGACATTATTGTTATTGTTATTGTTATAATGATTTCTATTTTGGTTGTTGCCTCGGTTGGAATTATTCCTACCTCGGTTATAACCTCGTCCACCTCTATTGTTGTTTCTGTTATTATTATAATTGGAATTGTAGTTACCGCGGCCATTGCCTCTACCTCTTTGAGGATAGTAACCACCTCCTCTATTATTGCGGCCTCGCTGAAATAATACTGTACTCGCACTTCCAGTCATTTCTGTGCTGCAATGGATATATTTACCCATTACATCATTGAAAGTAACGAAGTTACCAGCTTCCAGTATTACTTTCAGTTTCTCATCAATCTCACAATTTTTAATCATTCCAGAAATAGACTCGTTTGTTGAGAATTTTTCTGCATTGTTTGGGTCTAGGCCGTCATCAATAAAGGCTGCCTCCAATTGCTTTCGCAAATTGTCCATTTCGGTTGCATACTGGGAAGCAGTTTTGCCTTTTTGTTTTATATTCAGTAATTTAGCTTTTAATATGTCGGAAGATTCTCCTTTTACGTTATCTTTAAGCTTATTTATTATTCCGGATATAGTAGATTCATTTTGTACTTTGTACAGAATGGTGCCGGTTATTTTTGGTTTAATAAGCTCAACTGCTATATCCTCCTGGTCGCCTTTAGTTCTTTCCACAATGCGTAAAGCAGTTAGGAATCTGTTTAATGATAGCTTTTTACCATCAATTCAGGGACTGAAGAGGAAACCTGCTTCACGTATTCCCTGTCTAAGGCTACCTGGTTAGTCATTGTTTCTGTATTTTCTTGGAGCGTTTCAATGTCACTATCAATATCTGGATTGATTATTGGTTTAGACTCATCTAAATCTTCTAACTGGTTCTCGTTGAATTCAGCTAGCAGATTTGGATCTTCTGGGATTGTTATTACAATACTCCGTCTATTACCAATATTATGTAATCTGGTTTTTAAACTTTTTACAATTTTCTGACATATATTTTTATGCTCCTGCGTTAATTTATCATTAACTTTGTTTATTGTGTGTTTATAGTGTTATTATATTGAGCTGTTAATATTTGCGCGTGATGTACCAATGTATCTGACTTTATTGTTTTATCAGAATTGATACATTTGTATGATTTTTCGAACTTGTCTTTATAATCATTTATTTTCTTCGCTAATGCATTCCATTCCATTGTATCGACTGATATTGTCGATTTCAGCCTGTATTTTATTGCCCAACTAATTGTTGTGTTGGGGGCAAATAACAGTTTTAGGAGTTTGGCTTTTCTTTCCTTAAGCCTTTTATGTACTCCACTGCGCTTATTTTTAGTCATTGCTCATCACCTCTACTTACTCAGTATTTCCAGCCACTTTCTCTGTATCGTTTCCAGTTTTAGTATATGTTCTGCCGATGATTGTTGTTGCTGCTGCCGCTGCTGCACCTCCAGTTGTAGTTGTATATATTTATTTTTACATGTTATATTTTTAACATGTTCGTGACACTTGTCACGGTCGCCATGTTAAGTTAAAATGTTTTCACAATAATAAAGACGTCTTATTCGGTTTAAGCATTAGTCGAGAGTGTTCTCTTGGTTTTATTCAATTTTATATTTGGCTTATTACATACAATATTCTAAGTGAGCTCTGCCGCTAAGAGCGTCGGCAGAGAGAGAGAGAGAGTTGCAGTACATATGTATGTGCCTATGTAGTTATGTATATATACATATATATGTACAGATGGTACATACTCAAGAAGTGCTTACGCTAGCGATCTCACGCTACGGCCAGTCCGCATAAGTGACGGATCCTATTACTGCACTTATGTATATTTATGATTGTATAAACATAGCAACAAAGTGTCGTTATGTTATGAGTTGTTACTTTTACTTTTAAGTTGGGCATATGACCACTTGTTATATTGTATACTCTACAATACTGTGGGCATACACTACTATTAAATTTTACTTATTTTGTATGTTAGGTGGAAGCTGTACTTATTTAATTTATATAGCTGGGAGACCAACAATATGCACTCTTTTAAGTCTTCTTACTGCTAGACTATTATTTGTTTAATTTAAGGCTAGGTTATTTTGGTGGCAGTGAAGTCTATCAATGTATTTTGGACAAATTTGTACACCCTTGCAGAGGGTATTATAATTTTGTCGTGAAATGTGTAGCGCATAGAAGGAGACATGTCCGACCCCATAAAGTATATATATTCTTGATCAGTATCAACAGCCGAGTCCATATAGCCATGTCCGTCTGTCCGTTTGTCTGCTTCTATGCGAACTAGTCTCTCAGTTTTAAAGCTATCTTTATGAAACTTTGCAGAAGTCCCTCTTTCTGTTGCACGCAGTACATATGGCGGTACTAGCTGGATCGGACCCCTATATCATATAGCTGCCATAGGAACGATCGGTCGAAAACTAGGTTTTTGATTAAAACCCTTTTTGGTTTATCAAGATATTTTGACCAAACTCGGCATTAACTAATTTCCCTTTGTTTCTTAGATATGGGCGAAGCACTAAGAGCATTATGAAAAGGGTGGGGCTGCAAGGGTGTTAGATCTTCGGCGTGCCAAAGATAGCCCTTCTTTCTCGTTTTTATTTGTTTTTTACAGAGGGAATGTTAAGGTCTTTGTGTATGTTTGCATTGGAGATGTAGAAAGGATGGCTGAATAATTTAAATATATGAGTTGCTAGCCTAGGTACCTGCAGTACCCCACAGTTGTAAAGCATATGTCCACCCAGATTTAGTATGGCTTTATATGGGCGAACTTTGTTTTCCAGGCTAGTTTGAGATTTTCGTCCTATTATCCAGGATATTCGTTGTGTCTTTAATTTAAGTTTCTGCCGTTTTGCCTTAATGTGATTTTTCCATGTAAGTCTCCGATCGAGATGCAAGCCAAGCTACTTTCCAGAGTTGGGTTACGGAACTGCTGATCCGTAAAATAAAACATCTGGCCAATCACCCTTTTTAAATATAAATGTTATTTGAACGAATTTTAGGGCATTTACTTTTATATTCCAACGTAGAAACCAGGCTTCAATAAGGTTGAGTTCTGCCTGCAGATTTTGGGAAGCTTCCTCTTTTGATGAGCTAGTAGCTATAACGACTGTGTCATCCGCCTATGTTGCAGCAGTTGTGTAATTAGAAACTGGCATGTCAGATGTGAACAGGGAAACATTGGCGACGATTCACTATTTTCCTGTACGTAGATGTTGCCCAAATACGACTTTAATAGTAAATAGTATGGTGCAGGTAGCCATTTCTTTATTTTATATAGGATACCGTTATGTCAAACGCGATCAAACGCTTATTGGACGTCAAGAAATGCTGCAGCACAATATAATTTGTTTTCAAAAGCTGTTATGAATTCATTTATTACTCTGTGGCACTGCTCCTGGGTTCCGGAGGTTCCAGGAATGATGGCAAGCTCGTCTATAGTTGGAAACATTCTCTTTAAAAGTATTTTTTGAAATACTTTAGAAAATGTTGACAGTAGGCTAACAGGACGGTACGACGAGTGCTCATTTTCACGTTTGTTGGACTTAAGAATCATGATTATCTCTGCACTTTTTCCTTGACCTGGGAAGTGGTATAGTCAGGGAAACGAATGCATTTCGGAGAAAGATTTTTTAAATCAGACAACACTTTCTTGAGATCAAATGCGGTTTTATTAGACAATCTTTTGTCAGCTGGGTATCGGCTTTCTTTCCATCGTTTACGCAAATTCCTTTTATTTTTTATTTGTCGCCGGATTACGGCTGAAAGATACGGCTGGCTAGATTGTTGATGCCCTACTGCATGCGACGTATACATATAGCTGGCTTTGTAAATGACAATTGTAAGAAGCTTTCATCTCCTGTATTAAACGAAATATTCAAATGAATAGTTATTTCTAGATAGTTTTTAAAGTTTTTTTGATATCTGTTGTTGCAAAGATTATTTTGTATGGCTTCGCTAGCAGATGAGCTATAGTACTGTACGTCACTTTTATTGGGGAATGGTCTGAACTTAGATCAAAGCTTTTCGCAATATACATATGTGATTGTGGGATTCCAGAGAATACTACGAAGTCAATCAGGGGTCAGGTATTTTCCGTATGTCAGCAAGCCAATATGTAGGCTTGCCAGTTGAAAGAGTTGCAAAGTTATTATTCCTTATACATTTGTATTGCTCGCTACCCTTTGGATTCGTCAGTCAGGAACCTCACCATGGGTGTTTGGCATTGAAGTCGCCACCAACAGTAAACTTCGTTCCGAGATGGACAGCACTGGCTATTTCATATCCAATCATTCCAAAGTATGATCTGTTGGTAAAAAGAGTTTCAGATATTAACATGATGTGAATCTCATTAGTTTTTAAAAGTAAAGATATTTACATGGTTGGAAAGATCATATTAAGTAAATTATTAGTGAGTTCAAATTGTTTTCCTAGTAGATGTTCTATTCTCCCAAGTTAGTTATATGTTTTATTTCCTGAAGTAACTTGAGCATAGGGTTGATTATGGTAGGCTTGTTGGGTTGAAGCTGATTTATAGGGCGGAGCAAAGCTTTGTGATATTCCGAAGACGTTTTATTCTCACAGGTATTGTACCTAAGGATTTTCCGATCAGTTACTTTTTTGACAGAAGTTCCTGATACACCCTTTGTAGCTAGCGGCATGATCTTCAAGGCAGTTGGCACATTTTGCTTATAATCCTTTGCCTTTGGGGCAAGTATAACACACCTGTAGAGTTAGGCGCAATAAGATTTTGTGTGTCCAAATTCTTGGCAACGATAGCATTGCACTTATCATTGGTTTTACGAGGTGGCTCTATATTGACAACAGCGTTACCAATGCGTTTAAGTTTATATATATTCCCATTCTTTTTGCTTTGGATACTCGGCTTTTAATGTTACTTTTATTAGTTTGTTACTTTTTATTAGTTCAGTATTCGTGGAGAAGTGCAAGTTCTTAACGACAACTCTAAATGCTCTGTCTTGCTTAAGCTGGTATGTATGAAACTAAACCCAGTCATCACTAAGATTTTTGACTAATTTTCCATATTCTTCAATAGACTTAACACAACACGTACGTGTCCATCGCGTTGACTTTTAAAAATGTGAGTATTCAGGTAGATTAGCATAGCACTTCCAGTGTTTCCTTTCCATCATCTTCGTTTCCATTCCTATCCGGTATGTTGTTTCTTAAAATATCAAATCTGTTAGAGCTGGTGTTCGGTGTAGTGTCCAGAGCAGTTAGTTTTCTTGCCACTTTTAATTCGGTTTTTTCTCTGCCAGTGCCAAACCGTTAGGTCTTTGTTGTTGTCACTAATGTTGACAACAACAAAGCGTTAACAGTTTATTGATACGTATCAGCAGTCAATGATTTTTTGTTGCGTCTCTGCGAGAGAGCAGGTGCTTATACGAATAGAACCAAGATAAGCAGAATAGCCAAATAAAGCAAAGCTTTCGTCCAAAATTAAGCACGTCTAAACAAAACGAGTGATCCGGCGCGACTGATCATATACCTGGCGAATATAAATTAAAGTTCCCTTTTTTTATTTCTAAATGTCTCATCTATATGTTGTTTTGTTAGTGGTAGATAGGAGGGAAACGATCAGATTATACCCTGTTAATGCTTAGCTCTTTTCCGCTCAGCAGAGAATCTTCGTCAGACCAAAAATACGTGTTCTGCGTGGTCTATGGTCCACGCACAATGTGTGCATAACGAATCTAACTCATGCCTCAATCAAAGGGATGGGTTTTTAAAGCATCCATATACTGTAACTAACTGAGTCAGGTAAAAGACAGTTTGTCCGTACTTTCTGCCTTCTCACGCCCGTAGGTTCGGGACTATGGGTTTAGTCCAGTCGCCCATCGTGCTTGCAATTGGTCTGTAACTGCCTCTCGACTGCACGCTGCATTGCGGATCTCTTGCTGATAATAGGTCCAGTGCGGAAGTAAGTAAAGCATTACTGCTGCATCGTCTGAGACTGTCCGAAAGGATCCGGAGTGCACATCTTCTATACGACGGCCTGCATTTGTAGGAACGGATCGTCATTGCTGTTCCCCAGTTTAATGACGCGTAGAGATTTTGTTTATCAAAATATCTTGACCGAACTCAACGTAGCTTAGTCATCCAACTCGAATCGTCCCGATCTTACTACCTCCTGGATATTCTTGATTTGCGCTAACGAATCCGTCGCTTCGTTTTTGCTTCTCTTCGGCGTATTCATACTTGCACCCGCTGCGTTGTAGTTGGCAGCGTCGCATTTCGGCAGGAATGCAGCGTCTTGGTCGGGTTGCGGTGGAGTTCCAGCAACCCTGCTAGATTCCGCAAAGGCGAGGAATCCTTGATTTTCTTTTACATTTTTTGTTATTGGGTACGCCCTTGAGGCCATGCAGTGAGGTCCACTCGAGCGTTAACTCCGAACCTTATGACAGACGGTGTTCAGCGTCAGATGGGTGCTATTCAGGACACGGTAAACTGAACCAATGTATTGGTTACGGAAAGCAGCCGTTTCTTGAGGCCTTGCCATGGCTTTGACGGGGCTGGGGCAAGTACTGTATTAACCCAGAAGTCGTTTCCACTCGATTTAAATCGGCTTACTTAGGTGCTGAAATACTGTGGCCTGTCAACCTGGTGTCGGCTGATACATACATGGCTTCCAGTGTGCCGTAATTGACACCTTACTGAACTGGGGTCTCAATGGATACTATAGCATCCGATGTGCTCGTAAAATAAAAATACCTGTTGGCCCTGTTGAACCCTCATTCCGTATGCTGTAAAACTTTCGCTACCATAACGGGTAGCTAGATATTTGCAGCCTGTGGTAACTTTGTGCCGCCATATATTTAACGCGCCGCTAAATATGTAGCTGCGGCTTTTAAGCACTGGTGCTTTTACAATTCCCAGTGAGAGATTAAAAAGCTTTTCAATTATTGCACTGCCAGGGCACTATTGGGTGGCGTTCTTTCGTCCAACCCAAAGGAGAAGACCCGCCCGGATCACTGCAGTAACGGCTGCATCCAATTGACGATCAGCGCCAACTCCAGGTACGTTAAGGCCGTCATTCAGCAAAGGGCGGAAAAATGTGGACCACAGAATGCGCGTCCACACCGCATTTTTTTTGTGTGTATTTATTTATTTGTATTTTTTATTTGTATAGGAGGGAAAAGCGTTACAAGCCGAAAAGTGTGGGACTTGCACCCACTAAAAACCCAACTACTATCCGTAATTATCTCGTGGCCCCATCGATAGGTATCACTTAACGAGGAAGAGATGGCATAAAAGCCTTAGCTTGATGCTCATCTATGATTGACGATTGCGCTGTTTTTCAGCGCGATGCAAGGATTTTATTATCCGTACATCTGTGGTGTCAATAGCAATCTCATTGTTTTGCAAGCTTATTAAGATATCTAATAAGTAGCTGACTATAAAAGTTCTCCCAATAATTTGACTTAGCTTTTCCCGTTTAGCAGAGAAGCCTGGAAAAACGAAATAGAGTCGTGCACAGTGTGTGCAAAACGGGTCTGTCTCATATCAGTTTTGCAGTGCCTTCTACTCACACAAGACCGTAGTTTCTTGCTGACCCTCACAGCTGCTATGTCGTCTACGAAGCCAATAATGCATTTGCCTACTGGGTTGTCCAGACGGAGAAACGCGTCGTGCATTACATTCCACAAAGTAGGTCTCAGGCTGGTAGGTATAATATGCTGGCGCTGTCCTGCATAGGTGTCATAAAAGAGCACGATCTTGAAGAAATAATCCGTAATTAGACTAATCAGTTACTCAGATATACGGGGTTATGTGCAGAGTTGGTTGAGAGTGGAAGAGCGTGGTGACAATATCTCCCAGCTGGTCTTCGCTTGTTGGCATTGGCGTCCTGCATATTCTCCCTATAACCAATTTTTAGGCTGCTCCAATAGCTCTTCCACGAGGCGTCTTTACTACACTTGATGGGTATCCTGTGTGCCCGTTGCTAGCGTCTAGCTATATGATGTTCCCCTAGCGGTCTCTATGTCCTGGTTTTATCAGTGAACAAGTCTGCGCCCGTTTATTTGCCTTCTCTTTCTAAGCATGGCACCGTTGCATGCATCCTTCACCGTTTTTGCTATTGAGCTAAGCGTGTCTCGGCTCGAGTTACCATGCTGAGTGTACTGGGCCTTGTACTGGTCGGCGGAGTGGCTTTATATGGCTTGGAGGTCGTTATTCGTATATGCGTATGACACCATCCATGTCGCGCGTCTCGTTAAGCATGGGATTCCAAGTCAAGTCGATTACTGATCCTTTGCCCGCGTTGTTGAACGTATGCCTGTTACCGACGTTGAGTACCGACATGTTAAGTGCTGCAAACGCGGCAAGCAAATTTCACCAGGCGACTGCCCACGCATTGAAAACACCCGCTATGATTACAGGCAAACGGGTTCGTGCATCGTCCGTGATGTTGTCCAGTATAATGGAGAACTCTTTGATTTCTGCTGTGTGCAAGATAGTAGCTATATACCACTACAGTTGGCTCGTGTATCCGGTCGCTCCATCCAAATGCTATTATGTTTGGACCCATATGTTTCATTGGCGATGGCGAAGTCCTCGTTCTCTTCTCAGATAGTTTGGTAGGTTGGTGGGTCCTGGGCCGCTCTGCAGTTGTTATATTGAATTTGAATTCATTTAATTTTTGCTTGCTGCCTGCGACACCTTGATGAACCACGGGTAGACTTTGCTAAGGGCATTATGCATTTTGGCATAATGCACTCCACTTCTCCACTTCTGCATCATGCAGCCGTTTGCCCAAAGTCCAGGCACTTGAAACATCGCCTCGGTTCCACTCCTTGGTGTATGGCATGCCACCCAGCCAATGCGTATCTTTCCCACCTCCAGGAGTTCGATAGCGGCGTTCTTGGGAAGAAGCATAGTGGCCGTCTGAGTGCCGCAATATTCACTAAGGTTAGCTTAGGTAAGGCTTTAGCAGGCAGACCCTCTTCCATTTTTTCGAATACCGCTCCTAGCGCGTCGTTGCTGATTGACCATTCGGGTATGTCGCGTATCTCTATGAAGACTATATCCGAGATCGTTCTGACGTCTGCAGTATTGCCCATGGCTTCCTCAAATTTTTCCATTCATAGAAGGAGTTCTCCGGCTGCAGTTTGCATGATGCCGCTAACACTCTGGCGTATTCCTCTGGATTCTTGCATTTGACCAGTGAGGCATCCGGTCGGCTTCTTTTTGACGGCTGGGTGGTGTTCTTCTCGGCCTCCTCGCCTCTCACTTTTTGCCATTTGTGGCTCCCGGGGCCTTTGTTGTTTTGCCCGGACACACTTTTTTCTGTTGATTCATTTTGCAGCTGAGATCTGCGCGCTGCTGCTGGCTTTGCTTACTTTGTGGGAGCTTGGATCGTTCTCCGGTCGACTTCTGATGGTTGGGAGCACTGCTGGATATGTTCACACTGCACTCTCTCTTTTCGGACTGGGAGCCAAGCCGATGCGCACGGCTGTATATTTTGCTGATCACCGTGAACTCTACCCTTGCATGATTCCTGCGCCCGTTGCTAAATGTGTAGTGACTGTCATCTGGATCTTCTTCATACGGTCAATATCATATTTCATACCTGGATTTCCCTGCACAGTAGCGGGAAGCCTGTCCAATATCTCTTCCAGCTCCAGCATTAATATACTGGTGTATACGACATGCCCTTCTGGGGCGTTCCAGGGCGTTCGCTTGCATCGTTAGGGAGGCTTGATGGATCTAGGCTTCGTTTCGTGGTTAGCGTGTCATTGGCAGCAGCTCCAGTCGGTCGCTCCTCCATCTGTGCTGCGTGTGTTGCAGGCAATAATGTTTTTGGGGGTGATCTCACCATCTTTCCATTTTTACGGAAGCGATCCTTCTTTTATTGCCGCTGTTGTGTTGTTTGTCGCTTTGCCCGCTACAATGGCTAAGTGTGCCAACATCGTAGTAAATCGCTGACTCCGTCAACACCTACATACTAAACTTACCCTCCCACTCTCACAACGCATTTCCAACGGGATGACTGCAAAGTATTACTTCGCAGGGATGGGTTGCCCATTTTAGTCAGCCTCCATTCTTCGTCGCTTATTTTGGCATCTTCGCAGATCTCTCTGGATGCCTACAATGAGTCAGTTTTCTCTAGTTGTCCGCTCCTTCTAAGATGAAAGTCACCAGTCCCTCCAGTGGGGCCGCAGATCCTACTGCACCTCCGTACCTCCAGCATTGGTACAGCATGTGGTCCGCCTCTACGTCCAGATTCCCGCAGTTCGGAAGAAGGAATTTTCTGTACCCGCCGTGTCCAGTAAAACGCTGCGTTCAGTGAAAGTTAATTTCTTTTTCCGTCTCCTGTACCCTCCGACCATCGTTATGCGGGCATGCCGCCAGTACTGCGGCTGCTCGCTTCCTTCGAAACCCTTTCTGACTTGATACCGTGTGTGTGTTTCTGCATGCCATGTGGTAAGCGGCCTATACTTCCACATACTTCCACAGCTAGTCACTGCTTGTCGTCTAAAGCGACTAAAATGACACGGGGAATTGCTCGGAGGGGTGCCTTTAGTAGGTGAAAATATTCTGATTGCCATTAACCTGGCAAAGGCCAGAACGATTCCGTTCCTGGGCAATTAATGCAAGTGGTAACCTCCGGTAGTGGCCAGGTATCCCCTGCATAGCCGTTTCACACCTGTGACGCGCCTAGCCAACACGAGAAGGCGATTAAGACCCAGCCGCCTCTGCAGAGACAAACACTAAGCGGGACCAAGCAAAGACAACACAGAGTAGCTCAGCACTCAAAAAGCTAGGGCAAGAGATTTTAAAGCTGCAAACGGATGCTAAAGTCATCTCGGCAAAAGGCGAAGCGACCTATTTGGAGAGACATGGAAAATCGGTGACAAATATAAGGAGGACATTGGAGGAATTGGCGAAACGCTGCCAAAAATTCACAGTTCTGGACGCTGTCCGACCGAGTGAAAACAGAATGCGCGTATGTGCATGCGTTTTTTTATTCATTATGTATAACAGTAAAATAGGTATAATTAATTGTATTGCATTGGTTGGTGGTTGGATTGCCTTCGGAACGGCCGCATGCTCTTGCTACCTAATCTTTCTACGTCTACTGCGCTCAACTCTCCTGAGTTCTATCATTGCTGCTGCTGTAATTATGCTGGTTGCGTCCCACTTCTGTGTGGTCTCACCAGGCACATGACCAGGTTGTTCACCGTGATGGGTCAGCAAATGCTGTTCTCCAGCTCCTATCTGTTCTCTGCAAAACGTCCACACACAAAGAATATGTGATGGGCGTCCTCAACGATAAATCGACCGCACCAAGAACATTCGTCTGTGTCGGTTACTATCTCGCTTGAAATAGCTCCTGTAGCATCCGTGACCAGGTAGGAACGGTTTATCCAGGCTGCCAAGTTTGAGATAAGCCTATGGGTCCAATGTCCTTTAGATGAGCGATCCCCACGTGCTTGCCGTTGTGCTATGCTCTGCACCCCTGCTGTTGTACGATCCGAATTTGCTGTCCCATTGTTGTTTCTATTTTGAGCTCCATAACAAGCTACCGCTTCGGTGGCCAGTTCGTTTAGCGAGACTATCCCTGCGATCATAAGTGCCGCTTCGTCTGATACCGTCCGGAAGGCGCAGAGCACTTAGGCGATATATTGCGTTTACGGCTCCGCTGTAGCTAGGAACAGGCATCGCGCTGCTCCAGATGGGGACGCGTACATAATTGCTGCTCTGTTTACGGTCCTGAGAAGACGACGTCGGTGCTGTCTCGGTCATCGTGTGTTCATCATAATCATGGGTAGCGCCCGACAGGATTCTGCTGCTTTTTAGTGCACCTACTCCAAGTGCTCTCTGAACGACTTCCTTGTGTCTATCATGACTCGTTGCCGACTCTTTATGTGTGCTGTTTCGCCCTTTTTTTGGGTGTTGACTAGCACAGCCTCTGAATTTTCAACAGCCAGTTCGAATCCAGCTGATGCCGACGAGTAAAACGGCCACATCGTTCGCGAAGCCGCAGATGCTTCTATCGATCCGGTTAAAAGGGCCGTTTGCCGTATTGTATCGCAAAAAACTTTCTATAAAGCCGCTGCGTATCGTCTCCTGAAGGTAATCTGGGCCGCGGAACGTTGACAGCGCATCCAGTGTTTTGTCCCACCTGGCTGTGTTAAAGGCGTTTTTAACATCTAGTGTGGCAATGAGGCAGTATTTTTATGTGCCCCTCTTCCATCTCGATCCTTGGAAGGCTTTTGTTGCTATGCAAGGACATCGCTAATTTCAGCGGTCGGCTTAGAATTCCATTCGGAACCACTGCATTGTTGGGCTTTAGGTTTCTAGCGATCATCAGCACCTCGTCGACTGAGAATTCGTCGACAAGCACCGGTGTGGATGCTCCGTGGCCGGTTTGCTTAAGTAGTACGTTAGGACTGATTCGTAATAGCGTTTCCATAATCGACATTAGCTCACTTGGTTCAAGCCGTTGCGCTGACTTGCCGGAGTAGAGTCGTTTGATGACGGTGTTTATATGCCTTGCCCAATGGATCATATTCGACTGAGTCACATAGTTCCAGGAAGCTGTGACGCAGGGTCACAATAGGGAAAATAAATAGTATGAACGTTAAGAATAAAACTTACACTCAGGTCACAATGGAAAGTAAGAAGTAAAATGGATGTGACAATATTTTAATACTAAGAAGAAAAGCTAACTCTAGGAAGAAAATGAATATGCAACAGAACTAGCACTAAAAAATAAAACCAGAAAATGGATATGAGTATGAATACATAGGAGATCGTTTAAAGTTTAAGCTTATTTAAAGGCGGGTCTGACTCCTAAACTTTGAACAGGAGGAGCAGAGGAGTAAGAAGGTTTAAGAATAGAGTTCTCACCATACGGCGAAGAGAAAGAGAGAGGGTCGTAAGACGGTGAAGCTAAACAGCAGCTTTACTTTGGAAACAATAAGCCTAAGTAGCGCAAGCGAATTAGAGCGCTAGGCGTGTTCGCGAGGCTAAGAATAGGTTTGTTAAAAAAGTGACGGTGCAGCAGAACCATTAAAGTTTTTTACCGAATAAAAAGAAACAGAAGATCCTTCGGTAAAGGAGACCGAACAGCTGCAGTTTGTTTACAATTCTAATTCTGTGGAGGAGCGATTCCAGCAGCAGCCATCATACCTATGAACCCTAACCTACACTCTCGACTATTTACACATCACTTGTAAGTGGAGCCGGGGAGACTGAGTTCTAAGACCTCTGCTTAAAAAACTACTTTACAAAGCATTGTCGCTTGCTTCCTCGTATGGTCTTCTTTAGTAGTTTTCTGGTCATATCTGAAATTTGATTTGCCATTTGGAAGGCCTACTCTCTGCGTTGCTGGTTGTGGCAAGCGGTTCTTTTTTGAAAAGGCCACGGGGTAAGCTCTCCGACACAGGCTGCCGTACTGTGCGCGTACAAGCCCCTGAAGCAAAGTCGACGGGTCGCCACATACCCAAAGCGCAGCTTTGTCATTCTTATCCGCGGTCCATATTCTGGGGCAGTTGGTCTCTGGGTGGTGCGGTTCGCTGTTAATGGCTATGTCGTTGCACATTTTCCTAACAGACTGCTCTAAGTGGTCGTGAACAGCAATGCAGTGGTTAAGGTTTAGTTAAAGTAACATTAGCAATTAATTTTGCGTATACGTCGCGGTATGCAGGACACTTAAAACTGCCTGTAGCGAGGTCCGTTGACTTTTCACCTTTGCGAGTGGAAAGGCTACATTTAGGTCCTCGGGAATGAGGACGGGTCGCCACTCAAGGGCCTGAGCATGTCGGCACATGTAAGTCACCCACTCCGTGGACTATACTGGCGTCGGCTCTGGTACGCTTATGCGATCGCTTGCGTCTGTTGATTGCTGTCCAGCTCTCTGTGTTGCCTTGCCGACCAGCCGGGTTAGGGTTGCCAGGGGCTGGCTTAACGGCACCTCTGGCCAATGAAGGCGTTGTTTGCACCTCATTGCACTTAGTTTCAGGCGCGCAGAGCTTGAGCTTCATCTTCTGTTTTCATAAGTTCCTCCCTCCCATTAATATGGCGGTGTCCGTTGAAGAGAGCCGTTAAGCCATCTCTCAGAGCTCTTGGCAGCTCATTATTCGCTTTTGACGGCAATGGAATGGAACGCGTGACCGCCTGGAATGGTGGTGATTGTTACAGCGCATAGTGGCGCGCAAAGGGCTGCAGCCCTCCTCCACTCTTCCTAGATGTCTTTTGTTTAGAATTGACAAAGTTAAAAAATTGCTTAGGATTATGTGAAAATTTAAGGCGACAACGCCGAAGGTAACAGTTGGAATTTTGAGTGGAAAAATTTGATCGGGCAACTGCATAACGGGAGAAATCAGAGTCATTTCCGATTTCGTAAATTTTTTATAATAATTTGACTTCACATTTTATAACCTCATAAGTTCATTTGAGAACCAGGGAGGCGTATCAGGCCTCTGAGAGATTAAAATCCCCAAGAATTCTTACAAGGTCCCTATCATAAAGTATGGAGGAGATAGATTTAATAGCATTAAGATGGATTTGATAAGTGGACAACTTAGATAGAAATAAAGATAAAAAACTTCCAAATACAACTCTTACAGCCAGAAACTCAATCTCTGAGATGGGAAGTTCAATGCGTTTCGACGAAAGACCAGACTCGACCGCTATGAGTACTCCTCCTCCGATACGGGAAGCACGATCACATCTGTAAGTGGTGTATTTGGAGGTAATAATTGAAGATATAATAATTGTATAATAATTTAAGGCTGTCCGGCTTAACCCAGGTCTCAGTAAAAGCGATAATTTAAAAATTAAAAGCAAGAGAATCTAAGTACACGTTAAGAAGATTAGATTTAAGACCGCTAACATTCAGATAGGCAAGCTCGAAAGAAGAACTTAGTTTTCTGTCGCAGCACCTAAAGTTGATGTGCTACTAGAAACAGGTGGTAATAAAATCGGAGTCCGATTATTCTTATTGTCCTTATATTCTTTGACTATTAAGTGTTCCGGCCAAAAATCTTTATAACAAATGCTAGTGAATATTTCTGGCGGAGAACTTATTTTAAAGAACGCAATATACCTTTCATAGGCAAACTTAAATTTCTCCATACCTGGGGCGTGAATTTTTGCCTTTATAAAGACTTTAACATCATCTGATGAGAAGTGAGGGGCAAGCCTAGAAACAAAAATATGTCTCTTCAGAACACTCACTAGAGCCTTAGGCGCCACAGGTGGGACAGTGGGAACACTATTAGCTGTGGTACCTGAAACAGCCGGTAGTCCGGACGTCGAGGCCTCTAGCGGCTGATGTAAATTTAATTGTTGCTGTCGCTCTTTTGGAACTTCTACGACAGCGGACGATACGTATAATTCAACTGGTTTTTCTCGAGCCGATGTAAGCAAATGTAAGTAACAAAAGAGATGAGCTGCTGTGTAATCGGTGTAGTAGGCTGCTTAATTGCAGTCGAAGGCTGAAGGGTATTAGACAACGGCAAATCACAAGGATTGGACTTTTTAGGCCGTTGAAAAATGCCCAGATTTCATCATCAATCTCCCTACACGAGTCGCAACTATAGTGCAAACCATTTCGTTTGGCAATAGCATCCCCCACTAGGCCAGTGTAACCCGCATATTTAGAATGCACGACATTATCACACAGCCAACAAGGTATGCTGGATAGACCTGCCGTAATTTGCTTTTGGCCAGTTTTTTTATGGCAGACTCATTTACCATAGGAAGCAACACGAAATCACTTGCAAGAGCTAGAAATTTTAGCTGTAGGTCGTCCTAGTGCCTACGCAGATCGAGTTTGTTTACGATAATCGATAACTAATTCCGTTTTCAAGCAATCGATAAATATCGATATCGACATCCTGTTTTTTGAGCAATTTTGGTAAATAATAAAAGCTAGAGCCACCAAACTTGACATGCAGCTTCTAGAATAGTATATATATCTGCATTTGGTGTTGGAAGAAGAGAGTACAGGATATCCCCTAGTCGGGAGCTCCCGACTAGAACCTCTAACTTGTTATACCCTGAACCCATTAGAAATGGGTAAAAGCGGCATACTGTTTTTGTGCAAAATGTAAATGTATGTAACAGGCAGAAGGAAGCATCTCCAACCACATAAAGTATATATATTCTTGATCAGCATCAATAGCCGAGTCGATCTAGCCATGTCCATATGTTTGTCCGTCCGTATGTATGAACGCAAGGATATCAGAACCTATAAGAGCTAGAGACTTGAAATTTTAGCTGTAGTTTCTCCTAGTGCCTGCGCAGATCGAGTTTGTTTCCGATAATCGATTACTTAGTTTGTCTTCAAGCAATCGATAAAATTCGATATCGACATTTTGGTGTTTGACCTCATCTGGTAAATATTAAGAGCTAGAGTCACCAAACTTTATATGTTTATTCTAGAATAGTATATATATATCAAGTATCTTTCATTTTATACCTATCGCCAACTCCCCGCTGCCACCGCAGAGCTATAAATCAAGTTAATAACCCAACTTGTATTGCCCACTAATTTAAGTTACAATTAAAATGCAATTTAATATTTGAGAATACACAAATGTTCTATGCTACAATAAGATATACTGTAGAAAATTTCATTAAGATCAGTTTTTGTTTTGTTCTTCGGTATTTTGACTACGTACGTGTTTGCAACGCAAATGGCAAGAAGTTTTGTATACATGTACACACACACATTCATGCGCGTCTGCTTCGAATTCTGTCTTCACTGCGATTGTTTTCTGTGTTGCTATTTTTATTGGTTTTTTTCTCAATAATACTCAATTATTAGTGTGGCTGTTGAGTAGAGGCAGTGGCAAGTGGTGCGGACTGTCGCGAGTTCGAGCTCTACCTAGGCTGGTATGGCTGCAGAGTAGAGTCGGCAGCAAGTAATGCGGTCAGTTGCAAGTTCGGACCCTGCCAATGGAACTATTTTTTAAATATATATCTTTATTAATACAAACGAGCTGCATTTGGTGTTGGAATAAGAGGGTTCAGGGTATACACTAGTCGGGAGCTCCTGACTAGAACCTCTTACTTGTTTTCTCTTTCACTCGTTGCAAGCGATATCACGCCTAGGTTAAGTCATAGGTGGCGAGATGTACTTTACGATATTTAATGAACTTGCTTTTCCAAAAATCTCCGTGTTTATAAGGGAACAAAATATATGAGAAGAAATATAAAAAATGATTTTGTTTGATTTAAACAATGCTACAAGTTTTGTGCTAATCAGAGTTAAAACAGTACAAGTCCATAACTATATTTATATTGCCTACTTTTGGGCTGATTATTTAAATTCAAATAAATGGTTCTTGCTTCAAGCGCCAGTACAGTGTGGTATTATACATTTAGACTCATCAGCTGGTGGTGGAACACACTGGGTAGCTTATCTTAAAAAAAGAAGAGAGAGTAAATATTTTTATAGTTTTGGAAATTTAGAACCTCATAAAGAAGTTGTTCGTTATTTAGGGAAATACATTTCAACAGCTATGACAATAAACTGTGGAAAGGGAAGCTCTCAAAATGTTTTGGATGCAAAACATTATTTCAGCTGATAGATACTGCACTTTTCTTGGAGGGTGATATTACTCAACGGCAAGCTGTTGCTCCATTGCTACAGGTGTACGCCACACCTGAAAATTGACAGAAAACTCTTATATTTTCTAAACGACGTGAAGAATCCTCATTATATTTTGTTCTATTATCATTTTCATTTGATTAATGTGAACATGTTGTATTGTGTGTTCATCCTGATACAAAATATTTGCCTATTTCTGCTCACAATTTAATCTCAGTTTACACAAAAGATGTTGTTGCCTTGGCTGTAAGGTATTACATAACTCAATGAGCTAGACATGAAGAATCCTTACAGATGTTTGAAAAATGGATTATTTGACGAACTCTAAAAATGATGAATAGACCGAGTAAAGAAATGTTGTTACTCTAAATAATCACATATATATCGCACATTTCACAGGCTAATTCTTATCAACAGCTCTAAAACTGCAAGCCTTGAATTTAGGCTTGCATCATGATAAACTGAATTATTCATTCTCACGCTTTACAAAGGAAGGTTTAAAATATTAGTTAATCTACTGGAGGCTGGTCTATAAAAGCAGTGCAGAGCAGGTTTATAAAAGCAGTGCAGCTGAGGGTATTATTTCATTAGGTTGCAAGATTTTGAATAATATGGAATCGAAATTAATTTTCTAAGTGGCATCGTTGAAGCAGGTCCTTCAACAACAGGGCGGACTTTCAAAATTTTTCGCCTTAGAAATGAGTCATCATATTTTTCTGCTCCCAAAAAAATGTAACACTATTAAGGACGGACTATAATTAAGCTTAATAATGAGCGGTACCAGCTCTCGAAGCAAAGAGCTGTGGGATCACAATATTATAAATTTGCATTACATATAGCAGTTCCACCCACAAGAACTACAAGCCATGTTTTTGGCTGAATTCATTTTAAATACTTATGTTCAAATTGTACTATTTTTTTAAATAAACAGATAAATTTATTGATGGTTTTGGCGACCTTTCCATATTTAAAATTATTTGTTGGTTGGCTCGAAAAAAATGTTAGACGACTTGTGCGCACATACAAGGCTACAGACAAAGAAAAACAACTTCGTGGCACAGCTATTCAAGATGGGTCTTATTTCAAAGGACGAAAGAAATAAGATGACTACAACAACAGCGGTACCTCCGAGGATATACGGACTACCAAAAATACATAAGGAAGGAACACCACTTAGACCGATATGTTCGTCCATCGGATCTCCATCTTACGGGCTGTGAAAATACATAATAAAAATACTAAAAAATCTGACAATGGACTCTCATTAACGAGAAAGAAAGGATATCTTCGGCACGCCGAAGATCTAATACCCTTGCAGACCCAACCTTTTCATAATGCTCATAGTGCTTTGCCCGTATCTAAGAAGCACGGGGAAATTAGTTAATGCCGAGTTTGGTCAAGATATCTTGATAAACAAAAATGTTTATAATCAAAAACCTAGTTTTCGACCGATCGCTCTCTGGCAGATATATGATATAGTAGTCCGATCTTAATAGGATTTTGTATATACATATATGAGGAGCTTAGTAAAACTAATAAATGCCGATTTTGGTCAAGGTATCTTGAAAAACAAAATGATTTTTCATACAAAAACTTAATTTTCGACCGATCGTTCCTATGGCAGCTATATGATATAGTGGTCCGATCTTAATAGGATTTTGCATATATATGGGGAGCATAGTAAAACTAATAAATGCCGAGTTTGGTCAAGATATCTTGATAAACAAAATTTTGTTCATACAAGAACTAAATTTTCGACCGATCGTTCCTATGGCAGCTATATAATATAGTGGGCCGATCTTAATAGGATTTTGCATATATATGAGGAGCTTGGTAAAACTAATAAATGCCGAGCTTAGTCAAGATATCTTGCTAAACAAAATTTTTTTCATACAAGAACTAAATTTTCGACCGATCGTTCCTATGGCAGCTATATGATAAAGTGGTCCGATCCAGCTGGTTTTGACATATGTGCTGCGTGCAACAGAAAAAAGGACTTCTGCAAAGTTTCATTAAGATAGCTTTATTTATATATCGACTCGGCTGTTGATGCTGATCAAGAATATATATACTTTATGGGGTCGGAGATGTCTCCTTCTATGCGTTACACATTTCACGGCAAAATTATAATACCCTCTGCAAGGGTATAACAAGGACCAGTCAAAAAAAATCGGACTTCAAATTAAGACATCAAAATAATATACAGAAAACAGCACTAATGACCCACTGCATGAGAAGCAATCACGCACCAAATTTTGAGGAAACAACAATCTTACAACAAGAACACCACTACAACAAACGACACACATTGGAAATGCTACACATAACAAACACATTACACATTAACAAACACACCCACAAACGACTAAACTACAAGACAGACACAGAAAATTGCGCTCACTTGCACAGACATCTCTTAAACCTCCAAACAGCCTCAGTTGCAATCTCCACGTCAAAAAGCGCAGACGTATAAAATAATGTATGTAAAATGTTCGAATTAATGATGTAATCTAATTGTTAATTGTAGTTTGTATCTTGGTGTTAGTGCCCTGAAGACGGTTTGCCGATTTGCAACCGAAATATATTGAAAGCAAAAATTAAATAAAATTGTTTCAATGTTTGTTTTTACAAGCCCGGACCTCGAGCCAGCAAACAAATATTTTTAAATATAAAAATTAAAAATATTTTCAATATGTATACTCCCATCTCTTTTTTATATACGATATACAAACTCTCTCTATATAAAAAATATTAAATATTTGTTTTTTATTACTGAAAAATAAAAATATTTATAAAAAAATATGTAAAAAAAAAATGTAATATTTGTATAAAAAATAAATACAAACAAGTAAGAAGTTCTAGTCGGGAGCTCCCGACCCTCTTAATGAAATTTTCTACAGTATATCTTATTGAACCATAGAATATTTGTGTATTCTCAAAAAGTCAATTGCATTTAAATTGTGGCTTAAATTGGTTGGCAATACAAGTTGGGTTATTACTTAATTTCTAGCTCTGTGGTGGTAGCGGGGAGGTGGCGTAGGTATAAAATGAAAGATACTTGATATATATTTAATATTTTTAGAGCAACATATCAAGTTTGGTGACTCTAGCTCTTATTATTTACCCAATTTGCTGAAAAAAAGATGTCTATATCGATTTTTATCGATAGCTTGGAAACGGATTAAGTTATCTATTATCGGAAACAAACTCGATCTTGCAATGGACTAAGAGGACCTACAGCTAAAATTTCAAGTCTCTAGCTCTTATAGGTTCTGAGATCCTTGCGTTCATACATACGGACAAACGGACGTACGTACAGACAGACGGACATGGCTAGATCGACTCGGCTATTGATGCTGATCAAGAATATATATACTTTATGGGGTCGGAGATGCTTTCTTCTGCCTGTTACATAAATTTACATTTTGCACAAAAACATTATACCCCTTTTACCCATTTTTAATGGGTTCAGGTTATAAAAATATTTAAGATGTACAGTCCTGCAAACTCCTTATTATTAATTAAATATTAAATATAAATATGTATGCTTTATTATATTCATTTGTCTCTTTAACTGCCAAGAGACTACCCTTAGCCCACATAGCAGCTATTCATAACAGCCTGTTTAATTGCTATTAAACCTATCTGCTATTCATAAGGCTGTTTAACTGTTACCAGAGGTCGCAAATAACACAAATGCACACAAAAGAAACAGAAAAAAAAAAGAAGCTGCGCTTGTCTACTCTGTTTCGTGTTGGTGGTTGAGCAATGCACACTGTCCTGTCTTACAATAACATCTTAATGGGACTCATTCGGTCGATCGCACAGAAAATGTGTGCCTGTCAAACAGCATAACGAAACGAAAAGGAAAGGATATCTTCGGCACGCCTAAGATCTAATACCCTTGCAGACCCAACCTTTTCATAATGCTCATAGTGCTTTGCCCGTATCTAAGAAGCACATGGAAAATAGTTAATGCCGAGTTTGGTCAAGATATCTTGATAAACAAAAAGGTTTTTAATCAAAAACCTAGTTTTCGACCGATCGCTCCTATGGCAGCTATATGATATAGTGGTCCGATCTTAATAGGATTTTGCATATATATGAGGAGCATAGTAAAACTAATAAATGCCGAGTTTGGTCAAGATATCTTGATAAACAAAATGTTTTTTCATACAAAAACTTAATTTTCGACAGATAGTTCCTATGGCAGCTATATGATATAGTGGTCCGATCTTAATAGGATTTTGTATATATATGAGGAGCTTAGTAAAACTAATAAACGCCGAGTTTGGTCAAGATATCTTGATAAACAAAATTTTTTTCATACAAGAACTAAATTTTCGACCGATCGTTCCTATGGCAGCTATATGATAAAGTGGTCCGATCTTCATAGGATTACACATATATAAGAGGAGCATAGTAAAACTAATAAATGCCGAGTTTGGTCAAGATATCTTGATAAACAAAATGTTTTTTCATACAAAAACTTAATTTTCGTCCGATCGTTCCTATGGCAGCTATATGATATAGTGGTCCGATCTTAATAGGATTACGCATATATAAGAGGAGCAAGTAAAACTAATAAATGCCGAGTTTGGTCAAGATATCTTGATAAACAAAATGTTTTTTCATACAAAAACTTAATTTTCGACCGATCGTTCCTATGGCAGCTATATGATATAGTGGTCCGATCTGAATAGGATTTTGCATATATATGAGGAGCTTAGTAAAACTAATAAATGCCGAGTTTGGCCAAGATCTCTTGATAAACAAAATGTTTTTTCATACAAAAACTTAATTTTCGACCGATCGTTCCTATGGCAGCTATATGATATAGTGGTCCGATCTTCATAGGATTACGCATATATAAGAGGAGCATAGTAAAACTAATAAATGCCGAGTTTGGTCAAGATATCTTGATAAACAAAATGTTTTTTCATACAACTTAATTTTCGACCGATCGTTCCTATGGCAGCTATATGATATAGTGGTCCGATCTTAATAGGATTTTGCATATATATGGGGAGAGTAGTAAAACTAATAAATGCCGAGCTTGGTCAAGATATCTTGCTAAACAAAATGTTTTTTCATACAAAAACTTAATTTTCGACCGATCGTTCCTATGGCAGCTATATGATATAGTGGTCCGATCCAGCTGGTTTTGACATATGTGCTGCGTGCAACAGCAAAAGGGACTTCTGCAAAGTTTCATTAAGATAGCTTTAAAACTGAGAGACTAGTTCGCATAGAAACAGACAGACGGACAGACGGACATCGCTATATCGACTCGGCTGTTGATGCTGATCAAGAATATATATACTTTATGGGGTCGGAGATGTCTACTTCTATGCGTTACACATTTCACGACAAAATTATAATACCCTCTACAAGGGTATAAAAATTAGGTAAAGCTGAATCAGCTCTACAACTGGAACACACGTTTAAGCCCATAACACCATTATTGCAGAAACTCGTCACTTAAAGAAATATTTTAAAAAATTAAATGTTGAAACCAAAAAAATCAAATTCTGGAATCCAGTCAGAGTTAGATACTTCACATGCTAGGGGGCGCGAACTAGATAATGATGATTTTACTAATGCTAACGAGAATCACGAAAATCAATTAATCGGATGACTATGATTATGCTGATGATGACGATGTTAATATATTAATATAAAAAAAATCATTTGAATTAATATTAGAGATCTGAAGAAAAAAGGAAAAAACGAAAGTCAATGTAATTTCTGTTCGTATTTATTTAGCTTAATTCTATACATATACATATTTAATAAATATTTGAATGTCAACACATTATTTTATTTATGCTTTCTGATTTATGATTGGTGGCCTTTAAACAACGCTTGATGATAAAATTTCTAGCGTTTGAAAATTTACGTTCCAAGGCCGCGTTGCCCGCTGGAATGCAGAATATTTTGCAGCTTGTCTTGTGCAAAAGATTGCGTTGTGTTACAAACACTGTCTTAAGGAAAAAATGTATAATATTTTTATACTCGTTAATCACTGTTTCATTTTCAGTGTGTGAAACACATACAAGAATTACTTATGGACAGGTCACAAATACTCAGCTATTAATCTATGCTCGAACAAACCAAACAAAACAAGCTATTAATCTAAATGCATTTACTATATATTTAAAAACAACAACAATAAATACAAAACAAAAATAATTTTTCCGTCTAATCCATCTCGAAATAAAGGCACACAAATACTTGAGTAATTCGAGTTTCTTCGGCTGATTTTTTCATTCCGCTTTACGCTTTATTTATTCTCACTCATATGAGACACATCACACACTCCCATTGCTACTCAATCGACTCATTGTGTGCCTCGCACTCACTCAATTCATTTCAATTCGAGTCCACTCAATTTAACATAGTCGTGAGTAAAGCCATGCAGCTCTCTAATGCGTATATCAATAGTGAAAATATTGAATTGAGATAATACATTATAAAGAACTATTATAAATCTAATAAATATTCAATGATTTAGTGGTTCACAACATGTCAGTTGACATGTTTAGTCACCTTTTTAGTGAAAAGATATAAGAGGCTCTAGTCGGGAGCTCCCGTTAACCCAATACTTTTATTTTTATTTTAAGGCTAGGACGCATTTGGCTAATATTTATCTGCATCACCAAAAAAATCGGAATGCATTCTCGACGTGCTTTAAGGAATTAGTTGAAGTTCGACCGGAACCCAGAAGTTATTTGATGTTAGGGGAAGCGTATCTGTCAATCCAAGGTCGAACATCAATATTTTATAATGTAACTAAATAGCTTACCTTATTTTTCTTTTGTAGAGACAGACATGGCAATAGAAGCATACCAAAAAGCCTGCAGTATTTGTCCATCTAATGCATTCCTGGCTAGAGAACTTGGCAGATCCTATATCAAAAGTCATCAGTATGCCAATGCTCTAAAGTACTACCACGCAGTAATAAAAAATCCAGGTTATTCTGCTTTAAAATTGGATTTGGCAGAGTTATTTTTGCAACTAAAAAAATTTGAAAACGGATCAAATTTACTAAGTGGTGGCGATTGTTGCAGCATGTAATATAATCTACCTTAGGTATTAAACTGATTAATAAAATTGAACTCAATTATTCTTCTAGAAATGAGGACAGTCTTACAGAACTGCAACTAAAAACAAAGATGCTGTTGCTACTGGCTCGCATTTATGAAAAGTCTGGGAATATTCCGGAATCTCTGAAAACATTACAAGACGCTCGAGATAATCAATATCGCTTGCATAAGCTTTGTTCTATTGGCAATTCAGAAAACCTTCACGAGCAGTCAAAAATGTTGTCAAAGTAAGTAGTAAATATAATATACACAGTACAAAATATGATAAATAATCAAGTAAGAGGTTCTAGTCGGAAGCTCCCGACTAGGGAATACCCTGAACCCTCTTATTACAACACCAAATGGAGCTAGTTTGAATTAATAGAGATAAATTAAAAAACAAGTTCCATTGGCAGGGTTTGAGCTCGCAACTGACCGAATATTTACTTTCCTCGGTAGGGCTCGAACTGGAGACAGACCGCACCACTTCCTCTACTCAACATAAAAACAAATAACAAAGTATTATTGAGAAAAAAAACCAATTAAAATAGCAACACAGAAAACAGTCGCAGTGAAGACAGTATTCGAAACAGACATGAATGTGTGAGTGCACAATGTACACTGTACACTGTACATGTACATATATAGAAATTCTTGAAAACTGCGTCGCAGTACGTGCGCAGTAGTGCGCAAAGTACCGAAAAACTAAACAAAAACCGATCTTAATGAAATTTTCTACAGTATATATTATTGTACCATAGAATATTTGTGTATTCTCAAAAAGTCAATTGCATTTAAATTGTGGCTTAAATTGGTTGGCAATACAAGTTGGGTTATTACTTAATTTCTAGCTCTGTGGTGGTAGCGGGGAGGTGGCGTAGGTATAAAATGAAAGATACTTGATATATATTTAATATTTTTAGAGCAACATATCAAGTTTGGTGACGCTAGCTCTTATTATTTACCCAATTTGCTCAAAAAACAGGATGTCGAAATCGATATTTATCGATTTCTTGCAAACGGACTAAGTTATCGATTATTGGAAAGAAACTCGATCTGCGTAGGCACTAGGAGGACATACAGCTAAAATTTCAGTCTCTAGCTCTTATAGTTTCTGATATACTTGCGTTCATATATACGGACAGACGGACGGACGGACATGGCTAGATCGACTCGGCTATTGATGCTGATCAAGAATATATATACTTTATGGGGTCGGAGATGCTTCCTTCTGCCTGTTACATACATACATTTACATTTTGCACGAAAACATAATACCCTTTTTAACCATTTTCAATGGGTTCAGGGTATAAAAATAGTCAAAAAAATACTTTCTACCCATTGGAATTGAGCTTGCGCCCTGCAACCAACTGCTTCCCATGTCTTTTTACCTTGCAGCCATACCGAAGGTTGGTACTAATTGAAAAAGAACTGAACTAAAATAGGATCACATATGAACATATAGCATACGATGCAATCACAATTGTAATTCTTTTTGTGTGTATTTGTGCACATATATGCAGTAATTCTATCGCTTTGTGCCAGCTGCCGCTGACTCGTGGCCTGCCAATATATACATATGTATGTATATAACCACATGGTTTCTTTAACTTCTATGTATCTTAACCGATGTTGATAAAATTCAGCAGTAGATATTATTGTGTAATATTCGTGTATTATTTATAAGTCAATTGTGGCTTTAATTATTGGATAGTTTCAATACATTTATTTAATTGATTTATATCAATGGGGTGTAGGCGGAGATTAGCAATAGCTTTAAAATTAAAGATACATGATATATGTAAACAATTCTAGGAACCAGATATTAAAATTTGGTGACTAGCTCTTAAAAAAAATAAAGTTTGCGCAAAAAACAGGATTTGGATATAAAAATAAAAAATAATAGTTCCACCGATAGGACTCGAACTCGTATCTAACCATACTTTTTGCTACCGCCTCTACTCAACAGCCACACCAATAAATAAGTCATAGTGAGAAAAAAACGAATTAAAATAGCAGCACAGAAAATATACACTCGCAATAACATGCTGGTGATAGAATTCAAAGAAGACGCGCATGAATGTGTGTGTGCTCATGTACACAGAAACTCTTGCAATTTGCGCTTGCTGCCCGCTCAATGCCAGCAAAAACATGTTTTATGTAATAACTTCTGTGTTTCTTAACCGATCTTGATGAAACTTTCTACAGTATATCTTATTGTACCATAGAATATTTGTATTCTCAAAAAGTCAATTGCATTTAAATTGTGACTTAAATTGGTTGGCAATACAAGTTGGGCTATTAACTTAATTATAGCTCTGTGGTGGTAGCGGGGATAGTGGCGATAGGTATAAAATAAAAGATACTTGATTTATATATAACATTCTAAAAGCAATATATCAAGTTTGGTGACTCTAGCTCTTAATATTTACCCAATTTGCTCAAAAAACAGGATTTCGATTTCGATTTTTATCGATTGCTCAACAAACAGGATGTCGTTATCCATTTATATCGATTACTGTGAAACGGACCAAGTTATCGATTATTGGAAACAAATTCGATCTGCGCAGGCACTAGGAGGTCCTATTTCAAGTCTCTAGCTCTTATAGGTTCTGATATCCTTGGGTTCATACATACGAACTCGTATCTCACCATACTTTTTGCTACCGCCTCTACTCAACAGCCACACCAATAAATAAGTCATAGTGAGAAAAAAACGCATTAAAATAGCAGCACAGAAAATATACACTCGCAATAACATGCTGTTGACGCGCATGAATGTGTGTGTGTTCATGTACACAGAAACTCTTGCAATTTGCGCTTGCTGCCCGCTCAATGCCAGCAAAAACATGTTTTATGTAATAACTTCTGTGTTTCTTAACCGATCTTGATGAAACTTTCTACAGTATGTCTTTTTGTACCATAGAATATTTGCATTCTCAAAAAGTCAATTGCATTTAAATTGTGGCTTAAATTGGTTGGCAATACAAGTTGGGTTATTAACTTGATTTATAGCTCTGCGGTGGTAGCGGGGATAGGGGCGATAGGTATAAAATAAAAGATACTTGATTTTAAAAGATAATATTCTAAAAGCAATATATCAAGTTTGGTGACTCTAGCTCTTAATATTTACCCAATTTGCTCAAAAAATAGGATTACGATATCGAATTTTATCGATTGCTCAACAAACAGGATGTCGTTATCGATTCATATCGATTACTGTGAAACGGACCAAGTTATCGACATTTGGAAACAAATTCGATCTGCGCAGGCACTAGGAGAACCTATTTCAAGTCTCTAGCTCTTATAGGTTCTGATATCCTTGGGTTCATACATACGGACGGACGGACGAACAGACGGGCATGGCTAGATCGACTCGGCTATTGAGGCTGATCAAGAATATGTATACTTTATGGGGTCAGAGATGCTTCCTTCTGCCTGTTACATACATTTGCACAAATACTTTATACCCTTTCTACCCATTTTTAATGGGTGTAAAAAAGAATAATTCACTTAAAACAAGTAAGAGGTTCTAGTCGGGAGCTCCCGACTAGGGAATACCTCGAACCCTCTTATTTCAACACCAAATTGAGCTCGTTTGAATTAATAATGATATATTAAACAAAACAAAAATTCCATTGGCAGGGTTTGAAGTCGCAACTGACCGCATATTTACTTTCCTCGGTAGGGCTCGAACTCGCGACAACCGCATCACTTGCCACTGCCTCTACTCAACATCCACACTAATAATTGAGAATTATTGAGAAAAAAAAAACCAATTAAAATAGCAACACAGAAAACAATCGCAGTGAAGACAGAATTCGAAGCAGACGCGCATGAATGTGTGTGTGTACAAAGTACACTGTACACTGTACATGTAAAAGTTAAGTAGAGTTCACTCACTCCCGGTCATTGACGGAATATGACTCCGAACACAACTTGCTGACCAAGTATTGTGCAGGAAGTCGTTGCATAGCCGGCAAATACAGCACTTTTGCGTGGCCGCTATGATTCTGATTGATGTTAGTCTTAAGAAAATTAATTTGTACTTCTTCAGTTGACTTTCTATATTCGGAGAGAACACTTCGGTTCTGCTCCTTATGAATAAATAAGTTAAGCTCACCACGGACATTACTTATTTGGCGCCCAACTCGTGGTAATAATACAAAAAATTACCCACGCGAAGCCGCTGGAGCTCTTCGGGCAGCGGTGTGTCGCCAGGTTAGCGCGCAAGCTATCTGGACAGCGAAGACTAAGGCGTTGGCATTAGCATTTGTCTTGAAAACATGTAAGTGGGTTTTTCCTTAACTCTTTTAAAGTGAACACAAGAAAAATATAATAAAAAAAAACGAAAATCCATTTCTCTTTAAAACACATTATATTTTGCATTACCTATTATTCAATTATAAATATATAAAAAAAAAAAGAAATTCAAGGGCCTTATTCACGTGGTGATTACCGCAAGTTGTCCTTGTGGACCACCCTCCCTCTTATGAGAACCTCTGTCCCCATGTCTGCTTCCACGGCCTTCTCATCACATAAAGGTGTGAGTTTGCTCACGAGCCTTCGGTTGGACTTGACCAAAACTTTGTCACCAACGTCAAAGACCCTATTCTGCCGCTTGGCGTCCACCTCTTCTACAAACCCGGCAAGGACAATCTGGTTGCGGATGCCTTATCGAGACAACATCTCAACGCTGTAGATGAACAAGAGGTGGACTCCTGTGCAGCAACGATCCACAGCGAGGTCTCTCTCACCAACACCATTGAGGCAACAATCAAACCCTGGTATAATACCAATCTTTTTAGCCACTTGGCTCGCTTCTTCCGATTAGTTATAAGATTTAGATATGAACGCTTGCCCTCATTTTAATTTCTGGTGGTGGTGGGTTACCCAATATCGAAACACAAAAAATAGATAAAAATCCCTTTCCACAGGTTTGAACTAATTCTCATCTTGTCCCTGTCATTGGCTTCATCCCGATAATGGACGAATCCTAGTGTGGGAGGATTTCACCTATGTTAAACACTCGGCGCATCTTTCGGAATACGCTCCTGTGGTGGAGGAAACGATCAATTTATTTCACATGTTCCCACAATCACACATGAAAAAGCTCCTAAAGTTGGACACAGCTCACCTTCAGGACCTGCTGGAAGCGTTGGGCGTACACCATAGGGTGGCCAGAAGTTTGGACTTCTTAGGGTCTATGCTGAAAGTCGTAGCAGGCACTCCGGATGCCTACGATTTAGTAAAAATAAAATTTACAGAACTACAGTTAATACACGAAAACAATAGACAAATTGAGATAAATACTAAGGTACAGGTCCTGGTTAATCAGCTCACAATCACTATCAATAAAATTCTCAAGGACGCAAAAGACACACAAGTGGACACTGAATAATTGTGCAAAGTGTTATTCTATTGTTGCAGCGTAAGTCTGTTAACTATTGCATTTATTGAACGCGGCGTCAGTTCCGTGTTGTTGTTATTGTCTGTTTTCATTCTTTTGCTTTGGTGCTCCACTGTGCATACATTTGTTTGTGCGTGTGTTCGCTGCTGCATATTTCAGCTTGTGCATCGCGCTCTCGCAAATTTGTGCTGTTGCTTTTCGCTCCAAACAATTAGTTTGTGTACGAATAGCGTTTACTTGCTCTATTTTTGTGCACCGTTTTCATTTTGCTCTGCGCTCTCGCAACTTGCATACGCTTGTAGTAATTATGTCGTGCTGTAAGAAACCTTGCACGTTCAAGCAGGCTGATGAATCTGCACTGCCGCAATTTGTTAATTGCTGGCCATGTAAGAATATGATGCATGGTAAATGAAGAAGGGCTGCGGCGGCTTGCGTTGGTCGTGCCCAGAATGCATCGACAAGAATGTATAATTCTGTGAGAAATCAATTCTTGAAACTGAATAACGTTGCTAAGCAGCTCGCGTGTAATTTTGACTCGAGTTTTGAGTTACTTGGCAAATTCAAATTCGAGTCTCCAACCAATCGCCGGTTGGAGCCACTGTTTCCATTATCGCCTTCTCTGAGCGACTGGCCAATAATTACCCCTCCTTTATCCCATGTAGTAGTCCCATTAATCCCGTTCATCATTCTCGTCTACAAGACGATTTGAACGCTATGCAACGTTGATATTCGGTTAATCAATTGCATCTAAATTGTTCAAAGTGTATGTTTATGACCTCAATCGCACTACACCTTATCTTGTCAGCTATACAATTGACAACACTCCATTGCAACGTATACTCACAGTTAAGGACCTAGGCGTTCTTTTTGATTGTAAACTCAGCTTTAATCTGCATATAGATACCATCGTTAATGAGGCAAAAGGTGTACTTGGATTCATTAAACGATGGTCTAAAGAGTTTAACGATCCTTTTATAACAAAACTGTATTTTTGCCTTACGAGGTTTAAATTGGGACCCTAATCTTCGGTTGCCATCTTATTCCAGCAGACTGATTCTTCTCAATCTTCCGTCGTTAACCAGCGAAACCCCTATAGCAGAACTTTTGTCCGTTAAGGTACTGCAATCGAACAACGCTTTATACTTTATTATTAATCTCCCAAAAGTTAAGCTAGCTTGTAAGAAAATTACAATTTTCCCATTCATAAGGGTTTCATATTACGAGTAACAGACAACACCGTGGCGGAGTGTGATGGAAACGTTTCCGCTCTTGAAAACTGCACCGTATCCCCTGGAGCGATGTTCTGCAGATTGTCAATAGAAAGCTCACTGCGAAACCCAGCCTAGCAACTTGGAGCCGATTACTCAGGTGGACGAAGGGATGATAATTATCAACGATAAACTAGCAGAGGTGCGAGTAGATAATGGCTCTTACACCTGGCTCCAAGGCACACACCTCATTACATTCGCTGATCGTGCTAATGTAAATGGGACTCTTTTTATAAATCATAATAACATCTTGGATAGAGTCCCAGGATCGGCAAACTCCCCACTGTTGATCATCACGGCCAGCCGAGACGTACTAAGTCTCCCATACCTTCATCTCTAGAATGAACGTAATGTGGAGGCAATTCAACAGCTCAAGGAGCAAATCAATGAAGACCAGGCCTACCGGGTATCGTTCATCGCAGGAGCTATCTGTTGCGCAATTGTTTGCATCGGGCTGACACTTTGGCGAATCACCAAGAAGAGGAAGTCAGCAGAGCAGCTGAGAGAAGTGATTGCTGGTATTGGGTCGGCCAAGGGCGGCCTCAGTTTTGAGGGGGGAGTGGTTAACTAGAGTTCACTCACTCCCGGCCATTGACGGGAATATGACTCCGAAGACAACTTGCTGACCAAGTATTGTGCAGGCAGTCGTTGCAAAGCCGGCAAACACAGCACTTTTGCGTGGCCGCTATGATTCTGATTGATGTTAGTCTTAAGAAAATGTATTAATACTTCTTCAGTTGACTTGCTATATTCGGAGAGAACACTTCGGTTCTGCTCCAAATGAATTAATAAGTTAAGCTCACCACGGACATTACTGATTTTGCATGTATAGAAATTGGACAATCATTTATAATGCTACAGGACAACGCTCCACTCCACAAGACCCATAAGATAACTGCATTTTTAAGGGATGTCGAAGTCAATACATTAGATTGGCCACCTCCAAGCCCCGATGCCAATATAATAGGAGATGAGTTGGCTCACATAAAAAAATGAAAACGAAGTACAGACTTATCAAGAACGTGCGAGGAGGATATTTCATTGGAGTCTTGAAACAAATGGGTAAAATTTATTCTTGGACTCTTACAATTTTTCACAGCAACGAAAAATCTTACTTATATTTCCGGGTGAGGTTATCCAATTTGGATCGGATATCAGTCTATCCCCCAGACCGGATTGCTTTATCTGCTGTGACATCTCCATATAAATGTGGGAATTTTTCGGCGCACAACAACATATATATTAAATAAATAGAGATATATTACAATAGTTACTTGCGCACTCGTCAAACAAAGTTTTCAATTTGTTTTGTCATTTGCTTACATTCTGATAGAGAATGGAATTTTTTTAGGGATGTACCTAATACCATCGGATAATATTGTATGGAATAAGAACATCAGTGTAGAATAAGAACATCTCTCAAAGATGTTGAAATAAATCACAATATGTTGGTACGGCAAAAGCAAATCCAACATCTTGACAGACGATGTTGGATGTTATATGCTGCTCAGTGTGAATTGCCTATAAAATGATTGATCGGTTTATCACATTTTAAACAAATAACTCGGATGTGACTTCATTTTTGGAATATCAAACTTACAATCACGGGTACTCATGTAGGCGAGAAGATAGGGCTCATAATAAACATATTTAGATTATCTTCTTACAGCAGCGAGCCAATATAGATGTCCAGCTTAAATTAGATCCCTATTTCGAAGTTAACGCGTGAAGTTGTACGCGAGATTAGCAGGGGCAATGGAACTAAAAAGTAGTAGGACAGTACGAAAATATCCGCATACGAAGCCGTTTACTGCTGTTTAGATATGCCTTTTCCGAAAATAATAACGCTGGGGTTTTTATCAATACCTCACTACCAGATAATCGAGATGGGTTAAGGAAGTCTAGGTAACAGTTGCGAAACTTACACGATGACTCAGAAGCAATATTGGACTTATGTTCAGCGCCCCGACGATTTAGCTGATTAGGTGTTTTTCGCAGTTTTAGCAAACGGCATTGTGGTACTCGCCGATTTACAGATGATGCTGATGACATCGAAACGCCCAGGGCATACCAGAAGTTTGCGCACTTTGCAATGGTAGTGGCTTCGTAAAGAAGAGGCACCCTCTTAGTATAATTAGGTATAGGAGCTTTTATATTAATACTGACAGGAACAATTATTTTCGAGAATTAGTTGTGTCGTATGTCCCATGGACGGATGAAAATGTTAAACTAGTTACGAGCGCCTGCGAATCGTTGTGTGGCCAAAATCTGGAGTTAGCTTAGATGATAGTGAGCTTCAGCATGCTTATGAAAATGCAGTACAGGCAGAAAATGAAGAAAATGTGGAAAATTAAAAAGAAGTGATAGATTTCGAGTATTCGGATTGTCAGAAATAAATTTGTAATTAAATGTTTTAAACATTAATGGAAATGACGAGAATGTTGATGTAGAATGTCCGCAATGCCCGATTAATAAACCTTCAAGTTAAAGCTTCAGCTGAAAAATTAGCAGATTTAGTCAGGTCACTTAATTTAAAGCAGAATATAATTATTTGTTTGGCTGTCTCGAGGTCCGGGGTTCACTCATTCAAACCAAAATTGAAAACGCAATTTTTTTGTTTGATGTTAACCAATATATTTCGGCTGCACTCGGCAACCGTCTTCAGGGTACTAACACAAAAACAAAAAACACAATTAACATTAAGATACATTAAATAAAACTGAAACAACTACTTAAACAATTAAAAAATTTTTTTTTATAAAATATATACATTGTTTTACACGTCTGCGCTCATTGACGTGGAGGTTGAAACTATTTTACAATTCAATAGATGTCTGTAAAGGTGAGCGCAGTTTTCGGTGTCCGTTTTGTAGTTTAGTCGTCAGTTATTTGGTGTGTTTATTATGTGTAACATTTCTAGTGTATGTCTTTTATTATAGTGTTGTTCTTGTTGTAAAATTGTCGTCGCATCGAAATTTGGTGTGTGGTTTCTTTTCATACAGTGGGTCATAAGTGCTGTTTTTTGTATATTATTTTGATATCTTAATTTGAAGTCATATTTGTGTTGGGTTATTCTTGTTTTTAGTTTGGATTTTGTTGTGCCGATGTACACGCTATAGCAATTATTGTTATTATCCCCGCCACATGGTATTTTGTAAATTACATTACTTTTATCCATCATTGGTATTTTCGCCTTTGTATTATTAAAGAATTTTTGTAAAGTATTAGTGGGCTTGTGGGCTACTTTTATTTCTTGTCTGTTATAGCAGTCTGAGTTTATGAGCCGTTCCGATAATCTTGGTACATATGATAAAGATTTATACATTTTTGGAGATTCTGTTGGCTTTTGTGTTTTAATATATTGTCTTTTAAATAATGTTCTAATTATTTTCCTCGGGAAGTCATTTATGGTCAATAGTTTTTTTAATTTCGTGTTCAATTTCTTTATGGTATATTGTGTCCGAAATGTTTGTCATCCTTCTCATCAGCTTAGTGCTGTATTAACAATCATACTTTTTGGGTGGTTAGAGTTGAAGTTAAGTATTCGTCCAGAGGCTATGGGTTTCATATACCACTTAATTTTGAGTGAGTTATCTGATTACCAAAGTGTCTAAGTATGGTAGCGTCCCGTCTTGTTCTAGTTCCACTGTGAATTTTATATGTTTGTGAAACGAATTTAATTCCTTAAGAATGGTTTGTACTTCTGTTTTGTCCGTTACAGTAAAAAGGTCATCAACATATTTTGTCAGAAGTTTTGGTTTTGTTGTCAATTTACCACTAATATTGTCTAAAAGTTCTTCCATTATTATGTCAGCTATTACTGGAGAGGCCGGTGTCCCGTTGGCATTCCTTTTAATTGTATGTACATCCTGTCTTCATATTTAAAATACCTGTACTCTTGAATAAAGAATTTACCTATATCCATAAACAATAGTTTAGGTATTGTTGTGTGTTCCTTTAATTTGGCCCATTTCCGTCTTATAGTGTCCATTACCAACTCTATTGGTATGCTGAGAAACAGGGATACTACGTCAAAAGATACTAATATTTCGTCTAGCCTGATAGTGGCTTTATTAACTATGTCTTTGAACTCTAATGAATTCTTAATGTAATATCTAGAGTCCGTTGTCAAGTTTGTTAATATTTTTATAATATATTTGCATAGTCCATATTATGGGAAACCGATAGAAGAGCATATTGGTCTCAAAGGTGTTCCTCTCTTGTGCATTTTCGGTAGTCCATATATTCTTGGGGGTACTGCTGTGGTAGTAATCATCTTATTTCTTTCGTCCTTTGAAATAAGACCCATCTTAAATAATTGTGTCACAAGGCTGCTATTCTTTGTCTGTAATCTTGATGTCGGATCCTGTCTTAATGTTCTATACGCGCATAAGTCATCTAAAATATTTGTCATTTTGTTACTGTAGTCGTCGCTATCCATTCCTACCGTTTTGTTACCCTTGTCAGAAGATAATATTTTGATCTTGTTATTTTCTTGTAATTTGAATTTACGTGTCTGTTCCACTGTGTCTAGTATTGCTCGATCCCTTGTGCTTTGGTTGTTCTTCGTTTTGTATTCCTTAATTAATAAAGAGAATTTAGTGCGTGCCGACTCTTGTGTTTCTTTTTCGTTTATCGTCTGTACCAACTCTTCTCCGTCCGCAATGTATTTTAAGAGAGGTAATTCTTTCTTATTAATCGGGAGAGCGAATTTTGGGCCTTTCGCAAGTAGCGTTTCTACGTTAGGCGGGAATGCTGTTTTCGTTTTGTTTACAAACCATTCTCTTTGAGTCTTGTTATCCGCTAAGTCGAGGTTTAGTTTATTTCGTAGCTTGTCGTGTTTCTTCTCTTTTCTTTTCGTCAGTGTTTTTCGTTTTTTGTTTTCTATGTTCTTCTCGCTCTCAAAAAACGCTTGGAGTCATCTGTGGTCATCAGTTGTTTTCTTCTACGAATTTATTGGACGTGGTGCGGGTATCAGAAAGAGTCGTCTTATTTTAACTCTTTTTCAATCTTTGTCCATTACATACAATAGTAGGCCAGAAGTGATCCAACTTCTCCTCAAATATTGTAGCGAAATTTGGGCCAAAGTGAGTTGGCGACGCCATAGGTAGCCGTGCGGAACTAATTATAGGTGAGGGGACAGCAACGGCAGACAGCCGTTATATAACTATCTTACAAAGACAACTTTATCCGAGGCACGTGGTAGCCGATGTCAGAGATGGTACCATTGTCAGCTTAGGGGTGGAAGTGCCAGTCGATATATCGATAGTGTGATCGCGATATTTGTCGAACTATTCGTATGGAGGTAGCGACAAAGCAGGAACAGTGGAAATGGACGATGCTGGTTCCGCTATTTTCGTTACATTGCCCCCCTCTGAGACTCGAGCCTCCTGGCCAAGTACATTCGTGAATGGTCCGTCGTAAGGGGCAAGGCGGTTGACGTGAACCGTCCTTGTAATGCGCTTTCCAGGCAGGCGCACCTCATAACCAAGTCAGAGTGGCGGCGCACCTTGTTTACTTCTGTAGCCGCTCACAAATGTTGGCGGGCGGTCTTCTGTGCTTTCCTAAGGCTTTCCCTTAAATGCTCGACGAAAGCGGGATAGCTTTCTGCGTCGGGCGTTGGGCGACCCAACATTAGTTCCGAGGCAGACGAGGTTCGCGGGTAAAAATCGAGAAAGGGGCTGAGATATGCCCAAACCGCAAGCAGCTAGTCCCAGTCGCGTTTGTCGGCAGCAATGAATTTGGCCAGGTAGTCTAAAGGTGTCCGATTAAACCGTTCTACCTCTGCTTTTTGCGACTGTGCCAATCGACGAGGTGGTTGTTTTATTGGATGCGCGTGGCTGGTATCTCTAGTGTGACAGGCCAGGCTGGTGCATCCAGTGTCATCATCGCGCTGGGCGAATATGTGCTCGTATGACTCCAGTAGGTTTAGCAATTCGCCGCGCATTTCTATATATAAATCTTGCGTTTGCCATAAATTCCAATCGATTTGTGGTGGTGTGACCAAAGGGCTCTCCGCTGGCATAGGAAGGGCTGATTCAACAGTTTCCAGGTGACCCAAGATTGTGTACGCCGGCCGTTTGCGCTCCTGAGCGCTCAAGTTTAACACGCGCCACTTCTGCTGCCTACGAGAGAGCTTCCCAAAACAAGATCGTCAGGCAGCTGTGAGTGAGGGCCACGTTCTAGCATGGCTTAAGGCAGCTGATCCAGCGACGAACAGTTCACAAGCAGGTGCGTGTCGCTGTATGGTGGGACACTAGCAGAAATCGCTGAGTACAACAAGTTGGGCGGTGCTGAGTTTGGCATATGCAGTGACGTCCAATCCCAGACAAAATTGACGCGGAGTGCTTTTAAGTCCACGGTGGCCTGGTAACACAGCAAAAAATCGATGCTCAGAAGACTGGGCGTATTGCCTTCTACCAGTAGGAATTCTTGCTTAATTGAGCGACCCTATAGCGACCTATAGTCAAGCTTACTGTAGCTCGAAAGGTGGCCACGAACTGTTCGTACTGTCCCTGAAAGGTTCCCTCACATGGTATGACTGGCAGCTATTTCCGAAGATCTCCGCGATTTAAAAAGTCGTGCCCCGAACTAACGTTGGGTCGCCCAACGCCCGACGCAGAAAGCTATCCCGCTTTCGTCGAGCATTTAAGGGAAAGCCTTAGGAAAGCACAGAAGACCGCCCGCCAACATTTGTGAGCGGCTACAGAAGTAAACAAGGTGCGCCGCCACTCTGACTTGGTTATGAGGTGCGCCTGCCTGGAAAGCGCATTACAAGGACGGTTCACGTCAACCGCCTTGCCCCTTACGACGGACCATTCACGAATGTACTTGGCCAGGAGGCTCGAGTCTCAGAGGGGGGCAATGTAACGAAAATAGCGGAACCAGCATCGTCCATTTCCACTGTTCCTGCTTTGTCGCTACCTCCATACGAATAGTTCGACAAATATCGCGATCACACTATCGATATATCGACTGGCACTTCCACCCCTAAGCTGACAATGGTACCATCTCTGACATCGGCTACCACGTGCCTCGGATAAAGTTGTCTTTGTAAGATAGTTATATAACGGCTGTCTGCCGTTGCTGTCCCCTCACCTATAATTAGTTCCGCACGGCTACCTATGGCGTCGCCAACTCACTTTGGCCCAAATTTCGCTACAATATTTGAGGAGAAGTTGGATCACTTCTGGCCTACTATTGTATGTAATGGACAAAGATTGAAAAAGAGTTAAAATAAGACGACTCTTTCTGATACCCGCACCACGTCCAATAAATTCGTAGAAGAAAACAACTGATGACCACAGATGACTCCAAGCGTTTTTTGAGAGCGAGAAGAACATAGAAAACAAAAAACGAAAAACACTGACGAAAAGAAAAGAGAAGAAACACGACAAGCTACGAAATAAACTAAACCTCGACTTAGCGGATAACAAGACTCAAAGAGAATGGTTTGTAAACAAAACGAAAACAGCATTCCCGCCTAACGTAGAAACGCTACTTGCGAAAGGCCCAAAATTCGCTCTCCCGATTAATAAGAAAGAATTACCTCTCTTAAAATACATTGCGGACGGAGAAGAGTTGGTACAGACGATAAACGAAAAAGAAACACAAGAGTCGGCACGCACTAAATTCTCTTTATTAACCAAAGGGCTCTCCGCTGGCATAGGAAGGGCTGATTCAACAGTTTCCAGGTGACCCAAGATTGTGTACGCCGGCCGTTTGCGCTCCTGAGCGCTCAAGTTTAACACGCGCCACTTCTGCTGCCTACGAGAGAGCTTCCCAAAACAAGATCGTCAGGCAGCTGTGAGTGAGGGCCACGTTCTAGCATGGCTTAAGGCAGTTGATCCAGCGACGAACAGTTCACAAGCAGGTGCGTGTCGCTGTATGGTGGGACACTAGCAGAAATCGCTGAGTACAACAAGTTGGGCGGTGCTGAGTTTGGCATATGCAGTGACGTCCAATCCCAGACAAAATTGACGCGGAGTGCTTTTAAGTCCACGGTGGCCTGGTAACACAGCAAAAAATCGATGCTCAGAAGACTGGGCGTATTGCCTTCTACCAGTAGGAATTCTTGCTTATTGAGCGACCCTATAGCGACCTATAGTCAAGCTTACTGTAGCTCGAAAGGTGGCCACGAACTGTTCGTACTGTCCCTGAAAGGTTCCCTCACATGGTATGACTGGCAGCTATTTCCGAAGATCTCCGCGATTTAAAAAAGATACAGATGCACCCGTATCAACGACGAGTCGCACTAGGCGTTTCTGCAAAAAGATCAAACAATGTAAGCTCTGAATGCCCAGGTTACCAAGTCGATACATAGCTTTGGTAGGAGGCTAAGTGTTCCCTCGTTGGGCAGATTCTGCCGTAACGCCATTCACATGGTGGTCAGCCACTGAGACTGAGCGCGCTGCTCCGTGCTGGGTGGATGACAGCTCCTGGGCTCTCTTTCCGGTCGGCAACTCATCAAACAACAATGCCAGTGTGGTCTCAACTTCTTGTGAACGGGACTGAAGCCTGGACGGCTTCTACTTTTGGTAAAGGAGCATCGGGTTCCCAGAAAGGTGCTCCAAGGGGCGTCGTATAGCTGTTTGATCAGCCAGAGGCGGATGCTGGGCACTCACGCCGGGCGGTAGCTCCTCGAACAACGGAGCCTGGACATCATCAACCTCCTCGGAAGGAGTATATGGTCCTGGACTAGGTTGTTTGGGCGGCAGCGTAATCACGGTTGGTTCTCCAGAGACTACAACACGTTGACACAGCGGCAATGGGCTCTAGATCCTGCTTGGACATAGGCAACAAATGAATCTAGGGGATTTGGTAGTCAGCCATATCATAGACAAATATACTTTATGTCCTGCACGTTTGATAACAAGCAACGAACACCTGCAAGACTGAAAAGCAAAATATGTGCGCAGAGCTCAGCGCACAAAAGAGATTAGCGTAAATAACGATTCGTTGAAAAAAGTACAAATAAAATAAAATAAAATAAAATCGTCGCGAGCACCCTTGCATACATACCCTAAAGCGTCTCAGTAGAGCTGCATTACAATGTGAGTGAGACATGCGGTAAAAGTTGTATCGTCAGTGTAGCCAATCAGCAAAGTAATAACCAGTCTTTTTTAGAGTAGAAAATGGTTGTGGGCGTGTAGCGAGGTACAGTTAATACCCGATAATACTTTACATTAAACAACAAGTGATACTAAAAAAACAAATAATAAGCGGCTAAATTATGATATGCGAACAATTAAAAAAAGTTAAGCCAATCACTAACAATAATAATAAATAAATATATAAAAATGACTAATACAGAACAATTATTAGGAACAGTTTGTGCGGCTGAATGCAAATGTCGGGTGCCAAACAAAGGTGCAGTTGCAATTTGAACACTGCAAGGCTTACGCCTGGCCACTGGCCATATTATTCCTATGTTAATGATGCAAGAGCAAGTGTGTTGCTGATGCAAGTGCAAATGTTTTATTCTGAACGAATTAAATTTATTAGAACTTAGAACTTCCATCAGAGTCTTTCCTCCTACGGCCTTCTTACGACAGTAATTAGCTTAATATTTAAGTAATGGCGGCAACACGCCAAACACAATGTTCCCGTACATTCACATGGCAAAATTATATATTTTCAAGACATACTTAATACTAAACCATCGATAACTTAATTTGTCCCGCAACATACCCGCCCCAGTGAACGCCCTGTTTAACTCAGATCCAGAACGGCTAGTTTAGCCACGGCACGAGTCATCAGTCGCACTTGATTGTTATCCGCCACGCGCACACTGGCGCGTCGAGGCATTCCATCTGGTCTAGCGTAGAGCTCCTCCACTACGCCCCTTCGCAACTCCCTGGGTCCACGGCTGGGTCACAGATAAATCCCACATCACATCGACGCGCGTACACCATTTCACGCGTCGGATAAGTGCAGGCAGGTACTCCAAGACCCTCCGCTTCCGAAAACGGTCTCGTTATAGCCGCGCTACGCGCCACTGCTTTCTTGTGAGCTCTTGTCCGGCTGCTCGTGGATAGTGGGTGTGTCAGGAAGATTGGCTACTCTGTTGAGTAGACCTTTCGGTGTTAGATGGGCTTCCTTGTCTACAAACACCGGCAGGTGGGTAAGCGGGTAAGCGGGCGATAATTCACAATATTTTTGGCTCGGAAACTCTCCAATACATGTTGCTTTGGCGCCACCTCTTTTACTTTGTGGCGTAGCACTCTCTTGACATACTGCACCATTCTTTCCCAGGCGCCCCCTACAGCTGGGTTCGCTGGGCAGTTTAAGATCCATTCAGTGCCTTTAGAAGATAGCTCGCCTTTTGGCTTCCCTGTTGACCCCAACAAATTTCTTTCCAATATCCCTGCGCAACCTCAACACTGGCCAGCGACGACAAAGAAAATTCCTGATCACGATTATACAGGAAACAATTGACAGGTCATGTGCCAACTCCAAATGTATGGCTCTTTTTGTCAGCTACACGTAATCATGGCAACCCATATCTTTTCCTTCCGACGTCCTTTCTTCACAAGAAGTGGTCCAATGTAATCCATACCCGTTAACTTAAATGGCCATCCATTGGCCTCCAGTCTGTCCCCTGTCAACGGACCCATTATAGGTTGCGCTGACTGCGCTCTATGTAGCTTGCACTCGCTACATCCAGAAATCACTGTACGCAACACTCGACGCAGCTTTGCTGTCCAAAATCTTGTCCTGATGTCACCCATCGTTGCATCCACATTTTGATGCTTCATTTTCACATGGTAGTGATACACAATCAGTGCTGTCAGTGCGTGCCGGTATGACAGGATTATTGGGCTCTTCGCACTATGTGGTTTACATAGTGCGGCATCGATCTTGCTATGCGCACGCAAGACTCCATTGTCATCCAAGCATGGCGCAAGCCCTCTTATGTCGTTTCGATTACCAATAGAATCTCCATTTTATGAGGCTCGATTCTCGTCAGGAACGCTTCGCATTGCGCCCGATGTATCAGCAAGCGCTCAGCATCCTCACATTTCATAGCGGTAAGGCCAAATCTCTCAAGATCAGACCTTTGTCCTCGACACAAGTCCGTGAGCCTTAGACCCCAAGCCGTTGCCCTCACCAGCCGACTGTAGGTAGAGAATCTCTGAAATGGAATGATAAAGTTATTTGCTGCAACCAGGAAAAATTCACTCGGCATCTTTTCTTCATCATCCCAGGATAAATATTCCGAGTTGTTGGTCCGTCTCATCATCGTGACCATTGGCTGAGGTCTAAGTGGCTATGCGGGCTCGTTGCGTCGTCTCTGCATTTTCAGCAGTAGTTGTGCATCTCTATTGGGAAACCTTTATCAACTCCAAAATATTGGCTGGTGCATAGTATAGTGTCGCTGATCGCCACAGTATTCCCATTTTTGACAGTATCTATCAGCCTCGTAACTAACACGTCTGCTTGCAATTCCAGTCGTAGAATCAACATTGTTTTCATAGGGAAACACTTCGTCTTGGCACAAACGAAGCATACTCGCACGTTGCTGTCGTAGGTGAGCCTTAAGTAAGCTGCAGCTGCGAATGCAGACTGGGTTGCTTCGACAAAAACGTAGGCGCGGGTTATCTTATCTGACAACGGTTCTTCCCATCGCATTTTTCGTTGCACAATCTCAGGCATTAGTTACTTTCCAGTTCTTATGAGACAGCTAAGATATCTCAAAGAATCAAATTTTAACATGATCAAGCTCTAGAATTCCCTCTTCGTAGAGACTCGGTCCAAATTTAGCACACATCGGTTTTTCATGTTGATTTTGAAATCGTCTGTGGCTGGCTGCTAGAGCCCGCCCAGAATATTTTTCCAGCTTCGCCCCATCTGATGCTCCTGATAGCCCCATGTTGACCCAAGGCGTCGGCTACAGTTGGCGAGCTGGCAGTGAGCTGGCACAATTCAAATCCAGCCTCTCTCTTACTCTTGTTAATATGGCGATGGCCTCGCCTTCACTATCAAAATAATTCACATAGTCGGGCACATAGTGACATTCAAAAATAGCTTTATCCGAGGTCTAAACGTAATGCGCGGCGCTTGGCGAGCATGCATTACACTCAACTAATAAGCATCAGGCTCCTGGCGGTCATCGCCGATTCGCCACAGAAATCGTTTGTGCGCATCTATCCTGCAGCCGAATCAACACTTGATGGAACATGCTTCTCATGTCTCCACAAAGGCCAACGGCACCTTCCCGGAAATGGAAGAGAACAGCCGGCAATGACTTGTAGTGCTGCGGCCCCTTGTATAATGCCAAATTCAATGAAATGTCACTGACCTTTGTGCCGCGTCGAATACCAGTCTTATCTTACCGGGCTGTTGGCAAAAGCGACTTCATGATGATTCGTCCATAACGTTTATACGCTCCGTTATATGTATGTATATGTTCAATGTATATACTTTAAGTATACGCATATATGTAAACGTTCATTACATGCTTCCGCTCTGCCGACCGTCAAAGTTGTAACTAAGTCAACTGCAACAAGTGTGCTGTAAATACAACAACAAATTGGAAAAATAAAAAAATAAAAGACAACAGCAACAACGACAAAAACAAGAACAACAACTGGGAATGATCGAGGAACCTTTTTGAAGGTCCTGGAATAACAGCAACAACGACAACAACAAAAACAACAACTGGGAATGAGTGAGGAACCTATTTATACTGAGTGAACAGAGGTTATGAGTGTGCAACAACAAAAAAAAAGAAAACAAGATGCAGCGGAGTTCAGAAGAAAAATAATCTGAGCTCCACAAGCTTCTATACGCGACAGAGAGTCATCTAAATTGGGACACTGTTCACACAGGAACACTTGACACCGAGTCTCACTTTGACCCTCGGTAAAAATATATCTCACACCATATTGTACAACTGCAACCAGCAGCTTAAAAATAGATAGCGCACAAGTGGTCGCTTAAGATTCTGAACGTGACCTACGCTAAAAAATAAAATAAATAAATAAATACAAAATTCGTAAAAATCAGTATCTTACAAGAACTCAAACGTTGAAACCTCCGGGTCATTTGGTCCTTCGAGCAGTGCCGTCTTATTGGCACGCCGAACCCCAAAAAAAAATTTCGAGCAGTGCAACAGCACGCTGAAACAGGAAAAGACGAGCAGCCCAACATCCCGACCATTGGGGAAATCATTGTGCCAAGGCCCCCCCGAGATAAGTAGCGCGTAGAAAAAAGCGCTACCGCAATCAGGACCTAAGCCTGGAAACGCCCTGGTAGAGCAAGTCAACAGAAATCTTAGATCAGCGTGGGAAGAATCCACAAACCTGTGGCGAAATCGAGCATCAAATAACATAAAAATATAAAAATATTAAAAACAAAATAGAATGTGGGTGCGACCTATAGCGCACCCATGCGAAAACGGCGGCAAGATCGCCTCGCTATAACAATTTATATATATATAAAGAAAATATTTACTAGATTTGAACTCAAAAAAAAAAAAAATTTTTTTATATACAGTCCACTTAGAAAAATATTAAAATTAAAAGAAAGGAATTTTATGTAAGCATAAATAATTTGTTTATTAAAGAAATAATTTGGTTATTAAAGAAAAAATAATAATAACTAAAAAATGATGTCAGATAAAACCAAAAAATTGTTGACGAAGCAGTCACAATTAGTGGAAAGAATTAAAAAAATAGAGGGTGGTCTAGGCGGCGAGTTAGAAGAGGTAGTAGAACTGCAAAGGCAGTTTCAGATAAATCACAACGTATTGTGTAAAATTGGAGTAGTCGATCATGACTACTTCAATAAGAAACAATACGACATGATTATGACAGTGATAGGCAAAATTAAAGATAAACTGTCAGTCAGCCTAAACAGCAAAGTACCAGAAGAGAGGGCGAAACCATTTCGCCAAGATAGCACTAAATCAGAGGCAATGGAGAGAAGAGCTAACGAGTTCGACAGGCAGGTAGATGTGCTGACACCATTTTTTAAGGAAACACAGGCAGACATTAGGGATAACAATAGTAAAATGTTAAGGTTGAGAAAAAGAAAGATAAAATATCGTTGGAGTGAAATAGAGAAGGAAATATTGTATTTAAGAAAAAGAGTTTGAAAGCAATCGAAATTAGAACGCTAGGATTCGACGTACAGAACACGATAGAAGAACTAGCAGAACAGATACAGGACAATTGTCAACCAAAAATAGGGGGTTGCCATGTCAAAACAGGAGCTACCAATGCTCCCGAAAATGCAGATACCCACCTTCTATGGGGATTCCAAAGAATGGGACCCCTTTGCCGAGTTGTTTACAGAGTTGGTTCAATCAAGAGAGGATTTGAGTCCAGCTCTTAAATTTAACTATTTAAAAACGGCACTAAAAGGAGAAGCAAGATGCATGGTGTCGCATTTGCTAATAGGCTCCGCAGAAAATTTCAATGTGACTTGGGAATTGTTAGCCAAGCGTTATAAAAACAAATGGAAAATATTTTCCGAACAATTAAATAGGCTTATAGAGTTACCAGTACTGAACAGTGATTCAGCAAAGAATATTAAAGCATTTATTGATTCAATTAATGAATCAATTCATTTAATAAAATTGAAAATGGGCTAACGTTGATGTAATTTTTGCACACATGATTATTCGCAAGTTTAATAGAGAAACGTTTCAATAATAGGAAACTGATGTGAAAAGAACAAAAGAAGTTCAGAAATTGTCCGATGTAATGGAGTACTAAGAGCAAAGTTTGAAAGCTCTAGGCCCATTGAAGGATGAAGAGAAGAAACCGAAAGCCAATAGGGACTTTACGGAAAATTGCCCAATTTGCAAAGTAGCAGGGCATTATGCATTACAATGCTTTAATGCTTTAGAAGCATGAGCCCAGTAGAAAGGGCAGAAGCCGCCAGAAAGGCACAATTAAGTTTAAAGTGCTTAAAACACTCAAGTGTCAAGAGGTGCACACGTGAAATTTTATGTGCAAAATGCAACAAATACCACCACACAATGCTTCACTTTGATAGGAGAGAAAAAGTGAACACATGCGTGGCTGAAAGGCAAGCGCTATTAGAAACAGCAATTGTCATGGTAAAATCAGTTACGGGGGTATTCGGAAAATTTCGGGCACTAATTGATAGTGGGTCGCAAACGACAATAATATCTGAGGAGGCAGTCCAGATACTAAAGTTACCTAGATGGAGGGCGACCACAAAAATTAGAGGAGTTTCCCCAACAGAGTCTAGTGTATCAAAATATAAGGTCACAGTATGTGTGTATACTTTAGAACCAAAAAAGGAGCCGCTTACAGTAAATGCAATTGTTTTGCCAAAACTGATGAAAGCGCTTCCAATTAAATCAATAAATATTGATAAAACTAAATGGGAAAGCTATATATTAGCTGATCCGCAGTTTAACAAACCAGGTCGTGTAGATATGGTTATCGGAACTGACTCACATTCTGAAAAACGGAGTAGTAAAAATCGACGGGCTTCTCGGCCAGAACACAGAATTCAGGTGGATAGTGTCTGGGTGCGCGAAATCCAAAGGATAGGAAAAAATAGTCGCGTCAGCCATTGAGGTTAAAGATTTGGAAATATTTTGGGATATAGAAGGAGAAGATAAAGAAGATGCAGAAGCAGAACAACAAGAAAAGAATCAGATGGAAGGTATACAGTTACAGTTAGGGGAATCAAGACCACTGTAATATTGTTATTACGAATATTTAAAGTCAAGTTCATTTTAGCACGTCTGTTAGGTTGTTTTATATGAATCGTTTTATTCAAAGTCAATGTTATGCGCTTAGCCTATGGATACATATGTATATGTTCTTATGCTGTTATTGGTTAACAGCTACAAAGAGAGGGAGAGTGAGTAGCTTGCATATGCCTGTGTTAGTGAGCATATACATATGTTGCTCATGGAATGCGCTCAGACGGAGCGTGGGATATGCAGCGTAAACATAAATGGTCAGCGTGCGGGGCTAGTGACTCGCGCTGCGTAATATGAGCCAGAGCCAATACATAGAGTGGCTCTGGGTTTGTTTAATTTATATTTGTTATTGTATGCAACAAAGTGCCACATACTTTATATATGAATACTGGGTGTTACTTTTAGGCATATACACACTACACCTCCCTTTTTAAAGAAATAACGTAACATTATAAATTTGTAGTTATTAAGTGAACTGTAGTTATTAAATGAACAAAATTGGTTTAATTTTTTATGTAAAAAAAATTATTTTAAATTTAAAAATATGTAAAAATTTCAAAATATAAAAATGTAAAATTCATTATAATAATTTGTTTTTATTATGGATTGATTTTTTCAGGCCGATGTATCTTTATTTTATTTTTATGAATTCGAATTCATAAAGAAAATTTATATGTTTTATTCGTTAGAAATTTTAACTCTATTCTTATGAACTTTTTGGGTCCTATTTTTGTTATCTTTAATTAGAATGTTATCCCTATTTTCTATGTTAACTATTGTGTATGGGCCTACATATACTGGATCCAATTTATGGCCAGTTTCGTTTCTTAATAAGACTTTATCGCCTATTTTTACTTGAAAATCTATAACTTTTTTATCAAAGAGTTCCTTACTTTTTGCTTTATGTTTTTCAAGCATTATCCTAGACCTTTTATATGCTATTTCTAATCTAAACTTAACTTCTTTAGCATAATCTTCTACATTATAAAGTGGGTCTATTCTATTTATATTATTAAAATCTTTTGGTAAACTGGGTGCTTTACCAAAAATTAGCTCATATGGACAATAATTGTGTGCCATAGAGGGGGTCGTGTTAAAACAGTATACGAAGTATTGGATCCATACGTCCCAATCACTTTTATCAACTGATATATATGATCGTATGAATTCGTTAAAAGTCCTGTGACTTCTTTCTACTGTTCCAACTGTCTGGTGATGATGTGCCGTTGATGTTATGTTGTTTATTTTCATATACTTGCACAAATCGTTTATAATTGAATTCTTATATTCCGTACCCATGTCCGTAATGAACGTCTTCATTGGACCATATTTCAGAATATAAGATTCGAATATAGCTTTAGCGACAGTGTTTGCACTTTTATTTGGGATCGGAATGGCGACGAGGTATTTCGTTAAATCACAAATGAGTGTAACTGCATACTCGTTTCCATTCTCTGATCTAGGTAATGGACCTATTGTGTCAGCTCCCCAGCAATGTATCTAGATCCAATGGGTGAGGTAGAGATAGTGTCATCCTCTTGGGATCTGGTCATATTTTACGATATGGAACCATATTTTGAAATGCTACATAGAGGAAGCAAATTAGTACAAAAAATGAGGATTGCTTGTGAGAAACTCCATGGGCTTGAAGATCAGTGCAACTTAATACTCAATGGCACTCAAAGACAAATTGAGGAATTAGAAGAAAATAACGAGCTATTTACAACAAAAAACCCAATAAGAAAAAAAAATCGCCAAATTCTTTTCAAAAAATTATGACAAAAGCTTTCTCTGGATTAGACCCTTCACAAGCATTCTTGTACATGGCTGACTTAATCGTCATCGGTTGTTCCGAAAGCCACATGATCAAAAACTTAACAAAGGTTTTTGACTTGTATATTAAACACAACCTTAAACTATATCCAGAAAAATGCACATTCTTCATGCATGAAGTGACTTTTCTAGGACACAAATGTACTGATCAAGGTATTTTTCCAGATGACAAAAAATATGATGTTAAGATGTCATTGAAAAATATCCTTCCCTACGGACGCTGATAGCGCTAGAAGATTCGTTGCATTTTGCATTTATTACAGACGTTTTTATAGAAACTTTGCAGATTATTTACGTCACATAACAAAATTATGTAAAACGATTGTAAAGTTTGAGTGGACCGATGAAAGCCAAAAACCTTTCGGTTATTAAAAAAAAGCTTTTATGAAGCCTAATTAACTAAAATACCCAGATTTTAGCAAAGAATTTTGCATTATGATAGATGCCAGTAAACCAGCCTGCGGAGCATTTTTAACTCAAACTTATGGAGATAAACAATTGCCTGTATCATATGCTTCTCGTTCATTTACAAGAGGAGAAAGCTATAAAAAAAAAAAACCGAACAAGAGTTAGCACCAATCCACTGGGCAATATCGCACTTTCGACCATATATATATGGTTGACATTTCAAAATTTAAATAGATCATTGACAAATCTGTTTAGAAGAGTTTGGCTTTACTGTACAATACAGACAACTTCGTTGCTGATTATCCCGCATCACAAAAAAAAAAAAGTGAAAAATATCTTAGCTTATATACTAACAGTGACTACAAGAAGTAAAAGTAGATAGAATAAATCCTGCGCAGGAACAGAATCCAAATTGCAAAAGCAACCGGACACTTCGATGCCCAAAATATACAACCTCATTCGAAATGAAGATGTTAAAAAAGTAGTGGCCTTGCATATAAACTCGGCCAAAGGTTTTTAAAAAGCATGGGAAAAAGATTATTGCAAGAATAAATGTTATTGATCTCTATAACAATGGAGTCTTTGATCTTAATCAATTTTTTCAAAGGCTTGAAAAAGAAGCTGGTATATATAGTATCAAACAACTTAAAATGGCACCGTGCACAGAAATCTTTGAACACTTTTCAATAGATCTTTTTAAAGAAATAGGTAATAAAATATTGAAAAATTTTAAGAGTAGCGCTAGTCTAGCCAGTCTAGCCACCAACAACAGCACACCAGACTTTAGGAACAGTAGAGTGAAGCCATAGAACATTCAACGAATCCATTCGTTCCTATATCTCAATTGATAAAACTGATTGGGATATTTGGCTACAATACTTCGTATATTGTTTCAATACAACACCTTCCACAACACACAACTACTGCCCATATGAAGTAATTTTTTGCAAAAACTAAAACTTTAATAAGGCATTTAATAGAGTAAATGAACACATTCTGCCCTTATATAATGCAGATGATTACGCTGGAATCAAAATATCTACTAGAAGTAGCATATAAAAGAGCTGGAATAATGCTTGAACAAAACAACAGAAAAATAAAATTTTCCATGACAGAAAAGTAAACGATGTATAATTAAGCATAGGTGATAAAGTATTACTAAGAAATGAAACAGGTCATAAATTAGACACAGTATACATAGGACCATTTGAGGTTATAGAAATAGAACCCAACAATAACATTGTTATAAATAATATTAAGAAAAAAAAAAAAAAAAAAAGTACATAAAGATAGGTTAATATTGTAATATACGTAAAATAAAAAGGAAAATCTTTCATGTAAGAATGGTTGGCCACTATCAACAAAAATATAAAAAAAAAATTTTTTAATTTAAGATTCATTCATTAAAATTATATATTCTTTAATCAACTATTCAATCATTCAATAACTTCAATTTAACACTATACTTAAAAAAAAAACATTAAAATTCATTTATTCAAATTTTATATTCATTAATCAATTATTATAATTTAAAATTATGTATCTAAAATTTTTATAAATTACCATAACTTTTAAATGACTACATATATTACGATATTTCGTTAAAAAGAGAGGTGTAGTATGGGCAACATCAATATTCAACATACTCAACCAATGTAAGGGTATTGCAAACAATAATACATATAGTGACACTTTGTTGCTATAACATAACACAACTCAAAATACGTTCGAAATATGATCGTCCACTTATGAGTAGCCTGTCCATAGCGTGGGAAATGCAACGTCTGCATATTCCGCCACATACCATATGTTCAATGTTTATACCTTAAGTATATGCATATATGTAAACGTTCACCACATGCTCCCGCTCTGCCGCTGTACTCAGCGACAGAGACAGATATACAAAAACCCTATTGTTAGACTTAAGCATAAATTTATAATCAAAAGACAGTCAGTCGATAGAAACCTAGCAACGTCGGAAGACGCCTTTAATAAAACCCTATATCAATAAATGAGTGTTTTCAATCAACTCACAACAAAAGGCTCGTTAAAGCTGAGCGTCACGCTTCGTCTCTCTCTCAATGTTGACCAATCTTTTGTCTGCCGTATCGTAGCTTCGCGGCAACTCAAATCTATCGCGGTTCCATAATAATCCTGTTTGGTAAAGTTGCGGGACTTCGAGTATCTACAGTACATCGTCATTGGCGACTGGTGGCGTAAGCTTTACACCGAAGTTCTCGATATCAAAAAAGTCATTTACCATCTTATGGATTGCATCCTCCCGTGCCACTGTTAGGAGGCATGACTTCGATGACGTTAGCATCGATTGGCCTTCTACCGGCGCAAAGACCATCCAAGTTGGGCTGCGGCATATGGCCCCTGTGTTGCAACCCTTCTTGTCAGCATTAGCAGTCTAAGATATGCATGGTCTAGTCCAATCGAAAGTTTTGGTACCGCTCCGCGATACGGTTTCATATCGTACACCGCTGCCAAACATTTGGACATCACGTCATTGCAATCTTTGCATTGGTAAGCTCAGATAAGACATGGCGTACACATTTCGCAACACATGTCGTTTGCGTTTGTCCGCTCCACTAATTTCCATACTTACCACTGGGTTCTGCCCTCTGGTTGCTCTTCCACCAATTAACAATCGCTGGTTATTCTTCAGATTCGTACAGTTATACGGCAAAGTTGTTTTCGAAAATGCACAGAAGAATATAGGCCATTTCTCAGGTTAGCCCCAAACTCCGGTAGATATGGTAATTTGCGTAGCAGGCACACATCGTACAATATGGTTGTAGATGGATAACTATCCATAACAGCAGTTGCTGTTGTTTTCTGAAACTTCCACACCGCCCATGCCAGCATTGCTCTATTTAACGGGATCAGTAACTGTACTCAGATGTACTTGACCTCTGCAACTCGTGCTTTAGCGCAGCGGCTCTCTTTATCTTATCCATGTCATGCGTACTTGAGAGTTGCAACCTTGGGCTTGGCCCTCCTGTCAATGTGCTGGCTCGTGCACTCACTCCCGGGGGATATTGTGCCCATATCCACGGTGCTGGGGCTTTGTGGCGCGCTTACAGCGGCGACTTGCAGTTGTGATGTAGTGCTTACCATTCTGCTTGTCTGTTTCGGGTCAAGGTGTGGTAGTTATCTTCTGCCCGTTGGGTCATCCTTTTCAGCTCGGAGATGACTTCTTCTGTACGCAGGCTGCGTACCAATGATAGCACTATAACTGGAGTGGAGGCTCTGCCTGTGCTGTTATACCACGTCTTATTTGTAGTGCAAGTCGCACTTGCTGTCTCTTACAAAAGGAACTCTAATAAAAGATGATGCAAAACGAGGGTGGAGAAGCAATTGAATCACTGCAAGGTTTAAGCCTGGCCACTGGCCATGTTTCTCCCATGTTAATAGAGTCAGCGTACGTAGTGCAAGAGCAAGTGTATTTATGATGCAAGTGCAAGTGTTTTATCCGAACGAATTACATAGGCTAGAACTTAGACATATATTCCTCAGAATTTTACCTCAGCCTTAGAGTTTAGCTTAAGCTTGAGATTTAAGTAATGGCGCCAACAAGCCAAACACAATGTGCCTTACGTTAAGAGGGCAAAAATGCATACTTTCAAAATATACTTAATACTAAACAGTCAATAGCTTAATTCAACATTGATCAACACACAAATAGTGGTGCTGACTTTATTTTATTCTTGGTTTTGACCGTATGCGTATTAGGCAACAGGAAGCATCTCCGACCCCATAAAGTATATATTTTCTTGATCAGCATCAATAGTCGAATCGATCTTGTCATGTCTATCTGTCCGACCGTCTATCTGACCTGGAGTACGTCCGTTCGTCTGTCCGTATGTATGAACGGGTCGATCTCAGAACCTATATGAGCTAGAGCCTTAAAATTTTAAATCTCCCTTATGCCTGCGAAGTACGAGTTTGGTTACGATGATTGTTAATTTACCCCGTTTCCAAGCAATTTATGCAAATCGATATCGAAATTCTGTTTTTTGAGCAAATCTCTTAGGTTTTAAGAGCTAGAGTCACCAAATTTGACATATAGCTTCTATAATATCATATCTACTGATCAACTATCTTTCATATCTATATATAAAACTGTTTGTCCTGACTGACTGACTAACTGACTGAAAACGTGTGGTTATATTAGTAAGCGGTTCAGCGGTAGCAAGCGTAAAGGCCAAGAATTGCAAGTATGGCAGAGTAAATTTGTGTAACGGGGTGAAGAAAGCATACAAAAAATACAAATTTGTGGCAAGGGACGAGCTCAGACCATAAAATAAAGATTTTCTATTAATATGCCAATTTTTGCCTGGTCATGCCAAAAAGTATGCAACACTCCCACTAGGTCGCTACCTCTAAATTCTGATATAAGCATTTAAGTCCATCTCAAGCGCATGCATTTGTGTCAGGATATCCAAAATGCAAACACACTATAAACAAATTGCAAGGCCACAGACCAGTTCTTGATTTCTCGTCTAACAGAGAAGTTTTTTAGCTGCTAAACAAAAATAAAAAAATCCACTTGACCTAGCCATTTCCATCTGTCTGTCCGTCCGTATGTATGAGCGCAAGGATATCAGATCCTATAAAAGCTAGAGAAATTTAGCTGTAGGTCACCCTGGTGCCCGCGCAGGTCGAGTTTATTTCCGATAGTCGATAATTTACTCCGTTTCCAAACAATCGATAAAAATCAATATCGAAATTATGATTGTTGAGCAGATTGGGTAAATATTAAGAGCTAGAGTCACTAAACTTGATATGTTGCTTCTAGAATATTATATGTATATCAAGTATCTTTCATTTTATACCTTTCACCACCTCCCCGCTCCCAAAACATAGCTAAAAATTAAGTTAAGAAACCAAATTGTTTTGCCCACAAATTTAAGACACAATTTTATTGCAGTTTGAGAATACACAAATATTCTATAGAACAATAAGATGTAATGTAGAAAATTTTATTAAGATTGCTTGAGAAACACACGAATGTTATGTGTTTTGACTGCGCACGAGTTAGCAGCAGCAAGCGGAAATTCCAAGAATTTCTGTATGCATGTACACTCGAATGATTGAGTTATTGTATTCTTTTCTGTGCTGCTATTTTATTTCGTTATTTTCTCAACAAGACTCAATTATTGGTGTGGCTGTTGGCAGAGTCGGCAGCAAGTAATGCGGTCAGTTGCGAGTTCGAACCCTGCCAAGGGACCCTTTTTTTTATTTTTTCTTTATTGCTACAAACGAGCGCGCAGCGCGACCTGCATTTGGTGTTGGAATAAGAAGGTGCAGGGTATTCCCTAGGAGCTCCCGACTATAACCTCATGTTTTTATTTAAAAATGTTGTTTTCCACTCTTATTGGCGCAGCCGTGGGGTTCAAACAATAACTTTCGATTTCTAACACCGCCTATCCAATCCACAAAAGAGCAAAAGTGATCTAACCGCAAATAGTGTCAAATAATATAAAGTAAATAATATAGTAATATGAATTGCGAGTAATCGACTTTTAACATTGTGCGATCTAACTTTAACGACCAACGATCACAAACGAAACTTTAATAAAAATCATGAACGAGGATATCAAGGTAAATCAACAGGGATTGCACTATTAACAGACAACTGCTTTGTCTCAGATCAGTCAAACTCAGTCATTTGAGGGTCAACCTAACCTATCTCACGTATTGAATACATCTGCTATCTATACTCAACATTAACGCCAGAGCATTTTCTACAGTGCCTTAGACGGACTTTTTTCTGGAGAGGCGTTGAAAAGAATTGAACTCAAGCAATAGGACAACCCTGAATGAAGCGCCCATTAAAAATGGGTAAAAGGGTATATTGTATTTCTGCAGAATGTAAATGTATGTAACAGGCAGAAGGAAGCATATCCGACCCCATAAAGTATGTATATTTGTGATCAGCATCAATAGCCGAGTCGATCTAGCCATATCCGTCTGTCTGTCCGTCTGTCCGTCCGTGCGTCTGTCCGTATGTATGAACGCAAGGATCTCAGAACAGCTAGAGACTTAAAATTAGCTGTGAGTCCTCCTAGTGCCTACGCAGATCGAGTTAGTTTCCGATAATCGATAACTTACTCCGTTTCCAAGCAGTCGATAAAAATCGATAACGACATCCAGTTTTTGAGCAAATTGGGTAAATATTAACAGCTACTAGCTAGAGTCACCAAACTTGATATGTTGCCACGTCCCGCCACCTCCCAGCTACCACTGCAGAGCTATAAATCATGTTAATAACCCAATTTGTATAGCACACCAATTTAAGCCACAATTTAAATGTAATTGACTTTTTGAGAATACACAAATATTCTATGGTACAATAAGATATACTAAAAATAATTTCATTAAGATCGGGTTTTGTTTTGTTTTTCGGTAATTTACGCACTACAGCGCACGTGTCTGCGATGCAATTTTCAAAAATTTATGTATACATGTACAGTGTTCAGTGTACATTGTACATGCATTCTGTCTTCACTGCGATTGATTTCTGTTCTGCTATTTTAATTGTTTTTCTTTTTTCAATAAGACTCAATTATTAGTGTAGCTGTTGAATAGATGCAGTGGCAAGTGGTGCCGTCTGTCGCGACTTCGAGCCCTACCGAGGAATGTAAATATGCGGTCAGTTGCGAGTTCAAGCCCTGCCAACGGAACTTTTCTTTTTTATACCCTTGCAGAGGGTATTATAATTTTGTCGTGAAATGTGTAACGCATAGAAGGAGACATCTCCGACCCCATAAAGTATATATATTCTTGATCAGCATCAACAGCCGAGTCGATATAGCCATGTCTGTCTGTCCGCCTGTCTGTTTCTATGCGAACTAGTCCCTCAGTTTTAAAGCTATCTTAATGAAACTTTGCAGAAGTCCCTATTTCTGTTGCACGCAGCACATATGTCAAAACCAGCTGGATCGGACCACTATATCATATAGCTGCCATAGGAACGATCGGTCGAAAATTAAGTTTTTGTATGAAAAAACCTTTTGTTTATCAAGATATCTTGACCAAACTCGACATTTATTAGTTTTACTATGCTCCTCATATATATGCAAAATTCTATTAAGATCGGACCACTATATCATATAGCCGCCATAGGAACGATCGGTCGGAAATTAAGTTTTTGTATGAAAAAACCTTTTGTTTATCAAGATATCTTGACCAAACTCGACATTTATTAGTTTTACTATGCTCCTCATATATATGCAAAATTCTATTAAGATCGGACCACTATATCATATAGCCGCCATAGGAACGATCGGTCGAAAATTAAGTTTTTGTATGAAAAAACATTTTGTTTGTCAAGATATCTTGACCAAACTCGGCATTTATTAGTTTTACTAAGCTCCTCATATATATGCAAAATCCTATTAAGATCGGACCACTATATCATATAGCTGCCATAGGAACGATCGGTCGAAAATTAAGTTTTTGTATGAAAAAACCTTTTGTTTATCAAGATATCTTGACCAAACTCGACATTTATTAGTTTTACTATGCTCCTCATATATAGACGAAATCCTATTAAGATCGGACCACTATATCATATAGCTGCCATAGGAACGATTTGTCGAAAAGTAGGATCTTGTATGAAAAACATTTTGTTTTTCAAGATATCTTGACCAAACTCGGCATTTATTAGTTTCACTATGCTCCTCATATATAGGCTAAATCCTATTAAGATCGGACCACTATATCATATAGCTGCCATAGGAACGATCGGTCGAAATTTAAGTTGTTGTATAAATCAAAATGTTGTTTATCAAGATATCTTGACCAAACTCGGCATTTATTAGTTTTACTATGCTAGTCATATATACGCAAAATCCTATTAAGATCGGACCACTATATCATATAGCTTTTATAGGAACAATCAGTCGAAAATTAAGTTGTCGTATGAAAAAAAATTTTGTTTATCAAGATATCTTGACCAAACTCGACATTTATTAGTTTTACTATGCTCCTCATATATATGCAAAATTCTATTAAGATCGGACCACTATATCATATAGCCGCCATAGGAACGATCGGTCGGAAATTAAGTTTTTGTATGAAAAAACCTTTTGTTTTTCAAGATATCTTGACCAAACTCGTCATTTATTAGTTTCACTATGCTCCTCATATATATTCAAAATCCTATTAAGATCGGACCACTATATCATATAGCTGCCGTAGGAACGATCGGTCGAAAATTAATTTAGTATGGAGAATTTTTGTTTTTCATGATTTTTCGATTAAACACGGCATTTAAAGATTTCACTATGCTCCCTTCATTTTTGCAAAATCTTATTTACATCGGTTTTTGATTAATATATTTTTTGTTTATCAATATACCTTGACCAAACTCGGCCTTAACCATTTTCTCGGCATTAAAAGGTTGGGTCTGCAAGGGTATTAGATCTTCGGCATGCCGAAGATAGCCCTTCTTTCTCGTTTTAATTTATCTTTATTAATTCAAACGAGCTTCATTTGGTGTTGGAATATGAGGGTTCAGGGTATTCCCTAGTCGGGAGCTCCCGACTAAAACCTCTTACTTGTTTTTTTTAAATTCTGGTATCCTGTTACTCTATGTTAGCAACTTTTATCAGAGTGACATAATTACTTAGCTTAGCGAAAATTGTGGATTTACAATTAGTTTAACAGATTGGACATATATACATATACACACAGAAACGTATTTAGTGGTATTTAATACAGTTTGTGACCTCTATATAACGATCGACTAGGTGAGTTGGGTGGGTCCTCTTCAGTCGCCTTCTTGTTCGCCTCCTTAGCAGGTTCCTTGTCAGGACGTTAGGATGGTTAGGTCGCTGCTTGTCTGTTGACTTCTTCGCCCACCATTGGTACCCTGAGGTCCTTTCCGATGTCGCGTGTGCGAATATACCATTCGGCTGTAGTAATTTTGCGCAAGGTTGAATGATGCGAATTCTGTTCAGATGTGTTTTTTCAGCTATACCATAGACTTGAAGCCCATAGAGCCATACAGGGGCAAGCATTGCCTTGTAGAGGAGTACCTTGTTTCGGAGTGAGAGTTTATTGTTGGAGTTGAGGAGCCAGCTCATTCGCCTTATCTTGTTGATGTTGTTACTGTTGTTACAGAGACGTGCTTACTAAATGTAAGTCGTCTGTCGAGAGTGACTCCTAGGTGCTTGTGCTCACGATTTTGCTCAAAAAGTTTACCATGGAGAAAAAGTCCAGGGCAAGAGTCATTGCGTAGAGAATGGGTAACAGTTTTCATATCGCTTGAGGTACTCCTGAAGGAGGTCAGTTGCCGCGTATACACATTTGTTCTTTGCAAGGATTGCCGTGTCTTCAGCAAACGTGGCCACCAAAAGGTCCTGCCGATCATTCCGTGTGCTAGCATTTGCAGTGGGCATGTCATGTGTAAATAGGCTGTATAACACTCTGCCTTGCAGAACGCCCGCTTTTATGCGTTTGGTTTGAGAGGCTACGCCATCCTGCTCCACTTGAAATGTTCTCTCCGTTGTGAAGCTCGCAGTGATGCTAAATAGCTGCGGATTTCATTTATCCTTGATTTTGGAGAGAGGACCTGCGTGCCACACCCGGTCGAAAGCTTGCTGGATGTCTAGATATGCTGCCACCGCATACTCTTTTCTGTGGAAACCGTCAAGCATGAAGTTAACTTCCCGATGGAGTTGCTCAGGCGTACCGTGCCTGAGTCGGAATCCAAACTGGAACTTCGTAATTGCATGTCTTATCTCCGTACTTTCCAGGATCCTTCTAAGGATATATCTCTCCAGAATTTTCCCAAAGGCAGGAAGGAGGCTGATGGGGCGATAGGATTCCAGCTAGTTGGGAGGCTTTCCGCTGTTGTACAGCATAACGGTTTGCGCCTTCTTCCAGGCCGCTGGAAAGTGACCTAGTCGAAGAGCTGCATTAAAAATGGGGACAAGAAAAATCACCGCTCAGTAGGGTAGTAGCTTAATTGACCGGTTATCAAAGCACTCTTCGCCGGGGTCTTTGCGGTTTTTAAGACTTTTAATCTCCTGCTTCACTTCGTGTACTGTGATTGGTGCCAAAGGGAGGGACATTTGGAAGGGCTCCTCCAGGGTTGTCCTTTGGCGATCTGGCCCAGGTGCCGTTGGCATGACGGATGGGAAACTTTCGTGCAGCATGCCGTTTATACTACCTGGTGAGCTTCCAGAGCGCGAAATTCGAGCTCACGTCTGGTGTTGCTTCCTCCAGCATTGTGTCTGTGGCATTTCTTTTCAGGACAAGCAATTCCTTCCTGACCCTGTTAGCTATACGACGATAAATCCTGTCCATCGTGGCGTCCTGGGTACGGACGTACTCCCTCCTCAGTCGATTTTTTTTGGGCGAGAAGATTTTTCGAAATAGGGGAAAACGTCCTTGAGCGCTGGCTTTTAGGGACTGCGGCATGTACATGGTCTGCTGCGTCGACGTCCTCGGCTGACAGAATCTCTGTGTTTACGTTGATCAAGCTATTCAGTTCGGCCTTAAATCGTTGGATCTCAAGCCTGCGCTTTTTTGGGATCCTTTGTGCAGCCGTATTGATCGTTGTAAGGAGTGGCAATCTATCGGAAGATAGATTGTACTCTTCGCGAATCGATAGTACGCTGTTGGTGATGCCCTTGTATAAAAAAAAGTCAATAAAAGAAGGCGTACTTTGCCGGTTGTACGGAAAGTTGGTAGGTCTACCGGTGGCCAGTACCTGGGCTGAGCAGGGAGTGAGCGCCTCATGCAGCGCAGTCCCTCTGCTGTCAACTCTGTAGTTTCCCCACAGTCTGTGCTTTGCGTTGAAGTCACCTCCAACAATGAATTTTGGGCCAAGCTGATCAAACAGAGAGTCAAATTCAGCTCGGTTCCAGGTGATGTTAGGTCATGTTGGGTATGCTGTCGCAACGAGGATTTCGCCCAAGGGAGTCTCTATCATGATAGCAGCCAGCTGTGCCTCACTGGAGGTCCCTGTGTGCAGATGGTAGTGTGCTAAATCCTGTTTTGCCAGCACTATAGCACTGCCTCTGGCTCGTCCTGTAGACGTACTCCTGCAGACGAACTCCTCCATTGTTAGGTACAAGTTTGAGTGTAGACATGTTTCTGAGATGAGCATTATGTCTACATCATGTTTTCTCAGAAAAATCTTGCGCTCGTTAGCATTTTGGAGGATGCCGCGAGCGTTCCACGATCCGAGGCGCAACTGGGTAGCCAATATTTTCGGCTTTCCCTGGCAGTTGGAGCATCGCAGGTCTACACTTGGGCTGTTTGAGACCGTAGTTTTTGGAGTGGTCGAACTCGAAGCAGCGGAAACACTGCTATTCTTCCTCGGGAGCTCAATAATGACCCGTTGACGGCCAACTTTGTTGAGTCGCAGCGCTTCTTTGTTGGTGGGTGCCTGCTTGAGATCAACAAACCAGAAGTTGCGACTTGGCGAGTCGTTGGTGAAGTCTGCACTGGCATAACTTGTAGGCTGTCTGGCGCCCGGGTTGTATAAGTTCGTCAGAATGTGGCCGTGCGATGTGAAGGCAGCTTCAATCTGGCATGGGTGTAGATGCGCCCAGATTTTTAACCACGACGCGGTATGGTCTGTCTTCCTTTAGGCAGAAGTGGTTAAATTGCACACTCACTTCAGTGAGCTTGCGGACAATTGCTCTGTTGGTGTCGGCATCTTTGGCGTATATTCTCAGATAGTCACATGCCGTTTTTTTGGGGCAACCTTTTGCCAATTTACCAATGGCTCTTGGAAGGCTGGCGTAGCACCTACGTTCTTTACTAGAAGCAGAGGGGGGTTTGTGGCACAAGAAGCAGCTGCCAAGGAGGGGTGGACTGCAAGGTCGGATTGGCGGCTTTGAGGCGGGTCCCGATGGGCTCTAGAGCGGCTGGGCTTGTGCCTGTTGAGGCAGATGTCCTGCAGCCGCTGCTGAATGTCGCTGTGGTTGTAGTGGTTGTTGCTTTCGTTGTGCTGACAGCGCCATGCTGTTGCAGTTGCCAAGTCGAGCATTGCTGGGTACCGGCTGACCGCAAGGTGGAGGCGTCGTTCCGGTTTGCGCTACTGGCGAGCATGTCTTCGTAGTACCGATAAAAATCTTCCAGTGGCCTGCTTCCATCAAGCCGATCGACATTAGTGGCCATGTTAGTAGGGGAGGTTGCTGAGCTGTTCGGCAGCGGGTAGACTGGCGAATGAATTTGTTTTCCTTGAGGTCGGTTGTTTGTAGCCATTGTTCTTTACTTTGTTATTTTTTTTCCAGCAGGGAGAAAAAAAAATTAACAATAAAAAACAAAACAAGTTTTTTTTACACTTAATTACAAAAATATCCTGTATTTTTGAAACAAGTGATAGATCACGAACTGTAACTTTAGTGTCAGAAATGTCACTGCATTTACCAAAATTGCTCAAAAAACAGGATGTCGATATCGATTTTTATCGATTGCTTGAAAACGGATGACGTTATCGATTATCGGAAACAAACACCATCTGCGTAGGCACTAGGAAGACCTACAGCTAACGGACCTATAGTCGGACAGACGGACGGACGGACTCACGGACATGGCTAGATCGACTCGGCTTTTGATGCAGATCAAGAATATATATACTTTATGGGGTCGGAGATGCTTCCTTCTGCCTGTTACATACATTTGCATTTTGCACAAATACAATATACCCTTTTTGGCCATTTTTAATGGATTCAGGGTATAAAAAGACAGACGCTTCATGAAAAAAGAAATTCAGAATAATAATAGTTTAAACGATATTACAGTTAATGACAAGTTTCGAATTCCAAATATAGAAGAAACATTAAAAAAAAATAGATAGAAGTCGGTATTTTACAACCATCGATTTAGCAAAGGGATTTCACCAAATAGAAATGGATATATCTTCAATTAATAAAACGGCTTTTACAACAAAGACCAGCCAATACGAATTTAACCGTATGCCCTTTTCTTTGAAAAATTATCCATCATTTTTCTACAGATGTATGAATAATGTATATAAAGATTTAGTAAGCAAACATTGCTTAGTCTACTTGGATGGCATTAATGTGATTTCAACTTCGATTGAAGAGCACATCCATTTATTAAGCAGATTATTTGAAAGACTTAGAATAACATGAAATTACAGCTTGACAAATGCGAGTTCCTAAAAAAAAGAAACGGAATGCCTAATAGCCTCTGTCCACTAAACACAATTCTTACACATTTCTGAGAATGTCACATTTTTTGCAAAATGTGTAAAATGCGGCTTGTACGTTTCCCCATAAGAAAACACATTTTACACATTTTTCAAAAATGGTACATTTTCGCCCCGAACATTACGTGTTCTTTGCGATGATAAATCGAGATTTCTATCGATGTTGTGAAAAATGTGAAAGTATCATAACCATAAACAGCTCATATATCAACGAAGGCAAGCGGCAACTTTAAAAAAGAAATTTAAAATTATAATAATCGCACAGTTTTTAAAATTTAAAATAGGCGAAATGTCGAAAAGAGTCCCTAAAATGGAGCCCTTACTTAAAGAGCGCATTATTTGAGTTTTGGAAGAAAAACTTTGCGGCGCTAATGTAAATTAAAGCAACTCTATCAGCTGTTTATTTAAAGAAGCGGTATTTTCCCACTCACATGTTACCGATAACCGGTGGGACACCAATATGTGAAATTCGAAAATGTGACATTTCTTAAGCCAGTGGACAGCTGCTATAAGTTACATAGTAAATATAGAAGGTATCAAGCCCAACCCAAATAAAATTATAGCAATTCTAAATTTCTCAATGCCAATAATCAAAACTCAAATAAACTCATTTTTAGGATTGTGTGGATTTTATACAAAATTCATACCAGTAATTGCACACTTCGCAAAACCAATGACCTTCAGATTAAAAAATAATGCTAGGAAAATATAATATATGAAATTTATAAATCATATTCAATCATTCAAAAAATAAACAAGGAAGAGGCTCTAGTCGGGATCGCCCGTCTAAGGGATACTCTGAACCCCTTTTGTTCGAACACCAAATGCAGATCGCGCTACGCGCGCGTTTGCTTTAGTAGCTATACAAATACATTTAAAAAAAAAAAAAAAAAAAAAATAGTTTCCTCCGTAGGGCTCGGACTCGCAACAGGTCGCACTACTTGCCGCCGTCTCTACTCAACATCCGCTCCAATAATCGATCCTTAATGAGAAAAAAAAATTAAAATAGCTGCACAGAAAACAATACAATCACAATTGCAATGCTCTTGATAGAATTCAAAGAAGACGCGCATGTGTGCTTTATGTGCTATAGAATATTCGTATATTTTAAACAAGAAAGAGGTTCTAGTCGGGAGCTCCCGACTAGGGAATACCCTGAACCTTCTTAATGAAAATTTCTACAGTAAATCCTATTGTACCATAGAATATTTGTGTATCCTCAAAAAGTCAATTACATTTAAATTGTGGCTTAAATTGGTTGGCAATAAAAGTTGGGTTATTTACTTGATTTGTAGCTCTGTGGTGGTAGCGGGGAGGTGGCGATATGTATAACATGAAAGATACTTGATATATATTAATGGTTTTGGCGACCTTTCCATATTTAAAAATATTTGTTGGCTAGCTCGAGGTCCGGGCTGGTAAAAACAAACATTGAAACAATTTTATTTAATTTTTGCTTTCAATATATTTCGGTTGCACATCGGCAAACCGTCTTCAGGGCACTTACACCAAGATACAAAAATCAATTAACAATTAGATTACATTAAGATAAAGCATTAATTTGAACATTTTACATAATTATAATTTTACACGTATGCGATTTTTGACCTGGAGATTGAAACTGAAGCTGTTTGGCTGTTTAAGAGATGTCTGTACAAGTGAGCGAAATTTTCTGTGTCTGTCTTGTAGTTTAGTCGTTTGTTGGAGTGTGGTTCTTGTTGTAAGATTGTTGTTTCCTCGAAATTTGGCGTGTGATTGCTTCTCATGCAGTTGGTCATTAGTGCTGTTTTCTGTATATTATTTTGATGTCTTAATTTGAAGTCCGATTTATTTTGACTGATCCTTGTTTTCAGTTTCGATTTTGTTCTACCTATGTAAACACTATTGCACTTGTTGTTGTTTTCCCCGCCACATGGTATTTGGTAAATGACGTTGCTTTTGTCAATCAAGGGGATTTTTGATTTTATCTTGTTGAAGAACTTCTGTAATGTGTTCGTAAGTTTGTGTGCTACTTTTATTTCTTCTTTGTTGTAACAGTCTGAGTTTGTGAGGCGTTCTGATTGTCGCGGTACATATATTAGGCATTTGTATATTTTGTCAGGTTCACTTGGCTTATTCCTTTCAATTTGTCGACTTTTTAATAAAGTTTTGATTACGTTTTGTGGGAAGTCATTTTTCGTCAAGAGCTTTTTAATTTCATGTTCAATTTCTTTGTGGTATGTTGTATCCGATATGTTAATCATTCTTTTTATTCAGCCTAGTGCTGTATTGATTATCACACTCTTTGGGTGATTTTAATTGAAGTTGAGTAATCGTCCGGAGGCTATGGGTTTCTTATTCCACTTGATTTTGAGTGTGATGTCCAATCTGCTAACTATAGAGTCTAATAATGGTAATTTTCCGTCCTTTTCTAATTCCATGGTAAAATTTTTATGTTTGTGAAAGGAATTCAATTCTTTTAGAATTTTGTTGTATTTCAGTTTATTCTGTTATGGCAAACAGGTTATCTACATATTTAGTCAAAAGTCTTGGTTTGATTATTCATTTATCTGTAAATTATTATGTCAGCGATTACTGGGGAGGCCAGTGATCCCATTGGCATTCCTTTAAGTTGTGTGTATATTTTGTCCTCTTATTTGAAATATCGGTTTTCCGGAATGCAGAATCTTACTATGTCTATAAATAGTTGTTTTGGTATACTGGTGTGTTCTTGTAGTTTGATCAATTTTTGTCTCATTGTGTCAAGTGCTAATTCTATCGGTATGCTGGGAAACAAGGAGACTACGTTGAATGATACTAATGTTTTTTTTCCTCTAATGTGGGAATTGTTAACTTTTTCTTTGGAATCTACCGCGTTTTTATAGCCTTGCAGAGGGTATTATAATTTTGTCGTGAAATGTGTAACGCATAGAAGGAGACATCTCCAACCCCATAAAGTATATATATTCTTGATCAGTATCAACAGCCGAGTCGATATAGCCATGTCCGTCAGTCTGTTTCTAAGCGAACTAGTCTCTCAGTTTTAAAGCTATCTTTATGAAACTTTGAAGAAGTCCCTCTTTCTATACTATATCATATACCTGCCAGAGCAACGATCGGTCGAAAAGTAGGATCTTGTTTGAAAAACATTTTGTTTTTCAAGATATCTTGACCAAACTCGGCATTCATTAGTTTACTATGCTCCTCATATATATGCAAAATCCTATTAAGATCGGACCACTATATCATGTAGCTGCCATAGGAACGATCGGTCAAAAATTAAGTTGTTGTATAAATCAAAATGTTGTTTATCAAGATATCTTGACCAAACTCGGCATTTATTAGTTTTACTATGCTAGTCATATATACGCAAAATCCTATTAAGATCGGACCACTATATCATATAGCTTTTATAGGAACAATCAGTCGAAAATTAAGTTGTCGTATGAAAAAAAATTTTGTTTATCAAGATATCTTGTCCAAACTCGGCATTTATTAGTTTAATTGTGCTCCTCATATATATGCAAAGTCCTATTACGGTCGGGCCACTACATCATTTAGCTGCCATAGGTACGATCGGTCAAATATTAAGTTAAGGCACTACCTATTTACCCTGTGCTTTTTAGATACGGGTAAAGCACTATAAGCATTATGAATAGGTTGGGTCTGTAAGGGTATAAGATCTTCGGCGTGCCGATTTAATATATAATGATGGTTTTGGCGACCTTTCCACGATTTAAATATATATTTGGCTGTCTCGAGGTCCGGGTTTGTTTAAATAAAAACAATGAAACAATTTAATTGGAGTTTGCTTCCAATATATCTCAGTTGCACATCGGCAAACCGTCCACAGGGCAATTATTTTACACTTCTGCGCTTTTTGACGTGGAGATTCAAACTGAACCTCCTTCAAAGATTCCAAAAGTACAATTAATAAATTCCAACTAACATTGGTAAAATTCACTGAACTTAAATCAAGCTTAAAATTTTTGTTAAAATGTAGAAAATCTAATGTAATACCTAACTTCATCAAAAAGTTGACACAGCATTTATCCATACTGACCACTGACAAAAAAAAACCAACCTGACATAAAAAGAACATTGACTAGACACACACATTTTTACCATACAAAAATATTAAACCTACTTATAAAACACAAACACAACCTATTACAATTACAAAGAAAACATATGGGAAAAGCAAAAACAAACATAGAACAACTGATGACCACAGATGACGCTAAGGCGTTTTTTGAGAGCGAGAGAAACATAGAAAACAAAATAACAACAACACTTAAGAATAGACAAGAAACGAAACACGATAAGTTACGAGATCAACGGAACCTAGCCTTAGCGGACAACAAGAATCAAAGAGAGTGGTTCATAAACAAAACAAAAAAAGAATATCCGCCAACCGTAGAAGCGTTACTCGCTAAAGGGCCGAAGTTCGCTCTCCCAATCAGCAAAAGAGACTTCCCTCTCTTAAACTACATTGCCGACAGTGAAAAGATAGTACAAACCATAAAAGATAAAGAAATACAAGAGTCGGCGCGCAGAAAATTCTCTTTATTTGTACAATAGCATAAAACGAAGAACAACCAAAACACTAAGGATCGAGCAATCGAACAGACACGAAAATTATTGGAAGAAAATAAAAACATTAAATTCTATCGTCGGATAAGGGTAACAAAACCGTAGCAATGGATGTGGACGATTATAAAAATAGAATGACAAATATTTTAGACGACTAAGACAGGATCCGACATCAAGACTACAGACAAAGAATAACAACTTCGTGGCACAACTATTCAAGATGGGTGTTATCTCAAAGGACGAAAGAAATAAGATGACTACAACAACAGCGGTACCTCCGAGGATATACGGACTACCAAAAATACATAGGGAAGGAACACCACTTAGACCGATATGTTCGTCCATCGGATCTCCATCTTACGGGCTGTGAAAATACATAATAAAAATACTACAAAATCTGACAATGGACTCTAGATACATACAACATTAAGAACGCGGTAGATTTCAAAGACAAAGTTAGCAATACCCAATTCCCAAAATTGAAAGGAATAAGTTAACAGAATCTGACAAAATATACAAATCCCTTATATATATACCGCGACTATCAGAACGCCTCACAAACTCAGACTGTTACAACAAAGAAGAAATAAAAGTAGCACAAGAGCCTATTAATACATTGCAGAAGTTCTTCAACAAGATTAAATCAAAAATCCACATGATTGACAAAAGCAACGTCATTTACCAAATACCATGTGGCGGAGAAAACAACAATAAGTTCAATAGTGTTTACATAGGTACAACAAAATCGAAACTAAAATCAAGGATCTGTCAATATAAATCAGACTTCAAAATAATATACAGAAAACAGCACTAATGACCCACTGCATAAGAAGCAATCACACGCGACATTTCGTGGGAACAACAATCTTACAACGATAACCACACTACAATAAACGACACACATTGGAAATGCTACACATAATTAACACACCCACCACCAACGACTAAACTACAAGACAGACACAGAAAATTTCGCTCGCTTCTGCAGACATCTCTTAAACAGCCAAACAGCTTCAGTTTCAATCTCCACGTCAAAAATTGCAGACGTGTAAAATTATGTATGTTGAAATGTTCAAATTAATGTTTTATTTTAATGTAATCTAATTGTTAATTGTTTTTTTGTATTTTGGTGTTAGTGCCCTGAAGACGGTTTGCGGATGTGCAACCGAAATATATTGAAAGCAAAAATTAAATAAAATTGTTTCAATGTTTGTTTTTACAAACCCAGACCTCGAGCCAGCCAACAAATATTTTTAGATACTTGATATATCTCTATATATAAAACTGTTTGTCCTGGCTGACTGACCAAACCGTAAGAGCTAGGAAGTTGAAATTTTCACTGTAGTTACCTTTAGTGATGAAGGTGCACGTTAAGACGGGGTTTCGGAAAATTCCACCCGTAAGTATGGAAAAATCGAGAAAAACGTTTGTATGAACCTTTTTTGATTACCATCCGATCGGCCTCAAACACAATTTCAAAGTTCTTTGTTCAAATTCATTTGAGGAGCGTTCACACTTTTCCAAAAATGTATTCCTCCTTGGTGGAAATGGGGGTCAAAGATTTGGTGGATGACGTTTCGCGCTGAAATTCAATTTCAAGGATCTATATGAAAAATCAATTGAAACGTGTATCACATTTTTCGCAGAATGAAAGCATCCTCGAAACAAAGTCGATTCTAAGACATTTTTGGTGAAGTTTTGAGTTTAGTCCGATTCGCTCCAAACTAATTTTCAGAGCTCTACATAAGAACTTAGTAAATACGTGTTTCAGCGATTTGGGAAATTCGACCCGTAAGTATGGAAAAATCGCGATAGGCGTTTGTATGAAATTTTTTTGTTTACGTTCTTTGTTTCAAGGTTCTTTTTTGAAATTCATTTGGGGGGTGTTTCACCCTTTCCAAAAATGTGTTCTTCCTTGGTGGAAATGGGGGTCAAAGATTTGGTGGATGACGTTTCGCGCTGAAATTCAATTTCAAGGATCTATATGAAAAATCAATTGAAACGTGTATCACATTTTTCGCAGAATGAAAGCATCCTCGAAACAAAGTCGATTCTAAGACATTTTTGGTGAAGTTTTGAGTTTAGTCCGATTCGCTCCAAACTAATTTTCAGAGCTCTACATAAGAACTTAGTAAATACGTGTTTCAGCGATTTGGGAAATTCGACCCGTAAGTATGGAAAAATCGCGATAGGCGTTTGTATGAAATTTTTTTGTTTACGTTCTTTGTTTCAAGGTTCTTTTTTGAAATTCATTTGGGGGGTGTTTCACCCTTTCCAAAAATGTGTTCTTCCTTGGTGGAAATGGGGGTCAAAGATTTGGTGGATGACGTTTCGCCCTCAAGTTCATTTTCAAGGATCTATATGAAAAATCATTTGAGACGTGTTTCACATTTTTCGTAAAATCTAAGCTCCTTTGGTAGAAATGCGATTCAAAGTTTTTTTTGTGCGAAGTTTTAAGTGGTGTCCGATTTGCTTTAAACTTATTTTCAAAGCTCTACATAAGATCTAAATGAATACGTGTTTCAGCATGGTTAATTAGCGAAACAGTGGTTAATTAGCGAAAAACGTTGGTATAAAACTTTTTTGCTAACCATCGGCCTCAAACTAATTTTCAAAGATCTTTGCTCAAATTCATTTGAGGGACGTTTCGTACTTTTTTGAAAATCCATCCCTACTTGGTGGAAATGGGGATATGGTGGGTGACGTTTCGCGCTTAAATTCATTTCGAAGGATCCATAAGAAAAATCATTTAATACCCGTTTCACATTTTTCGCGGAACCGAAGCATCCTCGGTAAAAAGGGCAATTGAAAGATTTTTTTTGGTGTCTTAATTTTATTTCCGATTTGCTTGAAAATTATTTTCAAAGCTCTACATAAAAACTTCATGAATACATGTTTCAACGATTTGGGATATTCCACCCGCAACAGTGGTAAACTGACGGAAAACGTTTGTATAAAAGTTGTTTGATTACCCTCCGATCAGTTTCAAAATCATTTTCAAAGCTTTTTATAAACATATGTTTTATACGTGCCACGGGCAAGACCGGGTTATACTGAAACTGAGTAAGTTATCGATTATCGGAAACAAACTCGATCTGCGTAGGCACTAGGAGGACATACAGCTAAAATTTCAAGTCTCTCGCTCTTATAGGTTCTGAGATCCTTGCGTTCATACATACGAACGGACGGACAGACGGACGGACGGACAGACGGACGGACAGACGGACGGACGGACAGACAGCCGGACATGGCTGGATCGACTCGGCTATTTATGCTGATCAAGAATATATATACTTTATGGGGTCGGAGATGCTTCCTTCTACCTGTTACATACATTTACATTTTGCACAAATTCAATATACCCTTTTTACCCATTTTCAATGGGTTCCGGGTATAAAAAGACAAATGATTTAAAATTGTATTTTATTTATTGCTACTTAATGGCTTTTAGCCATATTTTAAGGGTTCAGGGTATAAAAAAAAGATCCCTCAATAGGACTCGAACACGCGATGGGCCACACTTCTTGCCACCACCGCTACTCAACAGCTATACCAAAAATTAAGTCTTGATGAAAACAACGTATTAAAAAAGCAACACAGAAAACAACAAAATCTCTATTACAATGCTGTTGATATAATTCAATAAAGACGCGTATGAATATGTATGTGTACATGTATACAGAAAACAAACACGAGGCCAGCCAAAACACGTTTTGTTTGTGTTTCTTAACCAATCTTAATGTAATTTTTTACAGTACATCTTATTGTTCTATAGAGAATTTGTGTGCTCTCAAAAAGTCAATTGCATTAAAATTGTGGCTTAAATTGGTGAACAATACAAGTTGGTTTATTAACTTGATTTATAGCTTTGCAGTTGTAGCGGAGAGGTGGTGATAGCTGTAAAATTAAACGGGGGAAGTTATCGATTATCGGAAACAAACTAGTACTGCGCGGGCACTAGGGGAGCCTACATACCATATTTCAAGTCTCTATCTCTCTAGGTTCTGAGATCCTTGCGTTCATACATACGGACGGACGGACAGACGGACATGGCTAGATAACATGGCCGTAAATAACTGGTTCGCTTGACGTCAGTTTTATCATTAAATTTTATTGAAAATGGTCATAGCATAACTTATTTAAAGCTAACATAGTCAGAGAGGGAGAGCGTACTCATGCATATACATTTGCATTAAAGTATAAGTGCGCGTGCAGCTATGTACTTCTCGTATGGTCAGCGCTTAAGTCGGCATTAGAAGGTCAAGTGGCTTATCGAGTCACTGACTTGCGCTTATGTTTTGATTTGTTTGTTTTTATCCATTGTTGTCATTGGCAATCTTTAAGATAGTAACAACGTGGTACAATGCGCACGCACAATGCGCACGCAGCATACCCTACACAACATAAAAGCGCCCCATATGAAACTACAACGTTAGAAGATAAAACACCTAAGAGGCTCACGCTACAAGCTCATTTGCTTTAGCAGTAATGAAAATAAATTTAAAAAAAAAGATATTTCCCCCATTCGAAAACGAACCCTTATTAGTCCGCATAGATTGTAAAATTCATATTCAACGAAGAACAAAAATAGCAGCACGTACACCCAGTTCATTTCCATCAGTAGATCTTATTGTATTTCAAATATTTTCATATTCTCAACAAGACAGAAAATTATGGCTTAAATTGGTGGGTAGTTCAAATTGGTTTATTTATTTTTTATTCAAAGCTATGGGGTGGTGGCGATTGCTACAAAATGAAAGATACTAAATATATATATGCTATTCATGGCGGGTCTTAAGTGGTGGGCTAAGAAACATGTAGTGGTCTGTGCTCAGGAGATTGTTCAAAAGCGGGATTCGGTCTACGATGAATCCAACGACTACTTTATCGATATGATAGCCCGAATGAAACAGGCCTGGTATGATCCGGCGCGGGAGCTGCTCCGTATATATGAAAACGCCGCCCCTGAATATATGCTTTACGTGAGTAGAAAAGAGTTCTCAACCTATTTCCAGCTAACTGCGATGGGTTTAGAAGATAGGGTCAAGACCGCACACCCAGAACCCAGTAACATAATAGACGGTGGTAGCACCGGCAACGGGGCCAGGGATGCCAGTCCGAAAGATGGCCTGCCGCTTCAGGCAATCAAACAGCGATAACATGGAGAAAGTAGCGGAGGCAGGGCACGAAGGTCGAAAGAGGCAGCGGGTAGGGCTGCAGCACGTCTTGACGAGTAGGTGCAGTTGATCCAGGCAGATGGTTTTTAGCCATTGCGTAAGCCGGGCAGCGCCCCATTCGTCATTGTCAAGAAAAAGACTGGAGAATGTCGTATGTGCCTAGATTATCAGCAACTGAATGAGCACTACATTTCGGACGATTACTCCGTACCTATCAACCACATCCTTGAACGGTTGCGCCATGGAGATGTCCATTGGTCTACTTTCGGCCTGTACCACCTTTCAACGAGCGTTGAATACAATGACAGAACCGGAGATGGAGCCGCATGCGTTCGTCTAACTAGACGGCATGGGCAAGAAGAGAAATAGCTTGAGAGAACAGGAAAAAGGGCAAATTCTTTAAGAGTATATGTCTATAAATTCGGTGAAAGTGAAGGGTATATGTAACCTTAAGACCTCGACTAATTGCAAGGAGTTGCGACAGGTCCTCGGGATGGCCACGTAACATAGGAATTACTCAGTTTCGCAACTCATGTACAGCCGTTGACGGAACTCCTGGTCGTGGGGAGTGGAACATGTGGAGGAACAGCGTCAGTTGAAAGAGAGGCTGATGACTGTTTTTATTCTGGATTGTCCCAAATTTTCGACCTCGTTCATCTTGCAGACTGACGCGAGCGACATCGACCTCGGTTCGGTGCCAAATATATGAAGTGGTGCGAGGTCTGCCAGGAATTTAAAAGTGGACAACTATGTCAGTATTGTGCGTTGGTATCGTCAGACCCTTTTTGCTATCGAAAACACGATGTTGTTGGTGTTTCACGAAGCGTTCTTCAAACGGGTGAAATTGGTCCCCCTCAGGAGCGCTTCAGAAGTGCTCCTGCTGACGTTGTTCCGAAAGTGAATGGTGAGTAAATTTGGGTTACCGTAGAGGTTTGTGTGCGAAAACGGGGTACAGCTTACCAGTGGAAGTTTCAAGTCATTTCATTTGTGACGGATTCGACCAGTTTAAGCCCAGCTTTTCTCATACAAGGCAGAGAGCCGCGCCTGCCCACAGAATTACTCCGGTCTAGTTTGAGGGAAATTTTCGGCAATTTACAACGTGCCTCAAAAGACATGGGCAGGCACTACAACCTATCCATCACTTACGGTAGCACCAACTTCGTTAAGGCACAAAGCCAATATTTTTAATAAAAGTTTATGGCTAGTAGCCAAATCTTACGTAATTGTGAGATTAGTTTTTTAATGTTACGGGCGACGATCGCTTCAAGCGTCGCCAGTGATCGGATGCTCGCCACTGCTCGCGAAAGTACAAATTTACTTGGGCAGTGAAGAGATAAAGCTTCAAAGCAAAGTTGCGAAAGCTAGTGGTGGAATGGGGCCTGGAATGGAGATATCCGCCGAGCTTTAAGGAAGCGACGATCAAGGATCTGTAGCAGAGAAGAGGAAAAAAGTGTTTTCCAAGGTTGGGTACGCGCATTTTTGCTTTATCCATGAAATGCATGCTTTATTTAAATGATATAATACCCTATAGCTAGTATAACGATAACTTTTGCAGGAATATTAAAGAATTAAATAATTTTTACACAAGACGCATCTTGTGCAATAACTATGTTAAATCAAGTAAGAGGTTCTAGTCGGGCGCTTCCGACTAGGGAATACCCTGAACCCTCTCTGAGGTGGTAGCGGGGAGGTGGCGATAGGTATAAAATGAAAGATACTTGATATATATATAATATTCTAGAAGCAACATATCATGTTTGGTGACTCTAGCTCTTATTATTTACCCAATTTGCTCAAAAAACAGGATGTCGATATCGATTTTTATCGATTGCTTGGAAACGGGGTAAGTTATCGATTATCGGAAACAAACTCGATCTGCGCAGGCACTAGGAGCACCTACATTCTGACATCCTTGCGTTCATACATACGGACAGACGGACGGACGGATGGACGGACAGACAGACGGACATGGCTAGATCGACTCGGCTATTGATGCTGATCAAGAATATATATACTTTATGGGGTCGGAGATGCTTCCTTCTGCCTGTTACATACATTTGCATTTTGCACAACTACAATATACCCTTTTTATCCATTTTCAATGGGTTCAGGGTATAAAAATAGCACACATAGATTGATTTCACTTTTGTTTTTGGACAGTGTATGCTCGACAAAAGTTCTTGTCTCAGGCAATGGCGTGCAAGCACGTTTGGTTTTATGCGTGAATTATTCATGTATAAGAACTTTAATATGCAAATATTTATTAATTAATGCCACCAATTATAAATAATAAACATTACTAATACAAAGAATCATGTCGGTTAAGTTTGTTGATGGTGGAGAGGGGAATGTCCACGTCATTCGGATAAGTGCCGTCTCAAATCTGAAATTAAAGGTTGTTGACATATGAACAAATAATTAGCACCACAGGATGGGCGGGAGCGCCATGCCAAGAACAGCAAAGCCACCGATTTATATCTGATTTGTTGTTAGTGAGTTTTAGTAGTTTTATCTCATCTTAATGAGAGTACTGGTTGGCCGGCACTGTCCCTCGAATGACAAACCGACATGTAACAAAATATATATATGAAACTTCGGCTTGAATATATAATCGCAATCAATTTAGAAGCCCCCAATTAAACAAAATTAATCATAGATTGTATAAACTTATAGAATTTTTCATGGCGTCCCCAGACAGCATAAAAGGAAATGAAACCATGAACATTAAGTGTGCAAGAGCATTCACTTATTTTCAATTCGTTGTGTGCATATAACTTTTTAACGTCATTTGGAACATATATTGCGCATTTCTGATAATAACCTATGAATTGGTATAAATAATAAACTGGATTTTTATTTTACATGAATAAATATCATTAAGCGTTTGAATAATAGTATAATTATACGGAGAACCTACAGATAGATATATATAGTTACAGCATTAATATATTAGACCCGAGTGGAATCCTTTTATTCACATGAAGAATATTATGGTGAGCTAAAAGTGTCCTGCATGCTAACGAAAGCTCGAATAATAAAGCCTCTAATTTCTGCAGCGGTTGTAGGTGAAAATTCCGTTCTTCACGGTCGAATGCTATTATTGTTTTAAGACAATATTTGGAAAAACCAAACGAGCCGGAAGGCCGTAATCCACTTGCATATTGGATGGTAGTAAAGTTCAGTAATTGTTAATATAAGCTACAAGTTTTTAATACTAGGACCACTATTATTTTCCCTCTTCTCCGCAGACATGCCGACTCCAAACGCACATGCCCTTGGAATGCCTTCGCGAACTCTCCTAATGGCCTCATATGCCGACGACTTCTGCGCAATGGTCAGCGCCAGATCACCAGTGGTTGCTGCAGATCCTGCGCATCTGGCTTGACGCTGGAACGTCAAACTAAGCCCTGCCAAAAGCGCCACTGTGTGCTTAACAATTAGAAGAGGAGTACCGCCAGCGCTGAGGCTAAACGGACTGACGCTAAACCAAGAGAGCGAAACAAAATTCTTGGGCGTCACCCTTGATAAGCGTTTAACTTTCGCCAGCCACATTAGAGGTGTCGTGCAACGCTGCCGAAATAAACTGGCCAAGCTAAATTGGCTGCTCAACCCTCGCAGCAAACTTTCGCTTGCAAGTAAACGACTTGTCTACATACAAATTGTGGCACCCATCTGGCAATACGCCATACAGATCTGGGGCTTGGCTGCTCCTTCAAACAGGAAGAGACTCCAATCCCTTCAAGGCTATCCGCCGGATGGCAGGTGCGCCATATTACGTGCGCAACGGCGTCCTCCACAGAGATCTGCAGATCCCCTGGGTCGAAGACCAAATCAGGACCCACTGCGCCCTATACAACAACCGGCTAGCCACACACGACAACAGGCTCGCAAGTTCTCTCCAAGGTGCCCGCCCCATCAGGAGATTAAGGAGAAGGACACTTGAACAGATACTCCACCCCTCCTCTCCTCAAAGATAACATTTAGCAAAGCTGGGCAAATAATTTCAGATCGCAAAAACTTGAACGACTTTATCTTAGCTTGATGTCAAATGAATTGTATTTGAAATGTTACTTTTTTTTTTAAAGAAAAGTATAATGTTTCGTTGTTGCACTTGACATTATTCGCAGCATCGATATTTTGCGTAGTTGATTGCACTCGGTATTATCGGCTACGCCGATATCTTTTTGTCATAAGGGCAGAGTATTGGGGGTGAAGTTCGGCACATAGTGGCGCCCAATTAATTGAAGCGTGGCAACGCCCGGCTTGCGAACCACGGCGCCGAAAGGGGAACAAAAAATGCGATTTAATATATCACATACCTGCTGCACGACTGCTTATCGTAGCACACCCGGTTATAGGTTTATTTGCGTGGGTACCTTGTTCCCAGTGAAGCAACGATTACCACATAATTGTCTCCATTCCTTTTTTTTGCGGCGACTGGCGATAACTTTTGGCCGTACTTTCGTCGTCTGGTCCGTTTATTGTTGTTTTATAAAAAGTATTCTGTAAAAAATTAAAGTTTAGAAATTAATATCCATTGTTATAACTATAAGGTGGTGCAAATAATTACACGCAACTGTTGAAGTTGAAGAGAAATGTCCGTTTGCATGAGAGTGTAAACAGCAGAGTGAAGAAATGAAATAAGTATTAACATTAATTGGTAATAACTATAAGAAATAAAACTAATTATACGCAAGTACTGAAAAAAAAATAATGTCCGACAAATTATCCAGTGATGGGGAGAGGGGGCACGACTGCCGAGACGGGCTGATGAAGGTGTGAAGTGACCAAAATGAGGAAGACGAGATCAGGTGATCGTCTCAGGTAGGCTGGGTTCGAAACCGTGACTCTCACGTCTCACCTTTGTGAGATTACATTTACTTGTTTGTTACAGCTCATTGAGTAATAAAGAGAAAGAGCAGGCGTTTGGTTCAAAAGCTCTTTTTAGAAATACTTCCTGAGCGAAAACGAGGTTGCAAACAAAAATTGCAAACACAACACTCGGCTGCCTGCAGCACTTGTGCCGTTGCCCCGTTCCTTTTTGTTTCGGATGACAGCCTATGATAAGGTTCTGCACTCTTCTAACTTATTGTCGTTGTTTCTAAACACTGATATGCCTATAATTCGCAAAGTCACAAAGTTACGCCATCTTCTTCTCCACTTGCTTTCAACTTGCAAGCAGCCTGGCAGATTTTTATAATTTTTTATTTTTGGACTAGCAAAGCACCCTTTCTCTAAACATGATATATTGACTATTACTGTGCAACAATTTTTACAATCAAAGATAATTATTTTATTTAGACATTATGTATCATCAATATAAATATATAATATCAATGCCTCGACGCGCTTAGATGTTGTGTCTCAACACTCACATTTTGGTGCAAGTGTACATGTATGTATGTGTCTGCCAAGCCAAGGGAAGTCTATGAATTTAAGAAGATTGCAACATTCTGTTGCGCATGTGACGTCACAGCCCAAGGCTTTTTATGTGCGATCATTCGTATTTAAAATGATTACATATGTCAATCAATTATTTACTATAAAGGACCCTATTCATAAATTATTTAAATGTACGTTATAATAGTAGAAATATATACTAAACATCACAAAAAATAAAATTCTATGAAATGTGACGTCATAGTTTCATATGTTAACGTGCCGTGCGCGTAACCCTTTGATTTGAATGGCTTGCTGGAATTCAAATTTTCTACCTACTTGCGCCGAAACTCGGCTCTTCAACAACAACATTAGTACCCAAATTATGCTGTGGTTGTTTCTACGCGCTGCCTTGTAGGAACGACAGAGAAACCCGCTAAGAACACAGTTGCATTATTTGTCCCTTTTCTTTGCACTGAGTTTCCTATGTCCTCATCATGGCTCACAAACCTCTTGTCGATCAAAACGGGGAACGCAGAAAAATTGGAATTTCGTGCGCACTGTTGTTATCTGGCAAGTGATTTGTTGTTGCTTCCTATGGTAAATGAGCTTTTTTTTTGGGTTTGATTTTGCGTTTGCGGACCATCTCGATCTATGTCTCGTGGTTTTTATAGCGGTGAAAAAAGCTCAAAGTGTCAGTTCAGCTCTTTCTCTTTGTTACTCAATGGTTACAGCTGTTAGTTGGTCTTGTGTAGGTCTTTTTTGCAACAGAAGTTGTAGCTGTACACACAGAGAACCGATGAGCCAGACGGCGCTGCCCAAAGAAAAACAGGTAGTCACGTAACATCTTGTTAATATAACTACAGTACGACCTCGCTCAACGCAACCCTCGTTATACGCAACTCCTCGATAATTGCAACACCCGATAACAATGTGAGCTCAGTTAATGCAACTTAAAAAAAAAGTTACCTCATTTACCGCAACTTCCAAGGAAAATTGTATGTTTTAACATTTTTTATTCCACGCATGATGCATGTATGTATGACTGGTTCCTGCGCGCATTCAGTTTGATGGAATTTATTTCGCGATCTGTTGTAATTAAACATCTGAATAAACTTACAAAAGCACAAAAATGTGAATTCCTAGAAAAAAAATCCTAGCCTATTAATGGTTTTAACACCTGCATTAAATGGAATGCACAGACGGAACTCCCTTTAAATGAAATTTGAAACTTCAAGATCTTCGCAAAACAGCTGTTTAGAAAAGTATAAATTGTAAAAAAGTACAGACCACAATTTCTCAATTTTTCAAAAAATAAATAAAGTAAAATGAAATCCTTGCCTTGAACAGAGAACTATTCGATTTACTTTAATTTTAATGGTTAGCAAAAGAATTTCTTTTTGGAAATATGTCTCGTGGCCAACACAAAATTTTCCCTCGGTTTTTGCAACCACCTCAGTTTTCGGAATTGGCCAAATTTTAATAGTTTGCGTTGAGTGAGGTCGTACTGTAATGTCTTCATATTATTTTCATTTTAAAACATCGATACCATCGATTTATTGCTTAAAAACAGTCGAAAACATCAATGGTCTCAGATATCGATGTTTTCCAGCTTTATCATTCATTCCAAGTACAGTGGACTGCAATCACCTCATCTCATTTTCAACTTTTGATGATCGATCACTGTTAGAGCATGCCATGTCTGTTCAACGTTTGAGTACTTGTAAGATACTGATTTATTCTTACGAATCCTAGGTCTTATATACTAACAGAGTGTCTTATTTTAGGTCTTTATCGGCAGCAGCGGTCATAAACTATTGTGTTTAATTAGGGTCTTTTTTACCCTTGCTACTTATTATTCCAACATATTTCTTAGCGTAGGTCACGTTCAGAATCTTAAGCGACCACTTGTGCGCTATCATTTTTTATGCTGCTGGTTGCAGTAGTACAATATGGTGTGAGATATATGTATTTTTACCGAGGGTCAAAGTGAGACTCGGTGTCAAGTGTTCCTCTGTGAACATTCTGCGGAGGGCCGACAAAGGTGATGGCTTGTTTTTTTGTTACAGTTATTTTTCTTATAATATATACATTAATAATTACGACTAAAATTAATACAATTATAAATGAAGCATGTCCAGATACGTGGTGGAAGTTTAAACCCTTACTTACTTAACAGTTTATTTAATTCCTCAGAAGTGCTAATCCTAGTCGCTGTCAATGGATCCCACGTAACTGTAGGTATATCTTTTAATTCTCCTATGTAAGAGGGAATAATAGTTTCCTGCCTTTCTGATTGCATCTTATGGTGAGCAATCAACAACTTGTCTTCCGTTCTAGCCGTTCAGTCAGATCTAATTGATAATATCCCTTACTCTGGCAAGACTACTATTTCTGGTGGTGTTTTTTCACAGTGGATCCTATGTATGTATGTTTTGGATTTTACTATCGATATATAAACACAATTTGATGGTCTATTTGGTTTAAAAGGTGACGTTGCGCTCGTGCTATCGCTAGCACTGCTCCAAGGCCAATTCCTTTCACACACCCGCTTGTGTGATTGCCATTTTTGGCATTTGTTTAATGTTGATTCAATTATTAGATGGTAAGAATTCATCTCAAAGTTATATACTAAATATTCGGAACTTAACTGAATCATAATCATTTGTCCATCTTTTTTTTTTGTACTCGTAAAATTCTAAATAAATGGGAAGGGTGTCTACTGAACAATGGTATTTTGGCATTTATGACAAGTTTATTGTCTATGAAAATACCCTTTGCCTTTAATTTCCTTAATTTCTGTATTTGTTCTCTTTCCTGGAGTACTAATTTTTCGGATAGGCTATATTTTAGTCGCCTATGATTTATGTCTCCTGTTTGTATTTTGTCACATTCATCAATTAAGAAGTTAAGTTGTTTATTTATTATGAAGAAGCTGATAGATTCTTTATAAACATAATAGCTCTCATTGAGAAGTTCGGTCATATTTTCAATTCGTTGATTCATATTTTCAAAATTTCTATTTATGTCCTCTGTAGTCTTTTTTAATATATTTGCTGTTGAGTCGATTACTGACGTCTGTGTCTTCTGCAACTCGTTTAAGTTTTGTTGATTTTGAAGTAATGTTAGATTGTTGTCGCCTATTACCCATTTAAGGTGATATTTTACTGACTCGACTCCGGCCTCCCAAATACCTCCGAAGTGAGGTCCTGCCGGCGGGATAAAATGCCACTAGATTTTTTCATTTTCTAGTTTCGGGGCAATCTTATTGTTACTTTGGATCGCTTTTAGAAATTCTAGATCTAGCTTCCCTGATGCCCCTACGAAATTATTTCCATTGTCGGAGTATATGTGTCTCCTTAGTACTGCTAAAAATGCATCTGATGTTAAATCACTAACCACTTCTAGGTGAATTGCTTTTGTGGCCATACATACGAATACTGCTATACCCTTTATATATTTTCTGTCCCCGAGCTTTTGAGCATCTAATGTTGTATGGTCCTGCATAGTTAACACCAGTATTTAAGAATGGAAAGGATAATGATAGCTTGGATAAAAAATAGTACAAATAAAAACAAGTTCATACGAAAAAGATCTGAAGAAATAAAAAATACAAATATAAATTGGGGTCATGTTAAATCAGAAAATAATCCAGCGGATGTGGCCTCAAGGGGAGTTTGTCCAAGTAAGTTAAAAGAGTGCCAAATTTGGTGGAAAGGGCCAGAATGGCTATCAAAGTCTAAAGAAAATTGGCCAACAGAACAGACGGTCAAAGACATAATAGTCAATACAATATTATTAAATGTCGGAAGTATCATACAAGCTATTCTTGCTTACAAAAATTAGAAAGGATAATAGCTTATATACTAAGATTTATTGCAATCAAAATTTCAAAGGAGGTGTTTCCATCCCATCTAACAGTAGAACAACACACAGTAGAACAAATAATGGGGAATCCCCCGAAATATAGGACAATGGTGCATCATCGAAACCATACAACTGTACTTCAAGCTTTATGCTGGATTGTAACCATCTTGGGATTCTTGTGTCTTCTAATAATGTTAGGTTTTTTCTACACTCTTCCCATTCATTTGCATCTTCCATGCTCAGTTTGTCATCCCTATCTTTGTCTATTAACCATAATTTTTGCATGAATAATTTTCCCACAACAGTAACCGGGGCTAGCCAACCTAATGTGTAATATATCTTAGCAAGTGTGGATAATACTTGTCTTTTACGTATGTTTTCTGAGCGCTCACAATTGACCTTTAATTTGATTTCGTCTTTCAAGGGTTCCGACTGTAGTCCTAATGTTTAAACAGACTCATTTTCTTCAATCGCTATTACTTTATTTACCTCAGTATTTTCTACATGCTCTATAATCTCTTATTTATTTGCAATCCATTTTCTCAAATTAAAACCTGCTTCCGCTAGCTCCCAAAAAATTTATTTTTTTTCTTTTGACAGACTTGTATGGAGTATGCTCCTGACATCAGATCATCCATATAAAAGTCATTTCTGATTGCTTCCCCAATGATTTGATTTTTACAATTATATGCTATCTCTACCAGCACTCTTATTGCTAAGTATGGGGCTGAGGCAGTACCGTATGTGTTGTGAGTTTGTAATTTTTAATTTGCTGTTTTGGAGATTCTCTCCACAGAATATATAAATATTGTTGATCCTTTTTGTCAACATTAATCTGCCGATACGTTTTTTTCTATATCTGCAGAGACGGCAAACTGCCACTTGCGCCATTTTAATACGACGTCGAAAATATCTTTTTGGACTCATTTAAACTTTTGCTGTTCGTGGTTTTTGCGGATGCATTGAACACTACTCTCAATTTGGTTGTGAGACTAGAGTCTCTTAACACTGCTTGATGAGGTAAATAATACTTCCCCTTTTCGTTGGACTCGACCATATGTCCTAAGTCCTTATATTCTTTTAAGAAATTGCTGTAACTTTCCTTCAGCTGTGTATTTCTTTTGAATTTTTTCTCTGAGATTAGAAATCGTGCCATTGCTTGTGGTGTAGTGTGTATATGCCTAAAAGTAACACCCAGTATTCATATATAAAGTATGTGGCACTTTTTCACAATAACAAATATAAATTAAACAAACCCAGAGCCACTCTATGTATTGGCTCTGGCTCATATTACGCAGCGCGAGTCACTAGCCCCGCACGCTGACCATTTATGTTTACGCTGCATATCCCACGCTCCGTCTGAGCGCATTCCATGAGCAACATATATGCTCACTAACACAGGCATATGCAAGCTACTCACTCTCCCTCTCTTTGTAGCTGTTAACCAATAACAGCATAAGAACATATACATATGTATCCATAGGCTAAGCGCATAACATTGACTTTGAATAAAACGATTCATATAAAACAACCTAACCAGCACAGACGTGCTAAAATGAACTTGACTTTAAATATTCGTAATAACAATATTACATGGCAACCGTGCCAAGTGTCATGCAACGTGGGAAAAATAAATAAACGACAACAACAACTGTGGCAGGTGCAGCAGCACGACAACAACTACAAAAACAGCGGCGGAAAATAACACAATCATAAATTTCTGAGTGAGTATGGTGTGGCTTTTGTGCATATTATGTCCTTACGCATCACTCTTGATGAGTACAGGACGCGCCAACTTCTAGCCAGAGAAGCGGCTAACAAAGAAGTTAAGATAAAACAAAAGAAACCAAGAAATCGTGGTGGCTTACGGCTGCGCATAAAGTAGCGCAAATCCGAAATTATTAAAGTGTTATATAATAACACACAGCCCCGGACTTGGGAAAACGCCAAGAAACTAGCCAAACACAAGCCGATACACCTGCTCCTCACCCTGGACCACTATATGCCCCAGCTTGTGCGACGACCAGCACCGGCAACGCTGACCGCTCCAAGGCAGCCAAATAAAAAAAAGAGAGGGGAACAACACGACATCAGCAGCAGCAGAAGAAACAACATTATTTAAGATAATATTTAAACTTTATATAATTTGTAATGACGCCCACTGTGTTGTGTGCGTCAAGGTAGAGTACAACCACTAACCATACATACATACATATGTTTGTGTTGTGTGGATATGCACACAAATAGATCACGGCGTTTGTCGCGAGCCAGAGGTTTTTCTTCAATTGTGTGCCCTTTGTGCCTGTGGTAGCAAAAGGAACACACATTCAAATGCTCTATCATATATTTCTTCGTCCAGTAAGGTAAAATGAGAAGAATCTGATCTATATTTATTAAATAAACAATTCATTGACCTAAATAAAATAAATATATTTATTTTCTTTTTACAGTAGGGACTTATTTTGTTTAAAATACAAATATATCTAAGTCGTATTTCTGCAAGGGTAATTTATCGTCGGCTTGTCGAAAAATTCTAAGAAAATTCAAATTTTGCGATTTACTACTTGTGCACACGCACACTCTTTCGACAGAGCAGTCGTGTGATATTATAAAAGGGTTTGGCCTGTTTATCTGCAAATTGGCTATTTTCCATGCTTGTTGTAGGGGTATGCGTGCTTGGCAGGCCCAAAAAGTTATCATGCTCAAATGCCAACGTTCAGGTACCCTTACCCCTACAACAAGCATGGAAAATAGCCAATTTGCAGATAAACAGGCCAAACCCTTTTATAATATCACACGACTGCTCTGTCGAAAGAGTGTGCGTGTGCACAAGTAGTAAATCGCAAAATTTGAATTTTCTTAGAATTTTTCGACAAGCCGACGATAAATTACCCTTGCAGAAATACGACTTAGATATATTTGTATTTTAAACAAAATAAGTCCCTACTGTAAAAAGAAAATAAATATATTTATTTTATTTAGGTCAATGAATTGTTTATTTAATAAATATAGATCAGATTCTTCTCATTTTACCTGACTGGACGAAGAAATATATGATAGAGCATTTGAATGTGTGTTCCTTTTGCTACCACAGGCACAAAGGGCACACAATTGAAGAAAAACCTCTGGCTCGCGACAAACGCCGTGATCTACTTGTGTGCATATCCACACAACACAAAACTTATGTATGTATGTATGTGTGTAGATCTCGGGGTTTTGTGAGAAGATATGCAGGGAGAAAGAGATGCACACAAGTGCGCAAAGCAATGAGTAAGGGCGAGGCAAATGCGTATACACATATGTATTTGGGCTGTAAGCATTTAAAACAGGCATACATACATATATTAAGAAAAGACATCAGCCGCAGCGACGATGTGCGCTGAGCGAGATGCGGCTTCATACTGAACGTTCGGCTTTCGAGGCCGGCGTTCGGCTGCCGCTCTCAGCAGTCTTACTCTATCTGGGCACACTAAAATGGTCTCAGGCACCCATGGGGCTCACTCGTTGCGATAAATCCTGCTTCGATTAAAATGCTGTTTGGAGTATCTATGCATTGTATGGTTAGTGGTAGTATTATTATATACTTATATACACAAAAGAAAGGCCTTCTGCCTAAATATAATAGTAAAAATACTAAGCCCAAAATAATGAAAATATAATATTCATTTGCAACAGTTTTCAATTTTCAAATACAAAATATGATGTTTATTTAAAATTTGCAACAATTTAAAAAAAAAAATTTAATTAAAATGGGCTCAAACGAGTCCAAGGTTGAAAAATCGGCCGCAAATGTAATCCACACAGTTAAAATCATCGATCATAAAGAAAATTTAGAGAATATTACAATTTTGCTAATTATAATCACCGTCGTATCTGTCAATTGCAATCAGTAACGATGTTGAAAAATATATACGAGAATTACAAATATATATATACAAGAAATGCCCACTAATAAAAAAAAAAAATAACTTCATAGATAATGAACTATGGAATGGAGTGAATTAGCTTAACAAATAAATAACTTTAAAGATAAATTCGAAAAATCCTATAAGTGTGTTTATAAGAACACACCTATAAGAGTAGAAACGCTAGTTCACCACATAACTATAGTAATCTCAAACTATAATAATATAGTTAAACTTTTCATAAGTAAAGAAAAAAGGCTTACAGATCAGCATAGAAATCAATGCCAAAAAATAATAAAATCACTTGGGACTAGATTATTAAATATTAGCACAAGGCATAATATTAACATAAACATCCCAAAAGATTTAAAATTGATGGCAACTTTTGACTCAGAACAGCTAGAAGACCTTAAAGAATCTAAACCAACACTAATTAGTGACACTGATATTGAAGCTGATAGCGGCATTGAGCCACTTGAATTATCAGAACCAAACATGACGGACCAAGTAGCCTTAGATAGGGAATATGTAAGACAAATATCGTCTACAATTCCAGAACTTGATGGTAAAAAACTATCACTAGCTAGATTTCTAACGGCTTTAAGACTCGTAGAACGTACTAAAGGTACGCAAGAAGACTTGGCCGTAGAGGTTATAAAATCTAAAATAATTGGCCCAATTTTGTACAAAGTACAAAATGAGACTTCTATTATCGGTATCATAGCTAAACTAAATACCAATTTCAAAGGCGAGTCCACTGACGTTATTAAAGCAAAACTGCTGATTATAAAGCAAAAAGGGAAGTCAGCTTCGCAATATACGGCTGAAATTGACAGTTTGCGAAAGCAACTCGAAGCAGCCTATATTGACGATGGCCTGGACATTGATAACGCCGAAAAGTTCGCAACGAAAGAAACAAAATCAGCTATGACCAAAATTGCGAATACGAGAAACTTCGCATAATACTAGAAGCCGGCAATTTCACTACTTTCAATGATGCTATGGGTAAAAATACCGAGTACAATATTGTACTATAAAGGGAAAAATGATCGTGGAAATTACAACCGATATAACCCAAGAGGTAGAGGCAATGGCCGGGGTAACGGTAATTTCTACAACAATAACAACGGTAACAATAGGGGTAATTTCAGAGGAAATTACCGAGGTAGCAACCGAGGAAGAAATAATTCACACCGAGGTGGCAACCAAAACCAAAATAATAACAATAGAGGTAATGTCCGAGTAACTCAAGGTAATTCGGAAAACCAACAAGACCCCTCAGATGTTCAGAGCCAATAAATGGCACAATAAAAACCAACAACCTCAACCTCAACATATTTGTAAAGATTAACAATGAAAGAACAGGTAAATCCTTTACACTGTTGCTTGATACTGGTGCAGATATATCTATATTAAAAGAAAATGTAGATATATTTGAAAACGTAAACGAAAGAGTTACTACCCAAATATCGGGAATTGGCGAAGGTACAATTTTTTCAAAAGGCGTGGCCTTTATAGAACTCACTACAGGTAAATACATAATTCCGCACAACTTCCATTTAGTCGATCAAAATTTCCCAATACCTAGTGATGGCATACTAGGCATAGATTTCATAAAACAATATAATTGCCAATTAGATTTCACTCAGAGTGGCGACTCACTAATTCTTCGCCCAAACAACTTAAATTATCCGATTAAATTACAAATACTTCATACTTGTGACAATAATGCCACAATACTCCCAGCTCGTTCCGAAGTTGTCCGTGAAATACAAATACCCTCAATAAAAAATCAAATTTTGATATTAAATCAAGAAATTGATGAAGGAATTTATATCGCAAATACCATATCCAACCACAAAAATACTTATGTCCGAATTTTAAATACAAGAAAATAAATACAATACCAATAAGATCGTCAATTTAAATAAAATAAAATATGAAACCTTAAATGATTGTGAAATATTAAAAGAAACTAACGAAGAAAGAGACAACTTCGTTATGAATAAATTAATTAAAAACTTTCCGCCTTTATTCAAAAATAAATTAAAAGATTTATGTACCAGATATACAGACATATTCGGATTAGAAACCGAATCAATAACAACAAATAATTTTTACAAACAAAAGCTTAGACTAAAGGATGATGAGCCCGTATATATAAAAAATTATAGGAGTCCTCATAGCCAAGTACAAGAAATTCAAGCCTAAGTACAACGAGAAAGAAGGGCTATCTTCGGCATGCCGAAGATCTAATACCCTTGCAGACCCAACCTTTTAATGCCGAGAAAATGGTTAAGGCCGAGTTTAGTCAAGGTATATTGATAAACAAAAAAAAAGGCTTTTAATCAAAAACCGATGTAAATAAGATTTAGCAAACATGAAGGGAGCATAGTGAAATCTTTAAATGCCGTGTTTAATCGCAAAATCATGAAAAACAAAAAATTCTCCATACAAAAACTTAATAATATGATATAGTGGTTCGATCTTAATAGGATTTTGCATAGTAAAACTAATAAATGCCGAGTTTGGTTAAGATATCTTGAAAAAATGGCGATTAGTAATTGACTATCGTCAAATTAATAAAAAGTTGTTATCCGACAAATTTCCACTACCTAGAATTGATGATGATAGATCAACTAGGTAGAGCAAAATATTTGTCATGCCTAGACTTAATGTCTGGCTTCCACCAAAATATGTAAAAAAGACGTAAAATTCGAATGGACATCTGAATGCCAGAATGCTTTCGATCATCTCAAAACAGAACTAATAAATCCAACCTTATTACAATATCCAGACTTTACCAAAGAATTCTGCATAATAACAGATGGAAGTAAGCAAGCGTGTGGAGCAGTTTTAACTTAAAACTATAATGGACTCCAACTTCCAATTGCATACGCATCAAGATCCTTTACTAAAGGAGAAAGTAACAAGAGTACAACCACTAACCAAATAACATATAGACCGGACAAACCGTACTTTTGAGGGTGACATTCGATATTTCTGCGGCTGGTCCAAACTCGCCTTCGTTTTTGTTCGGGTTCGAGAGATGCCCGCATGCTCTAAGAGCAAGAGCGTAAAAATACATATGGCCTGTGTCGGGGAACGGCAACGCTGTCTTTTTACTCGCTCACTCTACAAGAAACTGCTGTGGCTTACTCTCATCCATATGATTTGTGCGATAGAACGGCATCGCTGTTTTTTATCTCGCTCCCACTACAGGAAACTGCTTTGGCTTACTCTCAATGCTCTTTCAATTTGTCTATGTACCTTTTAAATGTTTGTGTGTGTATTTGTCCGCAAAAGCAAAAATGCCCAGAAATTCAATTTTTCTCAAAAGTCGGTGGCATTTCTTCCCTTTTGAGGGGACGAGTAATATGAAATAATGAAAGGGTTTGCCAAGTCGATGCGAAATTCTTTCTTTTTAGCTCGTTCTTCTTCGAAAGGGTACCTAAGCGTTGGCATGTGTGCATTTAAAAGTTTTTTGGACTTGCTATTCACGCATACTTGCGTATTTTGTATATGAATAGAAGCATTTATGCGCTTGTGTGCCTGTTGGTCCCTGCCTGCCTGTCCGATGCAAATTTGGCAATATTTTTGGACTTCTGAATTTCGAGCTCTGCGCACACACACACAGAGACACAAATGTGTGTGAATGGGCTGATCATGGGCGCAAAATTTAAAAATATCATTATTGGCACGCGTCTGACGCGCGCCCTTCTTTTTTATGATTTTGGGTTTGAATTGATGAATGAATGTTGACCCCTTATTACCTGCAGCAGCCCGTTGGGCCGAAAGGGTCAACTTTTGGCAAACACCTGCACCTGCATATGTAGGTCAAGTGACTGATCACTTAAATAATTTTAGGAAATTTGTGTAAAAAATAAACTCTTTAAAATATTCAAATATACCAAATACAAAAAAGGAGCAATTTTATATTTATAGTATTAATAATTTTATTGTCTTAAAATATTTAGCTTTTTCATATTTGAATTTGACGATTTACCAACAATATTATCAGTTAACCACTTGCAATTCTTTCTTATTAAAATTAAAACAAACTAATTGAGCATGTTTTTTCTGTGCTCAAAACATGGGTGAACGACAGAAAACCAGTCCGCATATAAACTAGCGTTTGTAGCAGAGATGCAGGAGTCAACTATATATTTTTTTAAATTAGATATTTGAGGGCTTTTATCGAAAATTCGCTTGAAAACGTTGAAGTGAATTTTTATAATTGAAAAAAAAATATCAGAAAGAGCTTTAAGCTTAAGACTCTGATTTACAAAACCAAAATTTTTATGGAGTATCAAATACTCCGAAGAACATTCCATTTCCTTGCTTTCTTTAAGAAGATTAGCACATATTTCACAGTCATACTTTTGCAATAGCCTGTAGAAAAGATATTTTGCTGGTTATCTTTTGTACAGGCTATTGCAGATATTTTGCTGGTTATCTTTTGTACAGGCTATTGCAGATATTTTGCTGGTTATCTTTTGTACAGGCTATTGCAGATATTTTGCTGGTTATCTTTTGTACAGGCTATTGCAGATATTTTGCTGGTTATCTTTTGTACAGGCTATTGCAAAAGTATGACTGTGAAATATGTGCTAATCTTCTTAAAGAAAGCAAGGAAATGCAATGTTCTTCGGAGTATTTGATACTCCATAAAAATTTTGGTTTTGTAAATCAGAGTCTTAAGCTTAAAGCTCCTTCTGATATTTTTTTTCAATTATAAAAATTCACTTCAACGTTTTCAAGCGAATTTTCGATAAAAGCCCTCAAATATCTAATTTAAAAAAATATATAGTTGACTCCTGCATCTCTGCTACAAACGCTAGTTTATATGCGGACTGGTTTTCTGCCGTTCACCCATGTTTTGAGCACAGAAAAACATGCTCAATCAGTTTGTTTTAATTTTAATAAGAAAGAATTGCAAGTGGTTAACTGATAATATTGTTGGTAAATCGTCAAATTCAAATATGAAAAAACTAAATATTTTAAGACAATAAAATTATTATTACTATAAATATATAATTGCTCCTTTTTGTATTTGGTATATTTGAATATTTTAAAGAGTTTGTTTTTTACACAAATTTCCTAAAATTATTTAAGTGATCAGTCACTTGACTTACATATGCAGGTGCAGGTGTTTGCCAAAAGTTGACCCTTTCGGCCCAACGGGCTGTTGCAGGTAATAAGGGGTCAACATTCATTCATCAATTCAAACCCAAAATCATAAAAAGGAGGGCGCGCGTCAGACGCGTGCCAATAATGATATTTTTAAATTTTGCGCCCATGATCAGCCCATTCACACACATTTGTGTCTCTGTGTGTGTGTGCGCAGAGCTCGAAATTCAGAAGTCCAAAAATATTGCCAAATTTGCATCGGACAGGCAGGCAGGGACCAACAGGCACACAAGCGCATAAATGCTTCTATTCATATACAAAATACGCAAGTATGCGTGAATAGCAAGTCCAAAAACTTTTAAATGCACACATGCCAACGCTTAGGTACCCTTTCGAAGAAGAACGAGCTAAAAAGAAAGAATTTCGCATCGACTTGGCAAACCCTTTCATTATTTCATATTACTCGGCCCCTCAAAAGGGAAGAAATGCCACCGACTTTTGAGAAAAATTGAATTTCTGGGCATTTTTGCTTTTGCGGACAAATACACACACAAACATTTAAACGGTACATAGACAAATTGAAAGAGCATTGAGAGTAAGCCAAAGCAGTTTCCTGTAGTGGGAGCGAGATAAAAAACAGCGATGCCGTTCTATCGCACAAAACATATGGATGAGAGTAAGCCACAGCAGTTTCTTGTAGAGTGAGCGAGTAAAAAGACAGCGTTGCCGTTCCCCGACACAGGCCATATGTATTTTTACGCTCTTGCTCTGAGAGCATGCGGGCATCTCTCGAACCCGAACAAAAACGAAGGCGAGTTTGGACCAGCCGCAGAAATATCGAATGTCACCCTCAAAAGTACGGTTTGTCCGGTCTATATGTTATTTGGTTAGTGGTACAACTGAACAAGAGTTAACAGCTATTCACTGGGCAATAACACACTTTCGACCATATATATATGGTAACCATTTCACGGTAAAAACGGATCACAGACCACTAACTTATCTATTTTCAATTGTCAATCGAAGTTCAAAATTAACACGTATTACGTAGCAAATGCGTTATCGAGAATAACCATAAAGGAGCTACAAAATATAACAGGAGACATAATGAAAGTCTCTTGTAGTGTAGTGTAGCAAGTAGACAAGAATCCTGCGCAGGAGAAAAAGAAATAGAATTGCCTAGGCGATCTATAGAAAAAGCTTCAAAGCCCAAAGTGTACCAAGTCATTAACAATGACGAGGTACGAAAAGTAGTGACCTTGTATGTAAACAATATGACATGTTTTTTTAAACATGGCAGAAAAAGTACAGCAAGATACGATGTTAGCGATTTATATACTAATGAAACCATTGATTTAGATCAATTCTTTCAAAGGCTTCAAACGCAAGCCGGTATATATAAAATCAGCCAACTCAAAGTGACACCGTGGGAAAATATCTTTGAACACGTTTCAATGGATAATTTAAAGAAAATGGGCAATCAAATATTAAAATCTTTAAGAGTAGTAACATTATTTTTGGAAAGGTATGTCTAAACAAATAAAAGACTACATCCGAAAATGTCAAAAATGCCAGAAAGCAAAATCTACAAAGAACACAAAAACTCCTCTAACAATAACAGAAACACCAATATCCGCTTTCGACAGAGTAATCGTTGACACAATAGGTCCATTACCTAGATCAGAGAATGGAAACGAGTATGCAGTTACACTCATTTGTGATTTAACGAAATACCTCGTCGCCATTCCGATCCCAAATAAAAGTGCAAACACTGTCGCTAAAGCTATATTCGAATCTTATATTCTGAAATATGGTCCAATGAAGACGTTCATTACGGACATGGGTACGGAATATAAGAATTCAATTATAAACGATTTGTGCAAGTATATGAAAATAAACAACATAACATCAACGGCACATCATCACCAGACAGTTGGAACAGTAGAAAGAAGTCACAGGACTTTTAACGAATTCATACGATCATATATATCAGTTGATAAAAGTGATTGGGACGTATGGATCCAATACTTCGTATACTGTTTTAACACGACCCCCTCTATGGCACACAATTATTGTCCATATGAGCTAATTTTTGGTAAAGCACCCAGTTTACCAAAAGATTTTAATAATATAAATAGAATAGACCCACTTTATAATGTAGAAGATTATGCTAAAGAAGTTAAGTTTAGATTAGAAATAGCATATAAAAGGTCTAGGATAATGCTTGAAAAACATAAAGCAAAAAGTAAGGAACTCTTTGATAAAAAAGTTATAGATTTTCAAGTAAAAATAGGCGATAAAGTCTTATTAAGAAACGAAACTGGCCATAAATTGGATCCAGTATATGTAGGCCCATACACAATAGTTAACATAGAAAATAGGGATAACATTCTAATTAAAGATAACAAAAATAGGACCCAAAAAGTTCATAAGAATAGAGTTAAAATTTCTAACGAATAAAACATATAAATTTTCTTTATGAATTCGAATTCATAAAAATAAAATAAAGATACATCGGCCTGAAAAAATCAATCCATAATAAAAACAAATTATTATAATGAATTTTACATTTTTATATTTTGAAATTTTTACATATTTTTAAATTTAAAATAATTTTTTTTTACATAAAAAATTAAACCAATTTTGTTCATTTAATAACTACAGTTCACTTAATAACTACAAATTTATAATGTTACGTTATTTCTTTAAAAAGGGAGGTGTAGTGTGTATATGCCTAAAAGTAACACCCAGTATTCATATATAAAGTATGTGGCACTTTGTTGCATACAATAACAAATATAAATTAAACAAACCCAGAGCCACTCTATGTATTGGCTCTGGCTCATATTACGCAGCGCGAGTCACTAGCCCCGCACGCTGACCATTTATGTTTACGCTGCATATCCCACGCTCCGTCTGAGCGCATTCCACTCACTCTCCCTCTCTTTGTAGCTGTTAACCAATAACAGCATAAGAACATATACATATGTATCCATAGGCTAAGCGCATAACATTGACTTTGAATAAAACGATTCATATAAAACAACCTAACCAGCACAGACGTGCTAAAATGAACTTGACTTTAAATATTCGTAATAACAATATTACAGTGGTCTTGATTCCCCTAACTGTAACTGTATACCTTCCATCTGATTCTTTTCTTGCAGAACTTCTGCATCTTCTTTATCTTCTCCTTCTATATCCCAAAATCTTTCCAAATCTTTAACCTCAATGGCTGACGCGACTATTTTTTCCTATCCTTTGGATTTCGCGCACCCAGACACTATCCACCTGAATTCTGTGTTCTGGCCGAGAAGCCCGTCGATTTTTACTACTCCGTTTTTCAGAATGTGAGTCAGTTCCGATAACCATATCTACACGACCTGGTTTGTTAAACTGCGGATCAGCTAATATATAGCTTTCCCTAGGTAACTTTAGTATCTGGACTGCCTCCTCAGATATTATTGTCGTTTGCGACCCACTATCAATTAGTGCCCGAAATTTTCCGAATACCCCCGTAACTGATTTTACCATGACAATTGCTGTTGCTAATAGCGCTTGCCTTTCAGCCACGCATGTGTTCACTTTTTCTCTCCTATCAAAGTGAAGCATTGTGTGGTGGTATTTGTTGCATTTTGCACATCAAATTTCACGTGTGCACCTCTTGACACTTGAGTGTTTTAAGCACTTTAAACTTAATTGTTTCTACTGGGCTCATGCTTCTAAAGCATTAAAGCATTGTAATGCATAATGCCCTGCTACTTTGCAAATTGGGCAATTTTCCGAAAAGTCCCTATTGGCTTTCGGCTTCTTCTCTTCATCCTTCAATGGGCCTAGAGCTTTCAAACTTTGCTCTTAGTACTCCATTACATCGGACAATTTCTGAACTTCTTTTGTTCTTTTCACATCATTTTCCTATGATTGAAACGTTTCTCTATTAAACTTGCGAATAATCATGTGTGCAAAAATTACTTCAACGTTAGCCCATTTTCAATTTTATTAAATGTATTGATTCATTAATTGAATCAATAAATGCTTTAATATTCTTTGCTGAATCACTGTTCAGTACTGGTAACTCTATAAGCCCATTTAATTGTTCGGAAAATATTGTCCATTTGTTTTCATAACGCTTGGCTAACAATTCCCAAGTCACATTGAAATTTTCTGCGGAGCCTATTAGCAAATGCGACCCCATGCATCTTGCTTCTCCTTTTAGTGCCGTTTTTAAATAGTTAAATTTAAGAGCTGGACTCAAATCCTCTCTTGATTGAACCAACTCTGTAAACAACTCGGCAAAGGGGTCCCACTCTTTGGAATCCCCATAGAAGGTGGGTATCTGCATTTTCGGGAGCATTGGTAGCTCCTCTGTTTTGACATGGCAACCTCCTATTTTTGGTTGACAATTGTCCTGTATCTGTTCTGCTAATTCTTCTATCGTGTTCTGTACGTCGAATCCTAGCGTTGTAATTTCGATTGCTTTCAAACCCTTTTACTTAAAAACACTATTTCCTTCTCTATTTCACTCCAACGATATTCTATCTTTCTTTTTCTCAACCTAAACATTTTACTATTGTTATCCCTAATGTCTGCCTGTGTTTCCTTTAAAAATTGTGTCAACACATCTACCTGCCTGTCGAACTCGTTGGCTCTTCTCTCCAGTGCCTCTGATTTAGTGCTATCTTGGCGAAATGGTTTCGCCCTCTCTTCTAGGCTGCCTGACAGTTTATCTTTAATTTTGCCTATCACTGTAATAATCATGTCGTATTGCTTCTTATTGAAGTAGTTATGAACGACTACTCCAATTTTACACGCAGTTCTACTACCTCTTCTAACTCGCCCCCTAGACCACCCTCTATTCCCCTAATTCTTAATTTATATATATATATATATATATATATAAATTGTTATAGCGAGGCGATCTTGCCGCCGTTTTCGCATGGGTGCGCCATAGGTCGCACTCTCATTTTATTTTTTTATATATATCTATTTTTGTATGTTGTTTAACGCTCGATTTCTCAGCTTTGTGGCTTCTTCCCACGCTGGTCTTAGATTTTTGTTGACTTGCTCTACCAGGGCGTTTCCAGGCTTAGGTCCTGATTGCGGTAGTGCTTTTTTCTAAGCGCTACTTATTTCGGGGGGGCCTTGGCACAATAATTTCCCCAATGGTCGGCAAGATGTTGGGGTGCTCGTCAGGCTGCTCGTCTTTTTCCTGTTTCGGCTTGAACACTGCTCGAAATTGCGTACCGTTAATACTGCACTGCTCGAAAAATGTTGTTTCATCGTGCTGTTAGTACTGCACTGCTCGAAATTTTTCGGAGTGCCGGTAGTACTGCCTTGCTCGAAAAATTTTTGTTCGGCGTGCCAAAAGACGGCACTGCTTGATACAAAAAAAAAATTTTTTTTTGTGGGTTTCGGCGTGCTGAGGACAGCACTGCTCAAGACAACAACATTTTTTTTGGGGTTCAGCGTGCCGATAAGACGGCAGTGCTCGAAGTACCAAATGAACCGGAGTGTTCAACGTTTGAGTACTTGTAAGATACTGATTTATTCTTACGAATCCTAGGTCTTATATACAAACAGAGTGTCTTATTTTAGCTACTTATCGGCAGCAGCGGTCTTAAGCTACTGTGTTTAATTAGGGTATTTTTTACCCTTGTTACTTATAATTCTAACATGATATTTCTCAGCGTAGGTCACGTTCAGAATCTTAAGCGACCACATTTTTATGCTCTTGGTTGCAGTTGTACAATATGGTGTGATATACATTTTTACCGAAGGTCAAAGTGAGACGGTGTCAAGTGTTCCTGTGTGAACATGTCATTGAAGACTATCATTTAAAATCATTAAACAGCAAATGTATCATATTCAAAAAGATTATTTCGGATGTTTTCGAAAATAATAATCAATCAGCTCCGAAAGACCTTCGACATTTAATTAATCAGCATATCCGGTGCCGAGACTGCAACAATGATTTGTGTTATGCGCAGAATCAACTATCGACTTAATATGCTATGCATACAAATGTGTCTGATTGTGTAATCCTTGCTACATTAGCGTCAAAACTAAAAACTAAAAACTGTCCTTGTCTCAGAACCTATAAGAGCTAGAGACTTGAAATTGTAGGTGTAGGTCCTCCTAGTAAACAAGTAAGAGGTGCTAGTCGGGAGCTCCCGACTAGGGAATACCCTGAACCCTCTTATTCGAACACCAAATGGAGCTCGTTCGAATTAATAAAGCTAAATTAAAAACAAAAAGGTTCCATTGACAGGGTTTGAACTCGCCACTGACCGCATATTTACTTTCCTCGCTAGGGCTCGAACTCGCGACAGACTGCACGACTTGCCACTTCCTCTACTCAACATCCACACCAATAATTGAGTCTTATTGAGAAAAAACCAATAAAAATAGCCACACAGAAAACAATCGCAGTGAAGACAGAATTCGAAGCAGACGCGCATGAATGTGTGTGTGTACAATGTACACTGTACAGCAAATTGGAAATTGCCTCGCAACACGTGCGCAGTCAAAATACCGAAAAACAAAACAAAAACCGATCTTAATGAAATTTTCTACAGTATATATTATTGCACCATAGAATGGGCGGACATGGCTGGATCGACTCGGCTATTGATGCAGATCAAAAATATATATTTGCACAAATACAATATACCCTTTTTACCCATTTTTAATGGGTTCAGGGTATAAAAACGAAGCAGATTAGGTTTTGCTCTCCATAGAACACTTTTTTTCGTTGCGCTTGTGTACTCTGTTAGTGCTTTTGCATGAGCAATACACACTGTTCTGTCTAACAGTAACATCTTAACCGGACACATTCGGCCGATCGAAGAGCAAAATGAAAAAAGTGCAAGCGAAAAGTGTCTTTTTTTGTTGTTTTCGTGTGACGATATCAATGAAAGCTAGAGCGAGAGAGAGAGAGAGAGAGAGAGAGAGAGAGAGAGAAAGAGAAAGAGGGCACGATGTATATGTACATGTATATATGTATGTATTTAAAGCTAAGAGCAAACACCCATTCAATAATTTATAGTGACTATATATGTATATATATATGTATATATATATATATATATATATATATGTATTTTTATTAAATATTAAGCTTAAGCTAACAATGCATGCAATTTGGTTAGTCACACACAAGCACGATAGTGCATACATGCATATCCACAAAAGACACTTTGGCAGTTTTTTTTCTGTTCAGTGGTCGTGGAAGAACATGTGCGAAAAAAAGACGACGAAAAGTGTTTTTGCTCGGACGCAGTGTCTGGTGCGTAGAAACATAAATGCGTGTGTTTTCTTTGGCCGTTATTCATTCTGCCGGAAAAAAACTTTTTTTTTTGCAGACAACCAGAAAGTGAGGACCGAAATTTGCGAACTCTGCTTTCCAGTAATAATGTCTTTTGACCTTGGCCAAGGTTTTTGTAATGCCTGTATGACCTCCTTGTACTGGATCGTCATGTAGTGTAAACAATATAGCTTTTTCTCTTTAACATTTGTTATTGTGGTCACCGGGTTGAGTAGCGCTACTCTCAATGTGTTCAATTTTTTATTGCCCATAATTTTGAAATGATCTATTGAAACATTTTCAGAGATATTTTCCCACGGTGCCATTTTCAGTTGATTTTTAATATACCGGCTTCTTTTTCGAAAATAGATGTCCTAAGTCAATATTTCCATTATTAGTAATCGCTAACATCAATTCTTGGTATAATTTTCTTACCATGTTTAAAGAAACATAGCATATCTTTTATATGCAAAGTCACTACTTTGCGTACTTCGTCATTATTAATGACTTCATATACGTTGGGCTGAGAAGCTTTTTCGGTAGATTGCCTTGGCATTTCTACTTGTTTGTTTTCTGCGCAGAAATTTTGTCTACTTTGGTGCCTGGTAGTGACTTTCAAGACTTTATTTTGTATGTATTTAGTTCAGATATCGTTATCTGGGACAATGCATCGGCTACGAAATTGTCTTTGCCTCTTAGGTACTCTACTATAAAGTTATCCTCTAATTCAAGTCTCATAGGCGTTAATTTAGAGCTAGGATTTGTCATTGAAAACAAAAATGTTAGTGGTCTATGGTCGGTTTTTATAGTGAAATGGGTTCCGTATATATAAGGTCTAAAATTGGTGATTGCCCAATGAATAGCTGTTAACTCTTGTTCCGTCATACTCTTGGTACTTTCTCCTTTTGATAATGTTTTCGATGCGTAAGCAAACGTAAGTTGAATTCCATTGTGGGTTTGTCTTAACACTGCACCACAAGCTTGCTTACTTGCATCCGTGATTATACAAAATTCTTTTGTATAATCTGGGTATTGTAACAGAGTTGGTTTTATTAGTTGAGCTTTAGGATATTCAAATGCATTTTGACATTCATCAGTCCATTCAAATGGGACATTTCTTTCAATCTTGTTATATGCCTAGAATAATTGGCAACATTTTTGATGAATCGTCTGTAGTAATTACAAAATGCAATAAAACGTCTAGCGCTGTCCGATTCATGAGGGACTGGATAATTTAATATGACATCAAATTTTTGTCATCTGGCAAGATTCCTTTATATGTGCATTTATGTCCCAGGAATGTGACTTCATGCATAAAAAATGAACATTTTTCAGGATGTAGCTTCAAGTTGTATTTCCTGAACATGTCGTAAGCATGTGTTTTTCGGAACAACCAATTACTATTAAATCATCCATATAAAGGAATGCTTGTGAAGGTTCAAGTCCAGAGAATGCAATATTCATCATTCTCTGGAATGAATTTGGCCATTCCTCGTTGAAAAAGATGTTATATCTCTAGAGTTTTCGTCTAGCTAAATCTGATGGAATCCTGACATTCAGTCAAGGCGAGAGAAATATTTTGCTCTACCTAGTTGATCTAAGATATCGTCGATCCTAGGGAGAGGAAATTTATCGGCTAATAATTTTTTATTAATTAGGCGATAGTCAATTACTAATAGCCATTTTTTCTTTTCAGTATCTATTGATTTTTTTTGTACTAGTAACAATGGGCTGTTGTATTCTGAAACGGAAGGTTCGACTATTTTATCTTTAATTAATTTGTCGACCTGAGCTTGAATCTCGTCTTTTTGACTATGAGGATTTCTATAATTTTTTATATACACAGGTTCATTATCTTTTAATGTTAGTTTCTGCTTATAAAAATTATTTGTTGTAATTGGTTCAGTTTCAAGTCCGAATATGTCTGTATATTGACAAAAAAGTTCTTTTAATTGTTTATTAAAAAGTGTTGCAATTTTTTTTTGTTAACCTTGACATAACATCTTTGGTTCTAGTTTCATTGTTTATTTCGGATATTCTATAATTTGCTAACGGTTCATAATTTAACTTGTTTATATTAATCATATGATCGGTACTAGTTGTATTTAGTAAACGGACAAATGCATTTGTAATCGTTACGACTGTGTTTGCTGCATATATACCAGGCATATTTCCTGGTTCGGAATTAGAATGCTATCTTCATTTGAAGTTAGCTCGATTTTTCGGACAACTTCGGATCTTGTCGGTAACACTATTATATTATTACCGGAGCTGTAAAGTATGGGAACATAGATAGGATAATTTTGATTATCTGGTGTTATTATGAGCAGATCTTTTGAAGGTGTAAAATCTAATTGACAATTATATTTTTTAATAAAATCTATGCCTAAAATTTGAAGTTGGGTCTATTTCTCTGATGCTGCGCAGCATATAGGACTGTGTTTGGATGTCCTATTGTCTCTGTGCAGCTATCGACACAGACAGTTGTAACCTCACTCATGTTATTGAAATTTCGAGATTTCATTACAGACCTAACTTCGTCAATTGTGCTGTTTGTTATAATGGATTTTACAGCAACTTTTAGGCTAAGTTCTTCAGCGTATTCTTGTGATACACCATTTACCATATGTACTGCTTGCAAAACCTTTGTTAACTGTTCAACTTCTTGAATATATTTACTTGCTGTCTTTTGCTTTTGCTGCAGATTAAAAAATTTAGCGGACAATGCTTTTGCTGTTTCGCCTTTTATGCCGCTTTTTAGTTAGTCTATTACAGCCATAATTGTTTGTTCTGTGTTGATTAGGTTTCGAACACTACTGCTGTAGTTTCATGTGTTCCTTTAAGTGAATCCACTAAATTAAGAGCAACAATGAAACTTTGTAAATTCTCAGACTTTCCAGTAAACTCAGGTATGAGTGAAGAGGCTACTTTAAGGAATTCTACTTGTGTCATGGCCATATTTACAGTTTTGTCTTCAATTACAAACTCTTGTTCAGACTCCAATAGCTCAGGTAATGTGATTACCGCTGGTATCGTAAGATCGTGTAGATCTTCTTCTTTTATATATTTGTCTGAACCGCTTGCGATTTCGGAATCGCTTAATGTGTCTATGTCTGTGTTTGTATCTTCTTCAGCTAATACTGGGGTATTTAAAATCGAAGGTCTTGTTATGTCTAGTGCATATTTTGATTTAATGCTATTTAGGTTTGTTTTCAACCTATCAAAAATCTTGATACATACGACCAATGTTGGGTATTTAATTTTTCTTAATTGTCCTGTATCAGTGAACGTGCTTGGTTAAAACATGAAACTAGTGTTGTTGCGTGTCTACTTATAGTCTCATTGGAAGTATTCCTATTTTGTGCTTGTAAGATTTGTCGAATTTTTCTTTAATATTAATTAATTCGGCATTAATCTGTTGCCATTCCATTTTATTTTTAAAAAAAAATTTGTCGGTCTATATTATTTTTAATGCTTTCAGGAAATAAAAATAAAGTCTTACTATGCAGACAGACTTATAAAATAACCAATAAAATTTGCAAGAACATATATAAATTTAATAAGTAAATAGTCATATATTTTAATTAATTTTTTTTCAATAACTAGTAATTATATTTTAAATGTTATCTTGGTCGTTTGCCTGGCTTTGATATCTCTTCTTAATGCATTTATTATGGTACTTTTACAATTTGTATAATAGATGTGCTAGTATCATAATACAAATTTTAACAATTGTTATTAGTTTTAGATCGGTGTTATCGACTTCGACTTTGTTTATTACGTTAGCTGTCGAGTCTACAGTTTTTACGTCTACAATGCCCATTTTGTCAAAATTTTCAAAATTTTTCACCGTTTTACTTATTTCATTTGTTTCTATAGATATATATATATTTCTTAAATAATTTTGTTTATTAATTTTTTTACTGGCTGATTTTTGTATATATTAATTTGCCATTTAAATTAATTGGTTTGGAATTGTAAATAAAAATTTGTTTACATGTTTTCCTGCCTAGTATTTGCGTGGCTTTACGGGCCGCACTCTAATCGGGCAGAAATGTTTCCGCTCAATTTTACGAGATTTATATTAAATTTATGTGTTATGCATCGCAGTGCATTAAAAAAAAATTCGGTTGTTTGGCGGGCGCTCTCAGTAGCGTCAGCTCACTACTCCAAGTCTAGCTTGGTGCGCTAGACGGGGCCGGTGTTGGCTGCACAGGCTGCTATTTATCCGACGTCTGTTTCTCTGCTTCTCGGCATCGGTCCTGGATGCGCACGTGTTCTCACAAAAGGGGGATTCCAAGGGTCCTCCGCAGTCGATGGGACATCTCTTCTTTAGTTAAGGCAGCTTCTTTGGGGTAGGCGGTCGATTAGTATTTTGTTTATATGTATGTCCTGTTATTTATGTCTCTTGAGTGAGTAGGTGTGTTGGGAATTTTATTGTTTTTGATTTCAATCAAAAAGTCGAGCTCAATTTGTAACTTTTGAGCAGTCGACCATGCGGGTGCTGGAGTTTTAGTATACAGTAGCCATCTCAGATGCGCTACTCTTTGTTTTAATTTCTTTTGTACTCCACCGCGTTTATTGCCCATCACATCACTTTACTCACTCAGAATTCTTTTTGTCGCCGCTGCACCCTCGATTGTTCAGAGCCAAGTGGTTGTTGTTGTTGCTGCCGCTTTCGTTGTTATAGTTGTTGTTTTTCCAAGGTCCTCCGGGAGTCCTGTCACGGTCGCCGAGGGTACGAGTAAATGAATCTGGCATGTCTGTGCCGGTTAAGTTTGGTTTTTGGAATCCTTCTTGAATATATCTTTAAGTACGCTTAGCCTATGTACATATTTGCTAAGGCCGCGTAGCTGCGCTGCCGGTTACGCCAGCAGCGGAAGGCTGCATATATGTATATGTCTTATCGGTATAAGAGAGCGAGAGAGTCTTATGCGCGTGTTATTGGCGGTCAGCGTGGGAATGCTGACTTAGCGTAGTTCAAAGGTGGGTGATCATATTTCACGCTCACTTGAATTGGTTTTGTTTATGTAATGCAACAAAGTGTTGCCGTTATATTTATGCTGAGTTTTTTGTACAGTGTACCCTCGATATATGGGCATACTACACTACAAGTTCGGTGGTTTGTGGTTTGCGAGACGATAAAAATAAAATTATCGCAATTTAATGACAATGCCCTGGAAAACAGCATCGGATGATAAAGGACAGGAGAGGCGAACATTGTACTACAAAGAGAAAGTACTACATTAGAGTTTTCCTCTTTGAAGCGACCAGACGTGTTTTTTTTTTGTGCTCCGTTTTTATACCCTTGTAGAGGGTATTATAATTTTGTCGTGAAATGTGTAACGCATAGAAGGAGACATCTCCGACCACTTAAAGTATGTATATTCTTGATCAGCATCAACAGCCGAGTCGATATAGCCATGTCCGTCTGTCCGTCTGTCTGTTTCTATGCGAACTAGTCTCTCAGTTTTAAAGCTTTCTTAATGAAACTTTGCAGAAGTCCCTTTTTCTGTTGCACGCAGCACTTATGTCAAAACCAGCTGGATCGGACCACTATATCATATAGCTGCCATAGGAACGATCGGTCGAAAATTAAGTTTTTGTATGAAAAAACATTTTGTTTTTCAAGATATCTTGACCAAACTCGGCATATATTAGTTTTACTATGCTCCTCATATATATGCAAAATCCTATTAAGATCGGACTACTATATCATATATCTGCCAGAGGAGCGATCGGTCGAAAGCTAGGTTTTTGATTAAAAACCTTTTTGTTTATCAAGATATCTTGACCAAACTCGGCATTAACTATTTTCCATGTGCTTCTTAGATACGGTCAAAGCACTATGAGCATTATGAAAAGGTTGGGTCTGCAAGGGTATTAGATCTAAGCCTTTCTTTCTCGTTAATATAAACGTGTCTAAGAAGGACACGGAAAATAGTTAATGCCCAGTTTGGTCATGATATCTTGATAAACAAAAAAGGTTTTTAATAAAGAACTAGTGTTCGACCGATCGTTCCTATTGTAGATATATGATTTAGTAGTCCGATGTAAATAAGATTTTGCAAAAATGAAGGGAGCATAGTGAATTCTTTAAATGCCTTGTTTAAATAAAATATCTTGAATGACAAAAAAGTTTTCCATACTACAACTTAATTTTCGACCGATCGTTCCTATGGCAGATATATGATATAGTGGTCCCATCATAATAGGATTTTGCATATATATGAGAAGCATAGTAATACTAATTAATAGCGAGTTTGGTCAAGATATCTTGATAAACAAAACTTATTTTCATACAACAACTTAATTTTCTACCGATCGTTCCTATCGCATTAATAGAATTTTGCCAATATATGAGGGGCATAGTAACACTAAATAATGCCGAGTTTGGTTAAGATATCTTGATAAACCAAATTTTTTTTTATACAACAACTTAATTTTCGACCGATCGTTCCTATGGCAGCTATATGATATAGTGGTCCGATCCAGCTGGTTTTAACATATGTGCTGCGTGCAGCAGAAAGAGGGACTTCTGAAAATTTTTATTAAGATACCTTTAAAACTGAGCGACTAGTTCGCATAGAAACAGACAGACGGACACGGCTATATCGACGCGGCTGCTGATACTGATCAAGAATATATATTCTTTATTGGGTTGGAGATGTCTCCTTCTATGCTTTACACATTTTACGACAAAAAATTTTAAAGCCCTCTGCAAGGAATTAATAAAGATTAATTAAGACGTTTTAATATCTTTATTGAAAATATTTCTTAAATCTATTTTATTTCTCGGCTTGTTTCTCTTTTATCGCGAGTGCATGCTTGTAGCCAGTGCATTTATGAATATAAGTATTTCTAAATTTGTTGTTTTTGTACATCTTTTTTGTAGCTGCTCGCTGTTGTTTAAATAGATCTTTCCCTCGCAGTCTCGAACCGTTTTTCAACTTGTGCTTTGATGTATGTCTATATTCCGCCGCTTGTTGGTGTTGTGTACGCTCTTTATATTTTCTAACTAAGCTCTCTTCTTACATTTGGCTGCGATGTAACAGTGGATACCCTTAATTATGTATCATTATATTGTCTGCTTAAAAAAGGCTTACCAAAATCAAATTACGGCAAGTAGTGCGGGATGCTATTGCCCATCGTAATTATTTACGCTATAGTTGCGAAACTAAACGATTAGCTCACAACCCTGTATATCAAATTCAATAGCCCGTTGGTTGCGTCTCCAGGGCCTAAAAAGTCCACTCCTCGTGACTTGCAGTTGCCTTCAGCTTTCGACTGCAATTCAGCAGCCTACTACCACGATCACAAAACAGCTCCTCTATCTAGTGGCGCCTCAACTTTAGTTGCTGCGTCAAAAAATTAAATTCTTCTCTAGAGCTTGCCTATCAAAACGTTAGAGGTCTTAAATCTAAGCCAGAGGTCGCAAATAACAGTCAACACATTTTTTCAATGCGTTCTGCACACAAAACAACAGAAAAAACGATGCAGATTCGGTTTCGTTCTATATAGAACACTTCGTTGCGTTTGTCTACTCTGTTGCGTGTTTCTGGTTGAGCAACACACACTGTTCTGTCTAAAAGTAACATCTTAACAGGACACATTCAGTCGATCGCACAGAAAATGTGTGCCTATCGAAGAGCATAACGAAAAAGTGAAAGAGAAAAGTGTCTTTTCTTGTTGTTTGACAATATCAATGAAAAAGCACGACATACTACAGTTATTCAAGTACACAAGGCAATTTTATATGTGTACATGCATATCCACAAAAGACCTGGCGGTTTTTTTCTGTTCAATGTTCGTGGAAAAACGCGTGTGAGAAAAAATGGCGAAAAGTGTCTTTGCTCGTACCTAGTGTCTGGTGCGTAGAAACAGAACTTGCGTTGTCTTTCTCTCTTAATCATTCTGTCCGACAGTTATTGTCTATTTTGCCAAATTTTTCTGATCTTAACTTGTTAGCCTGTACTTAGATTCTCTTGCCTTCCAACTATACAATTGTGCGTACAGTGATGTTGCCAATCAACTTTTTTAGGATACCCCGTACTCTTTGATATCTACGTCCCTCATGATCACTCAGCGAGGTCTGTTAGGCCCCCTTCCCTGGTTTTAAGGGAACTATGAGATAAAAAAATGTGAAGACGAGTTGTTATGAAGAATTTGAGAAACCGGGAAATCACTCTGATTTCGCCCACTATGCAGTTTGCCAGATCAAATTTTCTATTTTCGCCGTTGTCCCATTTAGTTAAAAATTAATTTGCTTGTAAAAGAAAACATATTTTGTCAAATATAATAGTCTGTATAATAGTTGATGTAATGAACAATACAGAACAATAAAGAACAAGATCATTAATTTTTCATTAAATGTATCTGTAGTATGAAATTTACCTTGATGTAAATCTTATTTGAGGCATACAGATGTGTAAGGATAAAGAAATGGTAGAAGTTTATTTTACACACGAGGATTGTAATGGCGTTGCTCTGAGCAGAGCAATTTATATCTGTAGTATGAAATTTACCTTGATGTAAATCTTATTTGAGGCATACAGATGTGTAAGAATAAAGAAATGGTAGAAGTTTATTTTACACATAATGGCGTTGCTTTGAGCAGAGCAATTTATAGGGAGAGAAAATGAAATGAAACTATCGTGTATGAGAACGTCTATCCGTTTATCAGTTAGTACCGCTTTGTAAGCACCAATCTTGACACGTGTATTTGTTATTTATTGTTTCGGTAGCATAAGCATTCTTTGGCTATGAGTTTTGTTAGTTTCAAAATCTCACACCCCACCCGGTGAGCTAAGCAACGCAACCAGACGTGTCAAGCAGGAAAGAACACTCATAACAACGTGAACAGGTTAACAGCCATAGATATCACGTATAAATCAGTGCCCTTTTCTAGCCGCCTACAGCCAACAGCGTTGCAAAATTAAACAAATAAACCAATTTACAGCAATCTATAGCACAAATAGATCTACTGTAGAAAATTTCATCAATATCGGTTAAGAAACACAGAAGTTACTAAAAACAAGTTTTGGCTGGCCTCGAGTTTGGGGCAGCAAGCGCAAATTGCAAGAATTTCTGTATACGTGTGCACACATTCATTTATGCGTGTCTTCTTTGAATTCTACCAACTGCATTGGAATTGTGAACGATTGTTCTCGTTTGTTTCTCATTAAGACTCAATTATTGGGGTGTCTATTGGTAGAGGTGACGGCAAGTACTGCGAGGAAACCATTTTTTTTTTTTCAATTTATTATTTAGTTTGGAGCTCCCGACTAGAGCCTCTTACTTGTTTATATTTAAACTACTCCAACAGACATTTGTCTTGCGGTGTTGAATATATGTGAGAATTGTGAAGCTCATAATTGCTGAGTTTGATGAAAATATTTTGCGATACAAAAACACATGACTCTTATATACGCAATATAGTTCAATTAGTAAAATCTGAACTTGAACAGGATATCTTGCTGAACAAAAACATACAGGAACTTAATTTTGGACTGATCGTTCTTATGCTAGCTAATTGATATAGTGGTCCGATTTTGGTAAGATTTTGCATGTATGTAAGGAGCGTAGTTGCACTAATAAATGGCGAATTTAATCTACATGTCTTGAAAAAAAAAGTTCATATGTCATATAGCTGCCATAGGAACGATCGGTCGAAAATTAAGTTTTTGTATGAAAAAACATTTTGTTTTTCAAGATATCTTGACCAAACTCGGCATATATTAGTTTTACTATGCTCCTCATATATATGCAAAATCCTATTAAGATCGGACTACTATATCATATATCTGCCAGAGGAGCGATCGGTCGAAAGCTAGGTTTTTGATTAAAAACCTTTTTGTTTATCAAGATATCTTGACCAAACTCGGCATTAACTATTTTCCATGTGCTTCTTAGATACGGTCAAAGCACTATGAGCATTATGAAAAGGTTGGGTCTGCAAGGGTATTAGATCTAAGCCTTTCTTTCTCGTTAATATTAACGTGTCTAAGAAGGACACGGAAAATAGTTAATGCCCAGTTTGGTCATGATATCTTGATAAACAAAAAAGGTTTTTAATAAAGAACTAGTGTTCGACCGATCGTTCCTATTGTAGATATATGATTTAGTAGTCCGATGTAAATAAGATTTTGCAAAAATGAAGGGAGCATAGTGAATTCTTTAAATGCCTTGTTTAAATAAAATATCTTGAATGACAAAAAAGTTTTCCATACTACAACTTAATTTTCGACCGATCGTTCCTATGGCAGATATATGATATAGTGGTCCCATCATAATAGGATTTTGCATATATATGAGAAGCATAGTAATACTAATTAATAGCGAGTTTGGTCAAGATATCTTGATAAACAAAACTTATTTTCATACAACAACTTAATTTTCTACCGATCGTTCCTATCGCATTAATAGAATTTTGCCAATATATGAGGGGCATAGTAACACTAAATAATGCCGAGTTTGGTTAAGATATCTTGATAAACCAAATTTTTTTTTATACAACAACTTAATTTTCGACCGATCGTTCCTATGGCAGCTATATGATATAGTGGTCCGATCCAGCTGGTTTTAACATATGTGCTGCGTGCAGCAGAAAGAGGGACTTCTGAAAATTTTTATTAAGATACCTTTAAAACTGAGCGACTAGTTCGCATAGAAACAGACAGACGGACACGGCTATATCGACGCGGCTGCTGATACTGATCAAGAATATATATTCTTTATTGGGTTGGAGATGTCTCCTTCTATGCTTTACACATTTTACGACAAAAAATTTTAAAGCCCTCTGCAAGGAATTAATAAAGATTAATTAAGACGTTTTAATATCTTTATTGAAAATATTTCTTAAATCTATTTTATTTCTCGGCTTGTTTCTCTTTTATCGCGAGTGCATGCTTGTAGCCAGTGCATTTATGAATATAAGTATTTCTAAATTTGTTGTTTTTGTACATCTTTTTTGTAGCTGCTCGCTGTTGTTTAAATAGATCTTTCCCTCGCAGTCTCGAACCGTTTTTCAACTTGTGCTTTGATGTATGTCTATATTCCGCCGCTTGTTGGTGTTGTGTACGCTCTTTATATTTTCTAACTAAGCTCTCTTCTTACATTTGGCTGCGATGTAACAGTGGATACCCTTAATTATGTATCATTATATTGTCTGCTTAAAAAAGGCTTACCAAAATCAAATTACGGCAAGTAGTGCGGGATGCTATTGCCCATCGTAATTATTTACGCTATAGTTGCGAAACTAAACGATTAGCTCACAGCCCTGGATATCAAATTCAATAGCCCGTTGGTTGCGTCTCCAGGGCCTAAAAAGTCCACTCCTCGTGACTTGCAGTTGCCTTCAGCTTTCGACTGCAATTCAGCAGCCTACTACCACGATCACAAAACAGCTCCTCTATCTAGTGGCGCCTCAACTTTAGTTGCTGCGTCAAAAAATTAAATTCTTCTCTAGAGCTTGCCTATCAAAACGTTAGAGGTCTTAAATCTAAGCCAGAGGTCGCAAATAACAGTCAACACATTTTTTCAATGCGTTCTGCACACAAAACAACAGAAAAAACGATGCAGATTCGGTTTCGTTCTATATAGAACACTTCGTTGCGTTTGTCTACTCTGTTGCGTGTTTCTGGTTGAGCAACACACACTGTTCTGTCTAAAAGTAACATCTTAACAGGACACATTCAGTCGATCGCACAGAAAATGTGTGCCTATCGAAGAGCATAACGAAAAAAGTGAAAGAGAAAAGTGTCTTTTCTTGTTGTTTGACAATATCAATGAAAAAGCACGACATACTACAGTTATTCAAGTACACAAGGCAATTTTATATGTGTACATGCATATCCACAAAAGACCTGGCGGTTTTTTTCTGTTCAATGTTCGTGGAAAAACGCGTGTGAGAAAAAAATGGCGAAAAGTGTCTTTGCTCGTACCTAGTGTCTGGTGCGTAGAAACAGAACTTGCGTTGTCTTTCTCTCTTAATCATTCTGTCCGACAGTTATTGTCTATTTTGCCGAATTTTTCTGATCTTAACTTGTTAGCCTGTACTTAGATTCTCTTGCCTTCCAACTATACAATTGTGCGTACAGTGATGTTGCCAATCAACTTTTTTAGGATACCCCGTACTCTTTGATATCTACGTCCCTCATGATCACTCAGCGAGGTCTGTTAGGCCCCCTTCCCTGGTTTTAAGGGAACTATGAGATAAAAAAATGTGAAGACGAGGTGTTATGAAGAATTTGAGAAACCGGGAAATCACTCTGATTTCGCCCACTATGCAGTTTGCCAGATCAAATTTTCTATTTTCGCCGTTGTCCCATTTAGTTAAAAATTAATTTGCTTGTAAAAGAAAACATATTTTGTCAAATATAATAGTCTGTATAATAGTTGATGTAATGAACAATACAGAACAATAAAGAACAAGATCATTAATTTTTCATTAAATGTATCTGTAGTATGAAATTTACCTTGATGTAAATCTTATTTGAGGCATACAGATGTGTAAGGATAAAGAAATGGTAGAAGTTTATTTTACACACGAGGATTGTAATGGCGTTGCTCTGAGCAGAGCAATTTATATCTGTAGTATGAAATTTACCTTGATGTAAATCTTATTTGAGGCATACAGATGTGTAAGAATAAAGAAATGGTAGAAGTTTATTTTACACATAATGGCGTTGCTTTGAGCAGAGCAATTTATAGGGAGAGAAAATGAAATGAAACTATCGTGTATGAGAACGTCTATCCGTTTATCAGTTAGTACCGCTTTGTAAGCACCAATCTTGACACGTGTATTTGTTATTTATTGTTTCGGTAGCATAAGCATTCTTTGGCTATGAGTTTTGTTAGTTTCAAAATCTCACACCCCACCCGGTGAGCTAAGCAACGCAACCAGACGTGTCAAGCAGGAAAGAACACTCATAACAACGTGAACAGGTTAACAGCCATAGATATCACGTATAAATCAGTGCCCTTTTCTAGCCGCCTACAGCCAACAGCGTTGCAAAATTAAACAAATAAACCAATTTACAGCAATCTATAGCACAAATAGATCTACTGTAGAAAATTTCATCAATATCGGTTAAGAAACACAGAAGTTACTAAAAACAAGTTTTGGCTGGCCTCGAGTTTGGGGCAGCAAGCGCAAATTGCAAGAATTTCTGTATACGTGTGCACACATTCATTTATGCGTGTCTTCTTTGAATTCTACCAACTGCATTGGAATTGTGAACGATTGTTCTCGTTTGTTTCTCATTAAGACTCAATTATTGGGGTGTCTATTGGTAGAGGTGACGGCAAGTACTGCGAGGAAACCATTTTTTTTTTTTCAATTTATTATTTAGTTTGGAGCTCCCGACTAGAGCCTCTTACTTGTTTATATTTAAACTACTCCAACAGACATTTGTCTTGCGGTGTTGAATATATGTGAGAATTGTGAAGCTCATAATTGCTGAGTTTGATGAAAATATTTTGCGATACAAAAACACATGACTCTTATATACGCAATATAGTTCAATTAGTAAATTCTGAACTTGAACAGGATATCTTGCTGAACAAAAACATACAGGAACTTAATTTTGGACTGATCGTTCTTATGCTAGCTAATTGATATAGTGGTCCGATTTTGGTAAGATTTTGCATGTATGTAAGGAGCGTAGTTGCACTAATAAATGGCGAATTAAATCTACATGTCTTGAAAAAAAAAGTTCATATGAGAACTGCATTTTCGACCAATCGTTCCTATGACAGCTATTTTTATACCCTGAACCCATTAAAAATGGGTAAAAGGGGTATTATGTTTTTGTGCAAAATCCAAATGTATGTAACAGGCAGAAGGAAGCATCTCCGACCCCATAATGTATATATATTCTTGATCAGCATCAATAGCCGAGTCGATCTAGCCATGTCCGTCTGTCTGTCCGTCCGTCCGTCCGTCCGTCCGTCCGTCCGTCCGTATGTATGAATGCAAGGATCTCAGAACCTATAAGAGCTAGAGACCTACATTTTAGATGTAGGTGCTCCTAGTGCCTGCGCAGATCGAGTTTGTTTCCGATAAACGATAACTTGCCCCGTTTCCAAGTAATCGATAAAAATGTATATCGAAATTCCGATTTTTAAGCAATTTTGGTAAATTATAAGAGCTAGAGTCACCAAACTTGACATGTAGCTTCTAGAAAAGTATATATATATCGATTATCTTTCATTTTATACCTATCGCCACCTCCCCGCTACTCTCTATCTATAAGCGCGCGCTGCATTTGGTGTTGGAATATGAGGGTTCAGGGTATCCCCTAGTCGGGAGCTCCCGACTAGAACCTCTTACTTCTTATAATTGCTAATAATAATAGTTGCTTTCTCAAAGGAAATTATTCATTGCTAAATCAGCTTATTTATGCAACCGATTGGTCTTTCTTAGATGACTCGGTTGATATGAATAAACCTATTAATTATTTTTATAACACCCTAAATTCCCTCTTAGTTATGTGTATTCTCAAGTCAATACCTTCGCCTACTTCTTCAAAGCCACCCTGGTTTACTCCCAGATTATCAAATCTGAAAAATCTAAAATCTAAATATTTTAAAAAGTGAATTCTCAATGCTATGAGAATTATCTAACTCGTTGTAAAAGGCAATTTGCACAAAATCCGAGACAGTTTTACAACTTTGTAAACTTGAAGCGGAAATCTTCAAGTTGGCCATCTTCTTTTTCTTTAGGGATGGATAAAGCTAGCAATGACTCTGATTCTGCTGACCTCTTTGCTAATTTTTTCCAATCAACTTACTCCTCAGTCTGTCCTAATAATAATTCTTACCCTTATACTATTTCATCCTCTAGTTCTATACCTCCTCCTATTATTTCACATTCCTCTCTCCTATATATTCTTTAAAATCTTCTTACTCTCCTGGGCCTGACAATATTCCTAGTTGTCTACTCAAGGAGTGTAGCTCTTCCCTTGTTTATCCATTGCTAAAGCTTTTTAATCTATCCCCTGAATCTTCTGTCTTCCCATCTCTTTGGAAATAATCTTATATCATTCCTCTCCACAAGATAGGTGGAAAGTCTGATATACAAAATTACAGGGGCATTGCAAAACTGTCCGCTATTCCTAAATTATTTGAAAAAATAATCACTTCAAATTTGCAGCATTTCTGCAAATCTGTTGTCTCCCCTGTGTATTTACAATGAGTTCAGTAAGGCGTTTGACTCTGTGCACCACATTTTACTTTTTAAACTTGACCGAATAGGTTTCCCTCCATCTCTTTTGCTTTGGATTATCTCTTATTTAATAGGTAGGACCCAAAGAGTAATGCTGAGGCTGACTACCTCTAAACAGGTTCACGTTACTTCTGGTGTTCCTCAAGGTAGTCATCTTGGATCTTTACTCTTTACTCTTTTTATAAATGATCTCCCCTCTGTTATATCACATGCCCGTGTACTCATGTATGCGGATGATGTGAAACTTATTCTAACATACACTAATCCCCAACATCATTTTCGTCTACAAGACGACTTGAACGCTATGCAATTTTGGTGCTCGGCCAATCAATTGCATCTGAATTGTTCAAAGTGTATGTTTATGACCTTCAATCGCACTACACCTTATCTTGTCAGCTATACAATTGACAATACTCAATTGCAACATATACTAACAGTTAAGGATCTAGGCGTTCTTTTTGATTCTAAACTCAGCTTCAATCTGCATATAGATACCATCGTTAATGAGGCAAAAGGTGTACTTGGATTCATTAAACGATGGTCTAAAGAGTTTAACGATCCTTTTATAACGAAACTTCTGTACATCTCTCTCGTTCACCCTATCCTTGAAATCTGCTCTTGCATCTGGTCTCCGCAGTATATCAATAGCCAGGATCGTATTGAATCTGTTCAGAAGCAATTTCTGCTTTTTGCCTTACGTGATTTAAATTGGGACCCTAATCTTCGGTTGCCATCTTACTCCAGCATGCTGCTTCTTCTTAATCTTCCGTCGTTAATCAACCGTAGGACAGTTCTCGGTGTTGTCTTTCTACATAAGTTGATTGTTGGCGATATAGATTCTCCTTTTCTGCTAGAGCGTCTTCAATTCTCTGTTCCGGCTAGAGCAACCAGAAATTATCGCCCCTTATTCCTATCTACGTGCACAACAGACTACACTATGTACAATCCTTTTCGCGTGCTATGTAAAAATTATAATAGTTTGCATCACGTTTTCTCTACCGAACTTTCTCTACCCCTAATAAAATCGTTGCTTTCAGGATACCTTCGGGAAGTCACTGACCATTCCCAGCTATGACCAGGGGCATAGCTTGCCGGACCGGCTATAAATTTTCCCCCACCGACCCGGTGATTTCCCATTTCTATCTCTATCCTTTCTACCTAACATTCTCTATATCTTGTTGAATTACTTTATTAATAACTTCTTTCTTTCTTTTTCCCTATTTATTGTTTTTTCATAAATAATATAGCAAATTAAGATTATTTTTAGTTTTACTTAAGAACACTTTTTTCCTACTTACTCCCTTCTTCTTAGATGTAGGCTCTAATAGCGTCACTGACAAAATTAGCTGTGAAAAGGGCACAGCTGGCCGGACTGGCTAATAAAACACCTCCATCGGTCGGAGATGCTATTAGAAAATTGTGTTCTCTAATTAGGCTTTTAGCATTTAATTATCATTATGTATGTATAATCTACTGAATAATGAGGAAGACACTCGTTTTGTCGACCCTTAATAAAATAAATAAATAAGATTTCGCATATGTAAATTAATCATGTGTAGAACTTCCCAGCGATGTTTTAAAAGAATGGCCTGTCCCACGACGCTTCTCGCTGGCGGGTGACAGTGGAGATGGATTAAGTGTTCAGCCCTTAGCTGGCGTTTTCGCGAACACAATAAATATACGAATTGATTATTCGGATTATTCAACCTGCGTAAGCTTCGGTCGCTCAAACAGAACTAAAATCACTCGATGCAACGAGTTGGGACATAAGCTTAATTAAACATATAATTGACAAAGCTTACGCTACCCACCATAGCTGATTCAGCATAATCTACAATGTAGCAGTCGGCAAGCCGAACTGCGACATGCGCAAGGGATCAGGTTACCGCAGCTGGCCGTTGCGATCAGGGCACTGAACTGAGGCATTCGCCGTTTCAGCACCATGCGCGCAATTGTTTAGCCAAATACAAATACGTAAACTGCTATGTGCGAGGGGCACTCGTTAACTACTCCCCCTTTAGAACTATGAGCGTCCTCGTTCATCTTGAAGCTGTTGACAATCCTTTGCATCTCCATCGATGTCCGTCTTCTTCTCAAACCTTGGTAAGTAGAATGGAACCGCAAAATAGGAGGCTGAGCGCCACTCCAACACCGAACCACACCTTAGGCGACCCTGCAGACTCTACCCTTTCCTCCAACTCTTGGATGACGTGAAGATTGTTGTTGTTCATTCTATGGAGCAATGGCATACTAAGTACCGGATCATGGCTAATGATGTTGATTAACGGGGAAGCCGCTATGCCAGGGATTTTGTCCAGAGCTTCGCGCCAGTTTGTATACTTTGTGCCGTTTACAATGGCCACGTGTTCAAAGGTGATAAGGTAGGTGCCGTTGACTTGTATCTCTGGACCATCGTCGGTGCTAACTCGTGCTGGGCTTTCGTTTATTATAATGATGCCGTCGTCCACGTAGGATGCTTGGATGCTTCCAACAAACTTACTACAGGAATATCTGTGTGATGCTCAACTAAAACGGATTTTAAGTAGTCGTGGTCAAATATTGTGGGGTTAATTATGTTTGACTTAGCAAGTGTGATTGTAAGCATTAAATTTTGAACTTCAGTTATCAACATTCTATTCCTGGCCAAAAGTGCCTCGTATAAATGTGAAGTGTCGATTAGCTCTTTCTTCTTTACCTTGACTATTTGATTTACAGTATCGGTTTTTCTAAATCTGATGCGTCTGGTGTGCCGGCCACGACTTTGAGCACTGTCCCTAAAAAATCCAAGCTCCTGGCTATCCTGTGGCGAACTTTCAATACGGACAAAAGGTTTCTAAGGTGTTCGGTATCGACATCTAATAACTTTCTCTTATGAGACTGAGGGAATAACTCGGACAATTCTTCTGTTTCCTTTAACATCACAGAGAACTCTGTAAGGTTGCCAGTGTGCCTAACATAGTCCCGCTGTTCCCATACCAATACATCCCCGTCTACAACAGGTATGTTATGTACTTAGAATGCGAATAATCGGTGATCCGAGCATTTACCGTCGCCAGTAAGACTAAAACTGGTGTAATGAACCTGTGAGAGGAGAGAAAGTTAAATCTATGAATTCCTTAGTTTTACCACTGACTTATTAACTGTTACTTTAAATTGTTCTTGTGGACCACCCTCCCCCTTATAAGAACAGACGTTCCTAGGTCTGCCTGAACAGTTTCTTCGGCGCATAAGGGGGTCAGCTTGTTACCTAACCTTCTGTTGGTCTTAACAAATACCTTTTCTCCCACCTCAAATACCTTGTTCTGCCTGTTTGGGTTGTTTCTGTCCAGTTGCACTTGTTGCGTTTTTTCGACCTTCTTCTTTAAACTCATGTTTAAATTTTGAGGCACCTTGCAATTTCCAACAAGGTACTGTGGAAGCGCTCCACCTTGCCGTTGGAGGTACTGTGAAGCGGTGGTGCGTTCACAATGTCTATCCCATATCTGTCTTTTAATAAGGAGGTTATTGTCTCCGAATTTAAAGACGCCTCATTATCGCAGTATATTACCTTTGTCTTTGGGAAGAAATTAACAGCTTGAACGATAGGGGTTTTCACATCGGTTATCGTACGTGACACTATTGGTTGTACTATTGCAAATTTTGAAAATTTGTCGATACACGTTAAAAACTGCTTCTTGTCAGTTGAAAAAATGTCGATGTGCAGGATCTCGCCAGGGTATGACGGAATTGGTGTTTCCCCAAGGACGTGTTTCTTTGGATGTCTGTCATATTTGGCCTTAGTGCAGGTTTTGCAGTTCGCCACAATTTCTGTCGCTAGCTTGGTCATTTTTGGAAATATTCTTCCAAGATTTGTTTGATGTTCTCTTGGGCGGCTCTATGCGCGCTGTTATGTTCTGTCATGACTATTTCTCTTTGTTCGTCTTTGTCTGTTATATCAGTTACTACATTTTTGCAGTAACGAAACTTAGTGGATGTTGGATGAATGCCAGCATTGGAAAGTCGCAATTGATTGCGTTGACTACAGTTGGTTTGACAAATGATTTAACCTCATTTAATGCTTCGTTTTTATCTGTGAAGTGAAAAATATGACGAGTTTTCCGCCTAAGAGGGAATCGTTCTTCTTCCAACACTATTTGGTTTTTAAAACAGTTTAACGGTTTGTCCGTTGACTCTATTGTGTATGTTAGCGACAGCTCACTGTGGATGGTGGCTGCGTCTGACGCTATTTCTTCTTGCAAGGCGTTAATATTTTGTCGAGACAATGCGTCTGCGACATGGTTTTCTTTACCGGGTTTGTAGTGGATTTTTGCGTTATGCTCATCGATACACGCTTGCCGCCTTTTAATCTTAGCATTGGGGTTCCTATCCGATACAGCAAAAGTAAGAGGTTGGTGATCTGTGTAGATATTAATGTCTCTTGTACCATACAAGTACTGCTGTAGCTTACCTAGCGCCCACACAATAGCCAACAACTCTCTTTGATTGGTGGCGTAATAAGTCTCGCTATCTTTCAGAGTTCTTGATATCATAGTAATGGGTCTGCCATCTTGTGAAAGTACAGCGCCAATACCATATGCTGAAGCATCCGTCGTTAGATCGAACGGCTTCCTAAAATCTGGATATCTAAGAATGACGTCTTTTGAAGCTAAAATGTTTCTTAGTCTCTCAAAGGCATCCCTCTGGGTGATGTCAAAATTGAAAGCCGTTTTTTTTTGACATATGTTTGCTAATAGACCCGTTTTCGGCTTTCAGAATACTCGGTAACGGTTTTGCTATTGCAGCAAAGTCTTTAACAAAACACCTGTAATAGCTGGCTATGCCTAGGAATGATCTGAGTTCAAATAGGTTTTTTGGTTCCGGATATTCTTGAATAGCCTTAACCTTTTCCGGGTCTGTTTTCGCCCCGCCTTCAGTTACTATGGTATTCTACTTCTTTTTTAAAGAAATGGAAATTTTCATGTTAGCCTCACATAGCTTTGCTAGAACCCAGTTTATATGCGTAACATGGTCTTTTTCGTTCTCTGAGAAAATTATATTATTATACGTCATCTACGTACACATAGCATGCTCTGCCAATTTGTTTACGCAGTACGTCGTCGATCGCTCTTTGAAAGATGCTTCCCGCATTTTTCAACCCGAACGGTAGTCGACAAAACTCATACTTTCCTCCGTTTACAGAGAAAGATGTTTTTTCGCGGTCTTGTTCCGCAAGAAATATCTGGTGGTAGCCGGACTTTAAGTCTAGAGTTGTAAAATATCTAGCTTTTCCCAGATTGGCTAAGATCATGGGAATGCTCGGCATTGGGTATTTGTCTGCTATGGTTCGTTCGTTTAGCTTTCTAAAATCGATAACTAGGCGTTTATTTTTGTTGCCATTTTCGTCACGACCTTTTTTATCGACAACCCATGTCGGGTTGTTGTACGGCGACTTTGATGGCCTAATGATGCCATTTCGCAATAGTTCTTTGATTTCGTTTTTCACAAAATCAGCCACTCCCATAGGGAGTGGGTAAAGTTTTGAGTAGAGCGGCTCACTGTCTATTGTGCGTATTGTGGCCACTACAGAAGTATTGAACGGCAGTGCTTCGTTAGAAGCTGAAAATGCCTTTACTTTGTTTAGAATCATGCTACTAAACTCGGCCCTTATGGACTCTGGCACAACAATATCATCGATATTTTTGAAATTCACATTGTCGCAAATGTGGTGCTGCAGCTTCTCAGATGTAGACCCATAGTTGACTGTGCCATTTTCAGCGTTCAAGGTCGCTCCTATCTGCGTTAGCAAGTCGAAGCCTATGATGCCGTCGAACGGAGTCAGGGAGTCTAGTAGGAAGAATGACGTTGTTACACCGAAAATGTTAATTAAACACTTCTGGTGGACTTTGTTAGAACCATGAATGGAACTAACACCGAAAGGCTTGCTGACTGGCCTCACATGTTTTAGCCCTGTTAAGGGTCTAATATAGTTTTTGGCCGCCCCGTGTCGATTAAAATTCTTATTTTTTCCCCTGCCAGCTGCCGTTCGACAAACGGTAGCTTGGGGCGTTCCCTAAAAAATTTATCGAGTCATCCCCATCAGCATAATCGGGGTCGTCATCGACCGCGGCAACCTCCTTGGAGGCGACTTTATTATAGCCTTGGTCATCATTGTCGGGGTTTTGTTGCACAGATTTATGCACCCGCTGACGCCTCTGGCCTGATACGCGCTCAGACGAATTCGGTTTCTTTTGGCCTTGCCCATTTCCTACTTGTGAACTACTAGCCTGTTCTTTGTTGTACTGTGTCTGCTGTCTAAACTTTGCCGTTGAAGCATCAACTTCCATAGGCTCCTGTTGTTGGCCTTGGTCTACTTTGTTGCTATTATTCGCATAGCTTTTCTGTGGTTGGTGTTTACCCTGTTTTTTGGTATAGTGCGGGTTTCTTTCTTGCATACGTGGCCGCGAACGTACTTCGCTCCATGCTAGCCTCTGCCTCTCTGGCCAAAGCCAGAGCAGAGGGCAGTTCTTTCGGCTGCGCCGGAAACACAACCGATTTCAGGGTCTTCTTCAGACCTGAGACGAACGCATGCAGTGCATCGCTCCTAACCTCTTCATTTAGCATTTTTACTACCTTTTTCGTGACCAGAGTTAGCTTGCGCTCAACCTCATCATAATACTGCATCAACGTAGAATCGCCCTGTCGGACCATCTCTAGTTGTTGACGCAAGAGTCTAAGCGACGTCCTATCAGCATACGTACAGTCTAACCTAGCAATTATTGCATCAAAATTTAGGACTGTGTTGTACGAAGACAATAAAGCTCTTGCTGTACCCTTAATTCTGTTTCTTATTATATTAACCGCTTGGTAGGGGGCATTGCTGCCTACGGAGGGTCTGAAAAGTTCGTACGCATCCACAGCGGATTGTCTCCAGTGGACATATTCATCATGCGTACCATTGAATTCGGGTATAGATTTTACACAGTCAAGGGATATATTACACCCTACATCGGGTTCGATTGAGATTCTTTGACACGCTTCGACCTGCGGTGCCTCAAGGCGTAAACTATCTACCCTTTGGTTTACCGAACTTAATCTTGCTTCAAATTCTGCTTTTAGTCTAGACTCCTGTTGTGCCAACGCCTGGTTTATGAGAGCTTGTATCTGATTAGGGTCCATGTCTGTTGTGTTTTCTAAACTGGCCTCTGAGTTTGTGTCCCAGTCTTCGTCACTAATATATTCACTTTTTCACTGGGAAGCTCATTAGCTTGTTAAGGGTACAAGCTTTATGTTTGACACTTTATTTATAGGGTTTCACTATGGCCGATGCTAATCGGCATGGATAGAACGTGATAATATCGAGCTTTGACCAAATAACTTTTCACAACTTGCTTTACTCAATGCCTTTTGTTTTATTTTGCACTTAAAATCGTTTTTTAGTTAAACAAACCACTTACATGTTATTTGTAGGGCCTGCTTATTCTAACTGTTGGTAAGGTCGCGGGTTTCATCCGCTGCTGGGCGCCAATTAATCATGTGTAGAACTTCCCAACGGTGTTTTAAGAGAATGGCCTGTCCCACGACGCTTCTCGCTGGCGGGTGATGGATTAAGTGTTCAGCCCTTAGCTGGCGTTTTCGCGAACACAATAAATATACGAATTGATTATTCGGATTATTCAACCTGCGTAAGCTTCGGTCGCTCAAACAGAACTAAAATCACTCGATGCATAAGCTTAATTAAACATAAGCTTAATTAAACATATAATTGACAAAGCTTACGCTACCCACCATAGCTGATTCAGCATAATCTACAATGTAGCAGTCGGCAAGCCGACTTCAGCATAAGTGATAACGCTGCTCTTGCGACATGCGCAAGGGATCAGGGCCGTTGCGATCAGGGCACTGAACTGAGGCATTCGCCGTGTCAGCACCATGCGCGCAAATGTTTAGCCAAATACAAATACGTAAACTGCTATTTGCGAGGGGCACTCGTTAACTTGTATATGTGCGTATAGTGAACTAATAAATGCGGAGTTTGGTCGTTATCTTGATAAATAACAAAATATTTACTACAATATAATGGCTATATAAACTTGGCTGCTAATGCTGATCTAGAATATATATATACCTTATGGGTTCGGTAATTTTTCCGTAGAAATTTCATAATAAATAATAATACCCTCCACAAAGACATAAAAAGCTTAAATAATATAATTTAGTATGAAGCAATAAAAAGGCTCTTCAACTTTAATAGCAACAACCATAGAAGTTGTTGCAATAGAGTTATCAACCATTGACTACTTTTTTTTTATATTGCTCTTACTCGTGTTTACCTATTTTAATAGGTATTCATTTTGTTATAAAAATTAACAAAGCAACAATGTATATTTTAACTAAGATTTCAAACAAATTCTAGCAATAAACTTAATTGTTTTATTTATTTATTATGCTACTGACAAAGTTTTATTAATCTACAAAGCTTTCCGGTATTTTCGCCAACGGTAAAATCAGTCATACCTTTGTTTTTTTTGTTTTCGTTTTTTTTTCGATATTCCTTTTGATTTGGTCGGTGTCGCCTGAAAAACAAAAACAAAACAATGAATATAAACAAGTAAGAGGTTCTAGTCGGGAGCTCCCGACTAGTGAATACCCTTAACCCTCTTTGGGTGGTAGCGTGGAGGTGGCGATAGGTCTAAAATGTAAGATACTTGACATATATATAATATCTCTCTAATTATTTACCCAATTTGCTCAAAAAACAGGATGTCGATATCGATTTTTATTGATTGCTTGGAAACGGTGTAAGTTATCGATTATCGGAAACAAACTCGATCTGCGTAGGAGCTAGGAGAACCTACAGCTAAAATTTCAAGTCTCTAGCTCTTATAGGTTCTGAGATCCTTGCGTTCATACATACGGACGGACGGACGGACGGACAGACAGACAGACGGACATGGCTAGATCGACTCGGCTATTGATGCTGATCAAGAATATATATACTTTATTGGGTCGGAAATGCTTCCTTCTGCCTGTTACATACATTTGCATTTTGCACAAAAACATTATACCCCTTTTACCCATTTTTAATGGGTTCAGGGTATAAAAATTGAAATACTTTTAATGTATTTTTGCATACTTATTAGAAGGAAATACTTCATTGCGGGTTGTGCGCTCTCGTAATTCACTAAGAGTAGTGGTAGAACGATTTTGGTAAGCTTCAAAGATTACACTCACTTCACCTTTTCGAGTTATACCTTCTATAGTAGTATCGACCGTCCTCTGTCCATTTCGCTTATCATTTGTCTCCAATTTTCCATACCTTGGCGGATGTTACCAATTTTTCAGCTTCTAAAAGAGCAGCTTCTATTTCGTCAAAGTAATTTGACGACGCTGTTTTGGAGGAAGATGGTTCTAAGTACGAGGATTTTCGCTGCTCTTCTAATTGTGTTTTTATCAAGTCTCGTGTGAGTTTGATGACCTCTTCTAGATCGTCCTTTATTTTTAACAGTTCGTCATTCCTTGGATCTGTTTGCAACAACTTAATTTTCGACCGATCGTTCCTATGGCAGCTATATGATATAGAATATGTATGAGTAGAATAGTATAACTTAATGGCGAGTTTGGTCAAGATATCTTAAAAAACAAAATCTATTTCATACAACAACTTATCTCAGCTATATGATATAGTTGTCTGATCTTAATAGGATTGCATATATATGAGTAAAACTATATATATAGTAAAACTATTAAATGCCGAGTTTGTTTAAGATATCTTGATAATCAAAACTTTTTTTCACACAACAACTTAATTTTCGAACGATCGTTCCTATCGCAGCTATGTGATATAGTGGTCCGATCTTAATAGGATTTTGCATAGATATCTTCAAAAAGAAAATGTTTTTCATACGAGATCCTACTTTCGACCGATCGTTGCTATGGCAGCTATATGATATAGTGCTGCGATCCAGCTGGTTTTCACATATGTGCTGCGTGCAGGGGCTTCTGCAAAGTTTCATAAAGATGGCTTTAAAACTGAGAGACTAATTCGCATAGAAACAGACTGACGGACATGGCATTATCGACTCGGCTGTTGATACTGATCAAGAATATATATACTTTATGGGGTTGGAGATGTCTCCTTCTATGCGTTACACATTTCACGACAAAAAATTTTAATACCCTCTGCAAGGATATAATAAAGAATAATTAAGACGTTTTAATATCTTTATTGAAAATATTTCTCCCATCTTTTTTATTTCTCGGCTTAATTCTCTTTTATCGCATGTGCATGCTTGTAGCCAGTGCATTTATGAATATTAGTATTTCTAAATTTGTTGTTTTTGTACATCTTTGTTTGTGCGATAGCGCAATTACCTCTGTTGGTTAGCTGCTCGCTGTTGTTTAAATAGATCACTCCCTCGCAGTCTCGAACCGTTTTTCAACTTGTGCTTTGATGTATGTCTATATTCCGCCGCTTGTTGGTGTTGTGTACGCTCTTTATATATTCTAACTAAGCTCTCTTCTTACATTTGGCTGCGCTGTTACAGTGGATACCTTTAATAATCTATCATTATATTGTCTGCTTCAAAAACGCTTACCAAAATCAAATTACGGGAAGTCAATCAAGCAAAGTGAAAATGTCATGCATTTTAAATTTGCAGCTTACACTGGCCTAGAGCGGGATGCTATTGCCCATCGTAATTATTTACGCTATAGTTGCGAAACTAAACTGTTGGTTGAGTCTCCAGGGCCTAAAAAGTCCACTCCTCGTGACTCCTCTATCTAGTGGCGCCTGAACTTTAGTTGCTGCGTCAAAAAATTAAATTCTTCTCTAGAGCTTGTCTACCAAAACGTTAGAGGTCTTAAATCTAAGCCAGCTGTCGCAAATAACAGTCAACACATTTTTTCAATGCGTTCTGCATACAAAACACAAAAAAAACGATGCAGATTCGGTTTCGTTCTATATAGAACACTTCGTTGCGTTTGTCTACTCTGTTGCGTGTTTCTGGTTGAGCAACACACACTGTTCTGTCTAAAAGTAACATCTTAACAGGACACATTCAGTCGATCTCTCAGAAAATGTGTGCCTTTCGAAGAGCATAACGAAAAAAGTGAAAGAGAAAAGTGTCTTTTCTTGTTGTTGTTTGACAATATCAATGAATCCTAGCGCGAGACAGCAAAAAACACGACATACTACAGTTATTTAAGTACACTAGTCAATTTTATATGTGTACATGCATATCCACAAAAGACACTGGCGGTTTTTTTTTTCTGTTCAATGTTCGTGGAAAAACGCGTGTGAGAAAAAAATGGCGAAAAGTGTCTTTGCTCGTACCTAGTGTCTGGTGCGTAGAAACAGAACTTGCGTTGACTTTCTCTCTTAATCATTCTGTCCGACAGTTATTGTGTTTTTTGCCGAATTTTTCTGATCTTAACTTGTTAGCCTGTACTTAGATTCTCTTGCCTTCCAACTATACAATTGTGCATACAGTGATGTTGCCAATCAACTTAGGATACCCCGTACTCTTTGATATCTACGTCCCTCATAATCACCCAGCGAGGTCTGTTTGGCCCCCTTCCCTAGTTTTAAGGGAACTATGAGATTTAAAAATGTGAAGACGAGGTGTTATAAAGAATTTGAGAAACCGGGAAATCACTCTGATTTCGCCCACTATGCTGTTTGCCAGATCAAATTTTCTATTTTCGCCGTTGCCGCATTTAGTTAAAAATTAGTTTGCTTGTAAAAGAAAACATATTTTGTCAAATATAATAGTCTGTATAATAGTTGATGTAATGAACAATAAAGAACAATAAAGAACAAGATCATTAATTTTTCATTAAATGTATCTGTAGTATGAAATTTACCTTATTTGAGGCATACAGATGTGTAAGGATAAAGAAATGGTAGAAGTTTATTTTACACACGAGGATTGTAATGGCGTTGCTTTGAACAGAGCAATTTATATCTATAGTATGAAATTTACCTTGATGTAAATCTTATTTGAGGCATACAGATGAGTAAGGATAAATAAATGGTAGACGTTTATTTTACACACGAGGATTGTAATGGCTGTGCTTTGAGCAGAGCAATTTATAGGGAGGGAAAATGAAGTGTGTAGCCTCAATTATGCCATCCAACTGAGTCAACGACTATCGTGTATGAGAACGTCTATCCGTTTTTCAGTTAGTACCGCTTTATAGGCACCAGTCTTGACACGTGTATTTGTTATTTATTGTTTCGGTAGCCTAAGTTTCGGTAGCATAAGAAACGCAACCAGACGTGTCAAGCAGAAAAGAACACTCATAACAACGTAAACAGGTTAACAGCTATAGATATTACGTATTAATCAGTGCCATTTTCTAGCCGCCTACAGCCAACAGCGTTGCAAAATTAAACAAATAAACCAATTTATAGCAATCTATAGCATAATAAGATCTACTGTAGAAAATTTCATCAAGATCGGTTAAGAAACACAGAAGTTACTAAAAACATGTTTTGGCTGGCCTCGAGTTTGGGGCAGCAAGCGCAAATTGCAAGAATTTCTGTATACGTGTACACACATTCATTTATGCGTATCTTCTTTGAATTCTACCAACTGCATTGGAATTGTGAACGATTGTTCTCTGTGCTGCTATTTGAATTCGTTTGTTTCTCATTAAGACTCAATTATTGGGGTGTCTATTGGTAGAGGTGGCGGCAAGTACTGCGGTCTCTTGCGAGTTCAAACCCTACAGAGGAAACCATTTTTTTTCCAATTTATTAATTATTTTGGAGCTCCCGACTAGAGCCTCTTACTTGTTTTAATTTAAACTACTCCAACAGACATTTGTCTTGCGGTTTTGAAAATATGTGAGAATTGTGAAGCTCATAATTGCTGAATTTGATGAAAATATTATGCGATACAAAAACACATGGCTCTTATATACGCAATATAGTTCAATTAGTAAATTCTGAACTTGAACAAGATATCTTGCTGAACAAAAACATACAGGAACTTAATTTTGGACTGATCGTTCTTATGCTAGCTAATGGATATAGTGGTCCGATTTTGATAAGATTTTGCATGTATGTAAGGAGTTTAGTTGCACTAGTAAATGCCGAATTTAATCTACATGTCTTGAAAAAAAAAGTTCATATGAGAACTGCATTTTCGACCAATCGTTCGTATGACAGCGCTTTTTATAAGATTTCGCATATGTATATGTGCGTATAGTGAACTAATAAATGCGGAGTTTGGTAGTTATCTTGATAACTAACAAAATGTTTAATACAATATAATGGCTATATAAACTCGGCTGCTAATGCTGATCTAGGATATATATACCTTATGGGTTCGGTAATTTTTCCTTAGAAATTTCATGATAAATTATAATACCCTTCACAAAGACATAAAAAGCTTAAATAATACAGTTTAGAATGAACGTTCTCTCTACACCGCGCCAATGAAATAAAAAGGCTCTTCAACTTTAATAGCAACAACCATAGAAGTTGTTGCAGTAGAGCTATCAACCATTGCATACTTTTTTTATATTGCTCTTGCTCGTGTTTACCTATTTTAATATGTATTAATTTTTGTTATAAAAATTAACAAAACAACAATGTATATTTTAACTAAGATTCCAAACATTTTATAATTCTAGCAATATACTTAATTGTTTTATTTATTTATTCTGCTACTTACAAAGTTTTATTAATCTACAAACCTTTCCGGTATTTTTCGCCAATGGTAAAATCAGTCATACCTTTGCCGGCCGTTCCACATGTACCAATACCGACTCTTCCACTGACATTATCCAGCGATGCAAATATACTGTTCACTTTCATGCCTGGTTTCTTTTGGTTTTTAGTAGTAAAACTAAGCCACTTATTTTTGTCTAATTCACGTTCTTCTTCCAAGTCTTTGAAGCGTTGTTGTTTTTTTTATTTTCGTTTTTTTCGATATTCCTTTTGATTTGGTCGGTGTCGCCTGAAAAAACAAAAACAAAACAATTAATATAAAAAATTTAAATAATTTTAATGTATTTTTGCATACTTATTAGAAGGAAATACTTCATTGCGGGCTGTGCGCTCACGCAATTCACTAAGAGTAGTGGTAGAACGATTTTGGTAAGCTTCAAAGATTACACTCACTTCACCTTTTCCAGTTATACCTTCTATAGTAGTATCGTACTATTGACCGTCCTCTGTCCATTTCGCTTGGCATTTGTTTCCAATTTTCCATACCTTGGCGGATGTTACCAATTTTTCAGCTTCTAAAAGAGCAGCTTCTATTTCGTCAAAGTAATTTGACGACGCTGTTTTGGAGGAAGATGGTTCTAAGTACGAGGATTTTCGCTGCTCTTCTAATTGTGTTTTTATCAAGTCTCGTGTGAGTTTGATGACCTCTTCTAAATCGTCCTTTATTTTTAACAGTTCGTCATTCCTTGGATCTGTTAGCAACAACTTAATTTTCGACCGATCGTTCCTATGGCAGATATATGATATAGTGGTCCCATCATAATAGGAGTTTGCATATATATGAGAAGCATAGTAAAACTTAATGGCGAGTTTGGTCAAGATATCTTAAAAAACAAAATTTTTTTTCGTACAACAACTTAATTTTCTACCGATCGTTCCTATCGCAGCTATATGATATAGTGGTCCGATCTTAATAGGATTTTGCATAGATATCTTCAAAAAGAAAATGTTTTTCATACAAGATCCTACTTTTCGACCGATCGTTCCTATGGCAGCTATATGATATAGTGGTCCGATTTAGCTGGTTTTCACATATGTGCTGCGTGCAGCAGAAAGAGGGACTTCTGCAAAGTTTCATAAAGATAGCTTTAAAACTGAGAGACTAATTCGCATAGAAACAGACTGACGGACATGGCTATATCGACTCGGCTGTTGATACTAATCAAGAATATATATACTTTATGGGGTTGGAGAAGTCTCCTTCTATGCGTTACACATTTCATGACAAAAAATTTTAATACCCTCTGCAAGGATATAATAAAAATTAATTAAGACGTTTTAATATCTTAATTGAAAATATTTCTCCCATCTTTTTTATTTCTCGGCTTATTTCTCTTTTATCGCGTGTGCATGCTTGTAGCCAGTGCATTTATGAATATTAGTATTTCTAAATTTGTTGTTTTTGTACATCTTTGTTTGTGCGATAGCGCAATTACCTCTGTTGGTTAGCTGCTCGCTGTTGTTTAAATAGATCGCTCCCTCGCAGTCTCGAACCGTTTTTCAACTTGTGCTTTGATGTATGTCTATATTCCGCCGCTTGTTGGTGTTGTGTACGCTCTTTATATTTTCTAACTAAGCTCTCTTCTTACATTTGGCTGCGCTGTTACAGTGGATACCTTTAATAATCTATCATTATATTGTCTGCTTCAAAAACGCTTACCAAAATCAAATTACGGCAAGTCAATCAAGCAAAGTGAAAATGTCATGCATTTTAAATGTGCAGCTTACACTGGCCTAAAACGGGATGCTATTGCCCATCGTAAGTCTGCACACAAAACACAAAAAAAAACGATGCAGATTCGGTTTCGTTCTATATAGAACACTTCGTTGCGCATGTCTACTCTGGTGCGTGTTTCTGGTTGAGCAACACACACTGTTCTGTCTAAAAGTAACATCTTAACAGGACACATTCAGTCGATCGCACAGAAAATGTGTGCCTATTGAAGAGCATAACGAAAAAAGTGAAAAGAGAAAAGCGACTTTTCTTGTTGTTGTTTGACAAAATCAATGAATCCTAGCGCGAGACAGCAAAAAACACGACATACTACAGTTATTTAAGTACACTAGTCAATTTTATATGTGTACATGCATATCCACAAAAGACACTGGCGATTTTTTTTTTCTGTTCAATGTTCGTGGAAAAACGCGTGTGAGAATAAAATGGCGAAAAGTGTCTTTGCTCGTACCTAGTGTCTGGTGCGTAGAAACAGAACTTGCGTTGACTTTCTCTCTTAATCATTCTGTCCGACAGTTATTGTGTTTTTTGCCGAATTTTTCTGATCTTAACTTGTTAGCCTGAACTTAGATTCTCTTGCCTTCCAACTATACAATTGTGCATACAGTGATGTTGCCAATCAACTTAGGATACCCCGTACTCTCTGATATCTACGTCCCTCATAATCACCCAGCGAGGTCTGTTTGGCCCCCTTCCCTAGTTTTAAGGGAACTATGAGATTAAAATATGTGAAGACGAGGTGCTATAAAGAATTTGAGGAACCGGGAAATCACTCTGATTTCGCCCACTATGCTGTTTGCCAGATCAAATTTTCTCTTTTCGCCGTTGTCGCATTCAGTTAAAAATTAGTTTGCTTGTAAAAGAAAACATATTTTGTCAAATATAATAGTCTGTATAATAGTTGATGTAATGAACAATACAGAACAATAAAGAACAAGATCATTAATTTTTCATTAAATGTATCTGTAGTATGAAATTTACCTTGATGTAAATCTTATTTGAGGCATACAGATGTGTAAGGATAAAGAAATGGTAGAAGTTTATTTTACACACGAGGATTGTAACGGCGTTGCTTTGAGCAGAGCAATTTATATCTGTAGTATGAAATTTACCTTGATGTAAATCTTATTTGAGGCATACAGATGTGTAAGGATAAATAAATGGTAGACGTTTATTTTACACACGAGGATTGTAATGGCGGTGCTTTGAGCAGAGCAATTTATAGGGAGGGAAAATGAGGTGTGTAGCCTCAATTATGCCATCCAACTGAGCCAAAAACTATCGTGTATGAGAACGTCTATCCGTTTTTCCGTTAGTACCGCTTTATAAGCACCAGTTTTGTCACGTGTATTTGTTATTTATTGTTTCGGTAGCCTAAGTTTCGGTAGCATAAGAAACGCAACCAGACGTGTCAAGCAGAAAAGAACACTCATAACAACGTAAACAGGTTAACAGCTATAGATATTACGTATTAATCAGTGCCATTTTCTAGCCGCCTACAGCCAACAGCGTTGCAAAATTAAACAAATAAACCAATTTATAGCAATCTATAGCATAATAAGATCTACTGTAGAAAATTTCATCAAGATCGGTTAAGAAACACAGAAGTTACTAAAAACATGTTTTGGCTGGCCTCGAGTTTGGGGCAGCAAGCGCAAATTGCAAGAATTTCTGTATACGTGTACACACATTCATTTATGCGTATCTTCTTTGAATTCTACCAACTGCATTGGAATTGTGAACGATTGTTCTCTGTGCTGCTATTTGAATTCGTTTGTTTCTCATTAAGACTCAATTATTGGGGTGTCTATTGGTAGAGGTGGCGGCAAGTACTGCGGTCTCTTGCGAGTTCAAACCCTACAGAGGAAACCATTTTTTTCCAATTTATTAATTATTTTGGAGCTCCCGACTAGAGCCTCTTACTTGTTTTAATTTAAACTACTCCAACAGACATTTGTCTTGCGGTTTTGAAAATATGAGAATTGTGAAGCTCATAATTGCTGAATTTGATGAAAATATTATGCGATACAAAAACACATGGCTCTTATATACGCAATATAGTTCAATTAGTAAATTCTGAACTTGAACAAGATATCTTGCTGAACAAAAACATACAGGAACTTAATTTTTGACTGATCGTTCTTATGCTAGCTAATGGATATAGTGGTCCGATTTTGATAAGATTTTGCATGTATGTAAGGAGTGTAGTTGCACTAGTAAATGCCGAATTTAATCTACATGTCTTGAAAAAAAAAGTTCATATGAGAACTGCATTTTCGACCAATCGTTCCTATGACAGCGCTTTTTATTAGATTTCGCATATGTATATGTGCGTATAGTGAACTAATAAATGCGGAGTTTGGTAGTTATCTTGATAACTAACAAAATGTTTAATGCAATATAATGGCTATATAAACTTGGCTGCTAATGCTGATCTAGAATATATATACCTTATGGGTTCGGTAATTTTTCCTTAGAAATTTCATGATAAATTATAATACCCTTCACAAAGACATAAAAAGCTTAAATAATACAGTTTAGTATGAACGTTCTCTCTACACCGCGCCAAAGAAATAAAAAGGCTCTTCAACTTTAATAGCAACAACCATAGAAGTTGTTGCAGTAGAGCTATCAACCATTGCATACTTTTTTTATATTGCTCTTGCTCGTGTTTACCTATTTTAATATGTATTAATTTTTGTTGTAAAAATTAACAAAACAACAATGTATATTTTAACTAAGATTCCAAACATTTTCTAATTCTACCAATATACTTAATTGTTTTATTTATTTATTATGCTACTTACAAAGTTTTATTAATCTACAAACCTTTCCGGTATTTTTCGCCAATGGTAAAATCAGTCATACCTTTGCCGGCCGTTCCACATGTACCAATACCGACTCTTCCACTGACATTATCCAGCGATGCAAATATACTGTTCACTTTCATGCCTGGTTTCTTTTGGTTTTTAGTAGTAAAACTAAGCCACTTATTTTTGTCTAATTCACGTTCTTCTTCCAAGTCTTTGAAGCGTTGTTGTTTTTTTTATTTTCGTTTTTTTCGATATTCCTTTTGATTTGGTCGGTGTCGCCTGAAAAAACAAAAACAAAACAATTAATATAAAAAATTTAAATAATTTTAATGTATTTTTGCATACTTATTAGAAGGAAATACTTCATTGCGGGCTGTGCGCTCACGCAATTCACTAAGAGTAGTGGTAGAACGATTTTGGTAAGCTTCAAAGATTACACTCACTTCACCTTTTCCAGTTATACCTTCTATAGTAGTATCGTACTATTGACCGTCCTCTGTCCATTTCGCTTGGCATTTGTTTCCAATTTTCCATACCTTGGCGGATGTTACCAATTTTTCAGCTTTTGAAAGAGCAGCTTCTATTTCGTCAAAGTAATTTGACGACGCTGTTTTGGAGGAAGATGGTTCTAAGTACGATAATTTTCGCTGCTCTTCTAATTGTGTTTTTATCAAGTCTCGTGTGAGTTTGATGACCTCTTCTAAATCGTCCTTTATTTTTAACAGTTCGTCATTCCTTGGATCTGTTAGCAACAACTTAATTTTCGACCGATCGTTCCTATGGCAGATATATGATATAGTGGTCCCATATATATATGAGAAGCATATATATGAGATGCATAGTAAAACTTAATGGCGAGTTTGGTCAAGATATCTTAAAAAACAAAATTTTTTTTCGTACAACAACTTAATTTTCTATTGATCGTTCCTATCGCAGCTATATGATATAGTGGTCCGATCTTAATAGGATTTTGCATAGATATCTTCAAAAAGAAAATGTTTTTCATACAAGATCCTACTTTTCGACCGATCGTTCCTATGGCAGCTATATGATATAGTGGTCCGATTTAGCTGGTTTTCACATATGTGCTGCGTGCAGCAGAAAGAGGGACTTCTGCAAAGTTTCATAAAGATAGCTTTAAAACTGAGAGACTAATTCGCATAGAAACAGACTGACGGACATGGCTATATCGACTCGGCTGTTGATACTGATCAAGAATATATATACTTTATGGGGTTGGAGATGTGTCCTTCTATGCGTTACACATTTCACGACAAAAAATTAAAATACCCTCTGCAAGGATATAATAAAAATTAATTAAGACGTTTTAATATCTTAATTAAAAATATTTCTTAAATCTTTTTTATTTCTCGGCTTATTTCTATTTTATCGCGAGTGCATGCTTGTAGCCAGTGCATTTATGAATATTAGTATTTCTAAATTTGTTGTTTTTGTACATCTTTGTTTGTGCGATAGCGCAATTACCTCTGTTGGTTAGCTGCTCGCTGTTGTTTAGATCACCCCTTGCAGTCTCGAACCGTTTTTCAACTTGTGCTTTGATTATGTCAATATTCCGCCGCTTGTTGGTGTTGTGTACGCTCTTTATATTTTCTAACTAAGCTCTCTTCTTACATTGTGCTGCGCTGCTACAGTGGATACCTTTAATAATCTATCATTATATTGTCTGCTTCAAAAACGCTTACCAAAATCAAATTACGGCAAGTCAATCAAGCAAAGTGAAAATGTCATGCATTTTAAATGTGCAGCTTACACTGGCCTAAAACGGGATGCTATTGCCCATCGTAAGTCTGCACACAAAACACAAAAAAAAACGATGCAGATTCGGTTTCGTTCTATATAGAACACTTCGTTGCGCATGTCTACTCTGGTGCGTGTTTCTGGTTGAGCAACACACACTGTTCTGTCTAAAAGTAACATCTTAACAGGACACATTCAGTCGATCGCACAGAAAATGTGTGCCTATTGAAGAGCATAACGAAAAAAGTGAAAAGAGAAAAGCGACTTTTCTTGTTGTTGTTTGACAAAATCAATGAATCCTAGCGCGAGACAGCAAAAAACACGACATACTACAGTTATTTAAGTACACTAGTCAATTTTATATGTGTACATGCATATCCACAAAAGACACTGGCGATTTTTTTTTTCTGTTCAATGTTCGTGGAAAAACGCGTGTGAGAATAAAATGGCGAAAAGTGTCTTTGCTCGTACCTAGTGTCTGGTGCGTAGAAACAGAACTTGCGTTGACTTTCTCTCTTAATCATTCTGTCCGACAGTTATTGTGTTTTTTGCCGAATTTTTCTGATCTTAACTTGTTAGCCTGAACTTAGATTCTCTTGCCTTCCAACTATACAATTGTGCATACACTGATGTTGCCAATCAACTTAGGATACCCCGTACTCTCTGATATCTACGTCCCTCATAATCACCCAGCGAGGTCTGTTTGGCCCCCTTCCCTAGTTTTAAGGGAACTATGAGATTAAAATATGTGAAGACGAGGTGCTATAAAGAATTTGAGGAACCGGGAAATCACTCTGATTTCGCCCACTATGCTGTTTGCCAGATCAAATTTTCTCTTTTCGCCGTTGTCGCATTCAGTTAAAAATTAGTTTGCTTGTAAAAGAAAACATATTTTGTCAAATATAATAGTCTGTATAATAGTTGATGTAATGAACAATACAGAACAATAAAGAACAAGATCATTAATTTTTCATTAAATGTATCTGTAGTATGAAATTTACCTTGATGTAAATCTTATTTGAGGCATACAGATGTGTAAGGATAAAGAAATGGTAGAAGTTTATTTTACACGCGAGGATTGTAACGGCGTTGCTTTGAGCAGAGCAATTTATATCTGTAGTATGAAATTTACCTTGATGTAAATCTTATTTGAGGCATACAGATGTGTAAGGATAAATAAATGGTAGACGTTTATTTTACACACGAGGATTGTAATGGCGGTGCTTTGAGCAGAGCAATTTATAGGGAGGGAAAATGAGGTGTGTAGCCTCAATTATGCCATCCAACTGAGCCAAAAACTATCGTGTATGAGAACGTCTATCCGTTTTTCCGTTAGTACAGCTTTATAAGCACCAGTTTTGTCACGTGTATTTGTTATTTATTGTTTCGGTAGCCTAAGTTTCGGTAGCATAAGAAACGCAACCAGACGTGTCAAGCAGAAAAGAACACTCATAACAACGTAAACAGGTTAACAGCTATAGATATTACGTATTAATCAGTGCCATTTTCTAGCCGCCTACAGCCAACAGCGTTGCAAAATTAAACAAATAAACCAATTTATAGCAATCTATAGCATAATAAGATCTACTGTAGAAAATTTCATCAAGATCGGTTAAGAAACACAGAAGTTACTAAAAACATGTTTTGGCTGGCCTCGAGTTTGGGGCAGCAAGCGCAAATTGCAAGAATTTCTGTATACGTGTACACACATTCATTTATGCGTATCTTCTTTGAATTCTACCAACTGCATTGGAATTGTGAACGATTGTTCTCTGTGCTGCTATTTGAATTCGTTTGTTTCTCATTAAGACTCAATTATTGGGGTGTCTATTGGTAGAGGTGGCGGCAAGTACTGCGGTCTCTTGCGAGTTCAAACCCTACAGAGGAAACCATTTTTTTTCCAATTTATTAATTATTTTGGAGCTCCCGACTAGAGCCTCTTACTTGTTTTAATTTAAACTACTCCAACAGACATTTGTCTTGCGGTTTTGAAAATATGAGAATTGTGAAGCTCATAATTGCTGAATTTGATGAAAATATTATGCGATACAAAAACACATGGCTCTTATATACGCAATATAGTTCAATTAGTAAATTCTGAACTTGAACAAGATATCTTGCTGAACAAAAACATACAGGAACTTAATTTTTGACTGATCGTTCTTATGCTAGCTAATGGATATAGTGGTCCGATTTTGATAAGATTTTGCATGTATGTAAGGAGTGTAGTTGCACTAGTAAATGCCGAATTTAATCTACATGTCTTGAAAAAAAAAGTTCATATGAGAACTGCATTTTCGACCAATCGTTCCTATGACAGCGCTTTTTATTAGATTTCGCATATGTATATGTGCGTATAGTGAACTAATAAATGCGGAGTTTGGTAGTTATCTTGATAACTAACAAAATGTTTAATGCAATATAATGGCTATATAAACTTGGCTGCTAATGCTGATCTAGAATATATATACCTTATGGGTTCGGTAATTTTTCCTTAGAAATTTCATGATAAATTATAATACCCTTCACAAAGACATAAAAAGCTTAAATAATACAGTTTAGTATGAACGTTCTCTCTACACCGCGCCAAAGAAATAAAAAGGCTCTTCAACTTTAATAGCAACAACCATAGAAGTTGTTGCAGTAGAGCTATCAACCATTGCATACTTTTTTTATATTGCTCTTGCTCGTGTTTACCTATTTTAATATGTATTAATTTTTGTTGTAAAAATTAACAAAACAACAATGTATATTTTAACTAAGATTCCAAACATTTTCTAATTCTAGCAATATACTTAATTGTTTTATTTATTTATTATGCTACTTACAAAATTTTATTAATCTACAAACCTTTCCGGTATTTTTCGCCAATGGTAAAATCAGTCATACCTTTGCCGGCCGTTCCACATGTACCAATACCGACTCTTCCACTGACATTATCCAGCGATGCAAATATACTGTTCACTTTCATGCCTGGTTTCTTTTGGTTTTTAGTAGTAAAACTAAGCCACTTATTTTTGTCTAATTCACGTTCTTCTTCCAAGTCTTTGAAGCGTTGTTGTTTTTTTTATTTTCGTTTTTTTCGATATTCCTTTTGATTTGGTCGGTGTCGCCTGAAAAAACAAAAACAAAACAATTAATATAAAAAATTTAAATAATTTTAATGTATTTTTGCATACTTATTAGAAGGAAATACTTCATTGCGGGCTGTGCGCTCACGCAATTCACTAAGAGTAGTGGTAGAACGATTTTGGTAAGCTTCAAAGATTACACTCACTTCACCTTTTCCAGTTATACCTTCTATAGTAGTATCGTACTATTGACCGTCCTCTGTCCATTTCGCTTGGCATTTGTTTCCAATTTTCCATACCTTGGCGGATGTTACCAATTTTTCAGCTTTTGAAAGGGCAGCTTCTATTTCGTCAAAGTAATTTGACGACGCTGTTTTGGAGGAAGATGGTTCTAAGTACGAGGATTTTCGCTGCTCTTCTAATTGTGTTTTTATCAAGTCTCGTGTGAGTTTGATGACCTCTTCTAAATCGTCCTTTATTTTTAACAGTTCGTCATTCCTTGGATCTGTTAGCAACAACTTAATTTTCGACCGATCGTTCCTATGGCAGATATATGATATAGTGGTCCCATATATATATGAGAAGCATATATATGAGAAGCATAGTAAAACTTAATGGCGAGTTTGGTCAAGATATCTTAAAAAACAAAATTTTTTTTCGTACAACAACTTAATTTTCTATTGATCGTTCCTATCGCAGCTATATGATATAGTGGTCCGATCTTAATAGGATTTTGCATAGATATCTTCAAAAGAAAATGTTTTTCATACAAGATCCTACTTTTCGACCGATCGTTCCTATGGCAGCTATATGATATAGTGGTCCGATTTAGCTGGTTTTCACATATGTGCTGCGTGCAGCAGAAAGAGGGACTTCTGCAAAGTTTCATAAAGATAGCTTTAAAACTGAGAGACTAATTCGCATAGAAACAGACTGACGGACATGGCTATATCGACTCGGCTGTTGATACTGATCAAGAATATATATACTTTATGGGGTTGGAGATGTCTCCTTCTATGCGTTACACATTTCACGACAAAAAATTAAAATACCCTCTGCAAGGATATAATAAAAATTAATTAAGACGTTTTAATATCTTAATTAAAAATATTTCTTAAATCTTTTTTATTTCTCGGCTTATTTCTATTTTATCGCGAGTGCATGCTTGTAGCCAGTGCATTTATGAATATTAGTATTTCTAAATTTGTTGTTTTTGTACATCTTTGTTTGTGCGATAGCGCAATTACCTCTGTTGGTTAGCTGCTCGCTGTTGTTTAGATCACCCCTTGCAGTCTCGAACCGTTTTTCAACTTGTGCTTTGATTATGTCAATATTCCGCCGCTTGTTGGTGTTGTGTACGCTCTTTATATTTTCTAACTAAGCTCTCTTCTTACATTGTGCTGCGCTGCTACAGTGGATACCTTTAATAATCTATCATTATATTGTCTGCTTCAAAAACGCTTACCAAAATCAAATTACGGCAAGTCAATCAAGCAAAGTGAAAATGTCATGCATTTTAAATGTGCAGCTTACACTGGCCTAAAACGGGATGCTATTGCCCATCGTAAGTCTGCACACAAAACACAAAAAAAAACGATGCAGATTCGGTTTCGTTCTATATAGAACACTTCGTTGCGCATGTCTACTCTGGTGCGTGTTTCTGGTTGAGCAACACACACTGTTCTGTCTAAAAGTAACATCTTAACAGGACACATTCAGTCGATCGCACAGAAAATGTGTGCCTATTGAAGAGCATAACGAAAAAAGTGAAAAGAGAAAAGCGACTTTTCTTGTTGTTGTTTGACAAAATCAATGAATCCTAGCGCGAGACAGCAAAAAACACGACATACTACAGTTATTTAAGTACACTAGTCAATTTTATATGTGTACATGCATATCCACAAAAGACACTGGCGATTTTTTTTTCTGTTCAATGTTCGTGGAAAAACGCGTGTGAGAATAAAATGGCGAAAAGTGTCTTTGCTCGTACCTAGTGTCTGGTGCGTAGAAACAGAACTTGCGTTGACTTTCTCTCTTAATCATTCTGTCCGACAGTTATTGTGTTTTTTGCCGAATTTTTCTGATCTTAACTTGTTAGCCTGAACTTAGATTCTCTTGCCTTCCAACTATACAATTGTGCATACAGTGATGTTGCCAATCAACTTAGGATACCCCGTACTCTCTGATATCTACGTTCCTCATAATCACCCAGCGAGGTCTGTTTGGCCCCCTTCCCTAGTTTTAAGGGAACTATGAGATTAAAATATGTGAAGACGAGGTGCTATAAAGAATTTGAGGAACCGGGAAATCACTCTGATTTCGCCCACTATGCTGTTTGCCAGATCAAATTTTCTCTTTTCGCCGTTGTCGCATTCAGTTAAAAATTAGTTTGCTTGTAAAAGAAAACATATTTTGTCAAATATAATAGTCTGTATAATAGTTGATGTAATGAACAATACAGAACAATAAAGAACAAGATCATTAATTTTTCATTAAATGTATCTGTAGTATGAAATTTACCTTGATGTAAATCTTATTTGAGGCATACAGATGTGTAAGGATAAAGAAATGGTAGAAGTTTATTTTACACGCGAGGATTGTAACGGCGTTGCTTTGAGCAGAGCAATTTATATCTGTAGTATGAAATTTACCTTGATGTAAATCTTATTTGAGGCATACAGATGTGTAAGGATAAATAAATGGTAGACGTTTATTTTACACATAATGGCGTTGCTTTGAGCAGAGCAATTTATAGGGAGGGAAAATGAGGTGTGTAGCCTCAATTATGCCATCCAACTGAGCCAAAAACTATCGTGTATGAGAACGTCTATCCGTTTTTCCGTTAGTACAGCTTTATAAGCACCAGTTTTGTCACGTGTATTTGTTATTTATTGTTTCGGTAGCATAAGCATTCTTTGGCTATGAGTTTTGTTAGTTTCAAAATCCCACACCCCATCCGGTGAGCTAAGCAACGCAACCAGACGTGTCAAGCAGGAAAGAACACTCATAACAGGTTAACAGCCATAGGTATCACGTATAAATCAGTGCCCTATTCTAGCCGCCTACAGCCAACAGCGTTGCAAAATTAAACAAATAATCAAATTTATAGCAATCTATATATATTTAGCAATATATATATATATATATATATATATATCGCACAATAAGATCTACTGTAGAAAATTTCATCAAGATCGGTTAAGAAACACAGAAGTTACTAAAAACAAGTTTTGGCTGGCCTCGAGTTTGGGGCAGCAAGCGCAAATTGCAAGAATTTCTGTATACGTGTACACACATTCATTTATGCGTATCTTCTTTGAATTCTACCAACTGCATTGGAATTGTGAACGATTGTTCTCTGTGCTGCTATTTGAATTCGTTTGTTTCTCATTAAGACTCAATTATTGGGGTGGCTATTGGTAGAGGTGGCGGCAAGTACTGCGGTCTCTTGCGAGTTCAAACCCTACAGAGGAAACCATTTTTTTTCCCAATTTATTATTTATTTTGGAGTTCCCGACTAGAGCCTCTTACTTGTTTTAAACTACTCCAACATACATTTGTCTTGCGGTTTTGAAAATATGTGAGAATTGTGAAGCTCATAATTGCTGAGTTTGATGAAAATATTATGCGATACAAAAACACATGGCTCTTATATACGCAATATAGTTCAATTAGTAAATTCTGAACTTGAACAAGAAATCTTACTGAACAAAAACATACAGGAACTTAATTTTTGACTGATCGTTCTTATGCTAGCTAATGGATATAGTGGTCCAATTTTGATAAGATTTTGCATGTATGTAAGGAGTGTAGTTGCACTAGTAAATGCCGAATTTAATCTACATGTCTTGAAAAAAAAAGTTCATATGAGAACTGCATTTTCGACCAATCGTTCGTATGACAGCGCTTTTTATAAGATTTCGCATATGTATATGTGCGTATAGTGAACTAATAAATGCGGAGTTTGGTAGTTATCTTGATAACTAACAAAATGTTTAATACAATATAATGGCTATATAAACTTGGCTGCTAATGCTGATCTAGGATATATATACCTTATGGGTTCGGTAATTTTTCCTTAGAAATTTCATGATAAATTATAATACCCTTCACAAAGACATAAAAAGCTTAAATAATACAGTTTAGAATGAACGTTCTCTCTACACCGCGCCAAAGAAACTTTAATAGCAACAACCATAGGAGTTGTTGCAGTAGAGCTATCAACCATTGCATACTTTATTTATATTGCTCTTGCTCGTGTTTACCTATTTTAATATGTATTAATTTTTGTTATAAAAATTAACAAAACAACAATGTATATTTTAACTAAGATTTCAAACATTTTCTAATTCTAGCAATATACTTAATTGTTTTATTTATTTATTCTGCTACTTACAAAGTTTTATTAATCTACAAACCTTTCCGGTATTTTTCGCCACTGGTAAAATCAGTCATACCTTTGCCGGCCGTTCCACATGTACCAATACCGACTCTTTCACTGACGTTATCCAGCGAGGCAAATATACTGTTCACTTTCATGCCTGGTTTCTTTTGGTTTAATAAAAAATTTAATACCCTCTGCAAGGATATAATAAAAATTAATTAAGACGTTCTAATATCTTAATTAAAAATAATTCTTAAATCTATTTAATTTCTCGGCTTATTTCTCTTTTATCGCGAGTGCATGCTTGTAGCCAGTGCATTTATGAATATTAGTATTTCTAAATTTATTGTTTTTGTACATCTTTGTTTGTGCGATAGCGCAATTACCTCTGTTGGTTAGCTGCTCGCTGTTGTTTAGATCACCCCTTGCAGTCTCGAACCGTTTTTCAACTTGTGCTTTGATGTATGTCAATATTCCGCCGCTTGTTGGTGTTGTGTACGCTCTTTATATTTTCTAACTAAGCTCTCTTCTTACATTGTGCTGCGCTGTTACAGTGGATACCTTTAATAATGTATAATTATATTGTCTGCTTAAAAAAGGCTTACCAAAATCAAATTACGGCAAGTAGTGCGGGATGCTATTTCCCATCGTAATTATTAACGCTATAGTGGCGAAACTAAACTGTTGGTTGAGTCTCCAGGGCCTAAAAAGTCCACTCCTCGTGACTTGCAGTTGCCTTCAGCTTCCGACTGCAATTCAGCAGCCTACTACCATGATCACAAAACAGCTCCTCTATCTAGTGGCGCTTCAACTTTAGTTGCTGCGTCAAAAAATTAAATTCTTCTCTAGAGCTTGCCTATCAAAACGTTAGAGGTCTTAAATCTAAGCTAGAGGTCGCAAATAACAGTCAACACATTTTTTTTCAATGCGTTCTGCACACAAAACAACAGAAAACGAGAAAGAAAGGATATCTTCGGCACGCCGAAGATCTAATACCCTTGCAGACCCAACCTTTTCATAATGCTCATAGTGCTTTGCCCGTATCTAAGAAGCACATGGAAAATAGTTAATGCCGAGTTTGGTCAAGATATCTTGATAAACAAAAAGGTTTTTAATCAAAAACCTAGTTTTCGACCGATCGTTCCTGTGGCAGCTATTCGATATAGTGGTCCGATCTTAATAGGGTTTTTCTTATATATGAGGAGCTTAGTAAAACTAATAAATGCCGAGTTTGGTCAAGATATCTTGAAAAACAAAATGTTTTTTCATACAAAAACTTAATTTTCGACCGATCGTTCCTATGGCAGCTATATGATATAGTGGTCTGATTTTCACATATGTGCTGCGTGCAGCAGAAAGAGGGACTTCTGCAAAGTTTCATAAATATAGCTTTAAAACTGAGAGACTAGTTCGCATAGAAACAGACAGACGCACATGGCTATATCGACTCGGCTGTTGATGCTGATAAAGAATATACATATATACTTTATGGGGTCGGAGATGTCTCCTTCTATGCGTTACACATTTCACGACAAAATTATAATACCCTCTGCAAGGGTACAAGAAACGATGCAGTTTCGTTTTCGTTCTATATAGAACACTTCGTTGCGCATGTCTACTCTGGTGCGTGTTTCTGGTTGAGCAACACACACTGTTCTGTCTAAAAGTAACATCTTAACAGGACACATTCAGTCGATCGCACAGAAAATGTGTGCCTATCGAAGAGCATAATGAAAAAAGTGAAAGAGAAAAGCGACTTTTCTTATTGTTGTTTGACAATATCAATGAATCCTAGCGCGAGACAGCAAAAAACACGACATACTACAGTTATTCAAGTACACTAGGCAATTTTATATGTGTACATGCATATCCACAAAAGACACTGGCGGTTTTTTTTCTGTTCAATGTTCGTGGAAAAACGCGTGTGAGAAAAAAATGGCGAAAAGTGTCTTTGCTCGTACCTAGTGTCTGGTGCGTAGAAACAGAACTTGCGTTGTCTTTCTCTCTTAATTATTCTGTCCGACAGTTATTGTCTTTTTTGGCGAATTTTTCTGATCTTAACTTGTTAGCCTGTACTTAGATTCTCTTGCCTTCCAAATATACAATTGTGCATACAGTGATGTTGCCAATCAAATTTGTTAGGATACTCCGTACTCTTTGATATCTACGTCCCTCATGATCACCTAGCGAGGTCTGTTAGGCCCCCTTCCCTGGTTTTAAGGGAACTATGAGATTAAAAAATGTGAAGTCGAGGTGTTATAAAGAATTTGAGAAAACGGGAAATCACTCTGATTTCGCCCACTATGCAGTTTGCCAGATCAAATTTTCTATTTTCGCCGTTGTCGCATTCAGTTAAAAATTAGTTTGCTTGTAAAAGAAAACATATTTTGTCAAATATAATAGTCTGTATAATAGTTGATGTAATGATAAAGAACAAGATCATTAATTTTTCATTAAATGTATCTGTAGTATGAAATTTACCTTGATGTAAATCTTATTTGAGGCATACAGATGTGTAAGGATAAAGAAATGGTGGAAGTTTATTTTACACACGAGGATTGTAATGGCGTTGCTTTGTGCAGAGCAATTTATATCTGTAGTATGAAATTTACCTTGATGTAAATCTTATTTGAGGCATACAGATGTGTAAGGATAAAGAAATGGTAGAAGTTTATTTTAAACACGAGGATTGTAATGGCGGTGCTTTGAGCAGAGCAAGTTATGGGGAGGTAAAATTAAGTGTGTAGCCTCAATTATGCCGTCCAACTGAGCCAAAAACTATCGTGTATGAGAACGTCTATCCGTTTTTCAGTTAGTACGTACCGCTTTATAAGCACCAGTCTTGACAAGTGTTTTTGTTATTTATTGTTTCGGTAGCATAAGTATTCTTTGGCTATGAGTTTTGTTAGTTTAAAAATCCCACACCCCATCCGGTGAGCTAAGCAACGCAACCAGACGTGTCAAGCAGGAAATAACACTCATAACAACGTGAACAGGTTAACAGGTAGGTAAGTTAACAACTAAGTTAAATATTGCACAATGTATTGCCCTAGTTATTAAGTAGCTTTGCATGAATAATGCTTATGCACCACATTTGAGTTCAGCGCTCTGCGCTAAGAACGACCAACAGTGGAATGCTGACACTTCATATTCGAAGTGAAGCGCTGCGCTGTATGGAATGCTGAGTCGGCTTGCCGACCATGACTTTGTGGCATGATGCATTGTCGCTTAGGGAATAATCGTACTTATTGTAAACCCCTTAGTTCAGTTTTGTATTTTATCTCAAGCAGCCTTGACTGCAAATATACTTACTCCGGCCAAAGCCGATAATTAATTGACTTATTATTCAATATTGCTGAGCCACAAGGCCAGTAATAAAGGGGAATAGTTTTCCTCCAACATAATCAGCATAATCATCGCACAGGACTAGAGGATCTTCTAACGAGGACGACCCACCTTTACTCCTGCCGAGGACTACACTTAATAATAATTGGTACACGTATAAATCAGTGCCCTATTCTAGCCGCCTACAGCCAACAGCTTTGCAAAACTAAACAAATAAACCAATTTATAGGAACATATAGCACAATAAGATCTACTGTAGAAAATTTCATCAAGATCGGTTAAGAAACACAGAAGTTACTAAAAACATGTTTTGGCTGGCCTCGAGTTTGGGGCAGCAAGTGCAAATTGCAAGAATTTCTGTACACGTGTACGCACATTCATTTATGCGTGTCTTCTTTGAATTTTACCAACTGCATGGGAATTGTCAACGATTGTTCTCTGTGCTGCTATTTGAATTCGTTTGTTTCTCATTAAGACTCAATTATTGGGGTGTCTATTGGTAGAGGTGGCGGAAAGTACTTTATTATTTATTTTGGAGCTCCCGATTAGAGCCTCTTACTTGTTTTAATTTAAACTACTCCAACAGACATTTGTCTTGCGGTTTTGAAAATATGTGAGAATTGTGAAGCTCATAATTGCTGAGTTTGATGAAAATATTATGCGATACAAAAACACATGGCTCTTATATACTCAATATAGTTCAATTAGTAAATTCTGAACTTGAACAAGATATCTTGCTGAACAAAAACATACAGGAACTTAATTTTTGACTGATCGTTCTTATGCTAACTAATGGATATAGTGGTCCGATTTTGATAAGATTTTGCGTGTATGTAAGGAGTGTAGTTGCACTAGTAAATGCCGAATTTAATCTACATGTCTTGAAAAAAAAAAGTTCATATGAGAACTGCATTTTCGACCGATCGTTCCTATGGCAGCTATATGATATAGTGGTCCGATTTAGCTGGTTTTCACATATGTGCTGCGTGCAGCAGAAAGAGGGACTTCTGCAAAGTTTCATAAATATAGCTTTAAAACTGAGAGACTGGTTCGCATAGAAACAGACAGACGCACATGGCTATATCGACGCGGCTGCTGATACTGATCAAGAATATATATTCTTTATTGGGTTGGAGATGTCTCCGTCTATGCGTTACACATTTCACGACAAAAAATTTTAATACCCTCTGCAAGGATATAATAAAGATTAATTAAGACGTTTTAATATCTTTATTGAAAATATTTCTTAAATCTTTTTTATTTCTCGGCTTATTTCTCTTTTATCGCATGTGCATGCTTGTAGCCAGTGCATTTATGAATATTAGTTTTTCTAAATTTGTTGTTTTTGTACATCTTTGTTTGTGCGATAGCGCAATTACCTCTGTCGGTTAGCTGCTCGCTGTTGTTTAAATAGATCACTCCCTCGCAGTCTCGAACCGTTTTTCAACGTGTGCTTTGATGTCTGTCTATATTCCGCCGCTTGTTGGTTTTGTGTACGCTCGTTATATTCTCTAACTAAGCTCTCTTCCTTCATTTGGCTGCGCTGTTACAGTGGATACCTTTAATAATGTATAATTATATTGTCTGCTTCAAAAACGCTTACCAAAATCAAATTACGGCAAGTAGTGCGGGATGCTATTGCCCATCGTAATTATTTACGCTATAGTTGCGAAACTAAACTGTTGGTTGAGTCTCCAGGGCCTTACAAGTCCACTCCTCGTGACTCCTCTATCTAGTGGCGCCTCAACTTTAGTTACTGCGTCAAAAAATTAAATTCTTCTCTAGAGCTTGCCTATCAAAACGTTAGAGGTCTTAAATCTAAGCCAGCTGTCGCAAATAACAGTCAACACATTTTTTCAATGCGTTCTGCACACAAAACAACAGAAAAAAAAACGATGCAGATTCGGTTTCGTTCTATGTAGAACACTTCGTTGCGCATGTCTACTCTGTTGCGTGTTTCTGGTTGAGCAACACACACTGTTCTGTCTAAAAGTAACATCTTAACAGGACACATTCAGTCGATCGCACAGAAAATGTGTGCCTATCGAAGAGCATAACGAAAAAAGTGAAAGAGAACAGCGACTTTTCTTGTTGTTGTTTGACAATATCAATGAATCCTAGCGCGAGACAGCAAAAAACACGACATACTACAGTTATTCAAGTACACAAGGCAATTTTATATATGTACATGCATATCCACAGAAGACCTGGCGGTTTTTTTCTGTTCAATGTTCGTGGAAAAACACGTGCGAGAAAATAATGGCGAAAAGTGTCTTTGCTCGTACCTAGTGTCTGGTGCGTAGAAACAGAACTTGCGTTGTCTTTCTCTCTTAATCATTCTGTCCGACAGTTATTGTCCTTTTTGCCGAATTTTTCTGATCTTAACTTGTTAGCCTGTACTTAGATTCTCTTGCCTTCCAACTATACAATTGTGCATACAGTGATGTTGCCAATCAACTTTTTTAGGATACCCCGTACTTTTTGATATCTACGTCCCTCATGATCACCCAGCGAGGTCTGTTAGGCCCCCTTCCCTGGTTTTAAGGGAACTATGAGATTAAAATATGTGAAGACGAGGTGTTATAAAGAATTTGAGAAAACGGGAAATCACTCTGATTTCGCCCACTATGCTGTTTGCCAGATCAAATTTTCTATTTTCGCCGTTGTCGCATTTAGTTAAAAATTAGTTTGCTTGTAAAAGAAAACATATTTTGTCAAATATAATAGTCTGTATAAAAGTTGATGTAAAGATAAAGAACAAGATCATTAATTTTTCATTAAATGTATCTATAGAATGAAATTTACCTTGATGTAAATCTTATTTGAGGCATACAGATGCGTAAGGATAAAGAAATGGTAGAAGTTTATTTTACACACGAGAATTGTAATGGTGTTGCTTTGAGCAGAGCAATTTATAGGGAGGGAAAATGAAGGGTGTAGCCTCAATTATGCCATCCAACTGAGCCAAAAACTATCGTGTATGAGAACGCCTATCCGTTTATCAGTTAGTACCGCTTTATAAGCACCAGTCTTGACACGTTTATTTGTTATTTATTGTTTCGGTAGCATAAGCATTCTTTGGCCATGAGTTTTGCTAGTTTCAAAATCTCACACCCCATCCGGTGATCTAAGCAACGCAACCAGACGTGTCAAGCAGGAAAGAACACTCATAACAACGTGAACAGGTTAATAGCCATAGGTATCACGTATAAATCAATAAACCAATTTATAGCGATCTATAGCACAATAAGATCTACTGTAGAAAATTTCATCAAGATCGGTTAAGAAACACAGAAGTTACTAAAAACATGTTTTGGCTGGCCTCGAGTTTGGGGCAGCAAGCGCAAATTGCAAGAATTTCTGTAAACGTGTACACACATTCATTTATGCGTGTCTTCTTTGAATTTTACCAACTGCATGGGAATTGTCAACGATTGTTCTCTGTGCTACTATTTGAATTCGTTTGTTTCTCATTAAGACTCAATTATTGGGGTGTCTATTGGTAGAGGTGGCGGAAAGTACTTTATTATTTATTTTGGAGCTCCCGACTAGAGCCTCTTACTTGTTTTAATTTAAACTACTCCAACAGACATTTGTCTTGCGGTTTTGAAAATATGTGAGAATTGTGAAGCTCATAATTGCTGAGTTTGATGAAAATATTATGCGATACAAAAACACATGGCTCTTATATACTCAATATAGTTCAATTAGTAAATTCTGAACTTGAACAAGATATCTTGCTGAACAAAAACATACAGGAACTTAATTTTTGACTGATCGTTCTTATGCTAACTAATGGATATAGTGGTCCGATTTTGATAAGATTTTGCATGTATGTAAGGAGTGTAGTTGCACTAGTAAATGCCGAATTTAATCTACATGTCTTGAAAAAAAAAAGTTCATATGAGAACTGCATTTTCGACCAATCGTTCCTATGACAGCGCTTTTTATAAGATTTCGCATATGTATATGTGCGTATAGTGAACTAATAAATGCGGAGTTTGGTCGTTATCTTGATAACTAACAAAATGTTTAATACAATATAATGGCTATATTAACTTGGCTGCTAATGCTGATCTAGAATATATATACCTTATGGGTTCGGTAATTTTCCCTTAGAAATTTCATGATAAATTATAATACCCTTGACAAATACATAAAAAGCTTAAATAATACAGTTTAGTATGAAGGTTCTCTCTACACCGCGCCAAAGAAATAAATAGGCTCTTCAACTTTAATAGCAACAACCATAGAAGTTGTGGCAGTAGAGCTATCAACCATTGCATACTTTTTTATATTGCTCTTGCTCGTGTTTACCTATTTTAATATGTATTAATTTTTGTTATAAAAATTAACAAAACAACAATGTATATTTTAAATAAGATTTCAAACATTTTATAATTCTAGCAATATACTTAATTGTTTTATTTATTTATTCTGCTACTTACAAAGTTTTATTAATCTACAAACCTTTCCGGTATTTTTCGCCAATGGTAAAATCAGTCATACCTTTGCCAGCCGTTTCACATGTACCAATACCGACTCTTCCACTGACATTATCCAGCGATGCAAATATACTGTTCACTTTCATGCCTGGTTTCTTTTGGTTTTAGTAGTAAAACTAATCCACTTATTTTTGTCTGATTCACGTTCTTCTTCCAAGTCTTTGAGTCGTTGTTGTTTTTTTTATTTTCGTTTTTTTCGATATTCCTTTTGATTTGGTCGGTGTCGCCTAAAAAAACAAAAACAAAACAATTAATATAAAAAATTTAAATAATTTTAATGTATTTTTGCATACTTATTAGAAGGAAATACTTCATTGCGGGCTGTGCGCTCACGCAATTCACTAAGAGTAGTGGTAGAACGATTTTGGTAAGCTTCAAAGATTACACTCACTTCACCTTTTCCAGTTATTCCTTCTATAGTAGTATCGTTCTATTGACCGTCCTCTGTCCATTTCGCTTGGCATTTGTTTCCAATTTTCCATACCTTGGCGGATGTTACCAATTTTTCAGCTTCTGAAAGAGCAGCTTCTATTTCGTCAAAGTAATTTGACGACGCTGTTTTGGAGGAAGATGTTTCTAAGTACGAGGATTTTCGCTGCTCTTCTAATTGTGTTTTTATCAAGTCTCGTGTGAGTTTGATGACCTCTTCTAAATCGTCCTTTATTTTTAACAGTTCGTCATTCCTTGGATCTGTTTGCAACAACTTAATTTTCGACCGATCGTTCCTATGGCAGATATATGATGTAGTGGTCCCATCATAATAGGATTTTGCATATATATGAGAAGCATAGTAAAACTTAATGGCGAGTTTGGTCAAGATATCTTAAAAAACAAAATTTGTTTTCATACAACAACTTAATTTTCTACCGATCGTTCCTATCGCAGCTATATGATATAGTGGTCTGATCTTAATACGATTTTGTATATATATGAGGAGCATAGTAAAACTAATAAATGCCGAGTTTGGTCAAGATATCTTGATAAACAAAACTTTTTTCACACAACAACTTAATTTTCGACCGATCGTTCCTATGGCAGCTATATGATATAGTGGTCCGATCTTAATAGGATTTTGCATAGATATCTTCAAAAAGAAATTGTTTTTCATACAAGATCCTACTTTTCGACCGATCGTTCCTATGGCAGCTATATGATATAGTGGTCCGATTTAGTTGGTTTTCACATATGTGCTGCGTGCAGCAGAAATAGGGACTTCTGCAAAGTTTCATAAATATAGCTTTAAAACTGAGAGACTGGTTCGCATAGAAACAGACAGACGCTCATGGCTATATCGACTCGGCTGTTGATACTGATCAAGAATATATATACTTTATGGGGTTGGAGATGTCTCCTTCTATGCGTTACACATTTCACGACAAAAAATTTTAATACCCTCTGCAAGGATATAATAAAGATTAATTAAGACGTTTTAATATCTTTATTGAAAATATTTCTTAAATCTTTTTTATTTCTCGGCTTATTTCTCTTTTATCGCATGTGCATGCTTGTAGCCAGTGCATTTATGAATATTAGTATTTCTAAATTTGTTGTTTTTGTACATCTTTGTTTGTGCGATAGCGCAATTACCTCTGTCGGTTAGCTGCTCGCTGTTGTTTAAATAGATCTCTCTCGCAGTCTCGAACCGTTTTTCAACTTGTGCTTTGATGTATGTCTATATTCCGCCGCTTGTTGGTGTTGTGTACGCTCGTTATATTTTCTAACTAAGCTCTCTTCCTTCATTTGGCTGAGCTGTTACAGTTGATACCTTTAATAATGTATCATTATATTGTCTGCTTCAAAAACGCTTACCAAAATCAAATTACGGCAAGTAGTGCGGGATGCTATTGCCCATCGTAATTATTTACGCTATAGTTGCGAAACTAAACTGTTGGTTGAGTCTCCAGGGCCTAAAAAGTCCACTCCTCGTGACTCCTCTATCTAGTGGCGCCTGAACTTTAGTTGCTGCGTCAAAAAATTAAATTCTTCTCTAGAGCTTGCCTATCAAAACGTTAGAGGTCTTAAATCTAAGCCAGAGGTCGCAAATAACAGTCAACACATTTTTTCAATGCGTTCTGCACACAAAACAACAGAAAAAAAACGATGCAGATTCAGTTTCGTTCTATGTAGAACACTTCGTTGCGCATGTCTACTCTGTTGCGTGTTTCTGGTTGAGTAACACACACTGTTCTGTCTAAAAGTAACATCTTAACAGGACACATTCAGTCGATCGCACAAAAAATGTGTGCCTATCGAAGAGCATAACGAAAAAAGTGAAAGAGAAAAGCGACTTTTCTTGTTGTTGTTTGACAATATCAATGAATCCTAGCGCGAGACAGCAAAAAACACGACATACTACAGTTATTCAAGTACACTAGGCAATTTTATATCTGTACATGATATCCACAAAAGACCTGGCGGTTTTTTTCTGTTCAATGTTCGTGGAAAAACGCGTGCGAGAAAAAAGTGGCGAAAAGTGTCTTTGCTCGTACCTAGTGTCTGGTGCGTAGAAACAGAACTTGCGTTGTCTTTCTCTCTTAATCATTCTGTCCGACAGTTATTGTCTTTTTTGCCGAATTTTTCTGATCTTAACTTGTTAGCCTGTTCTTAGATTCTCTTGCCTTCCAACTATATAATTGTGCATACAGTGATGTTGCCAATCAACTTTTTTAGGATACCCCGTACTCTTTGATATCTACGTCCCTCATGATCACCCAGCGAGGTCTGTTAGGCCCCCTTCCCTGGTTTTAAGGGAACTATGAGATTAAAATATGTGATGACGAGGTGTTATGAAGAATTTGAGAAACCGGGAAATCACTCTGATTTCGCCCACTATGCAGTTTGCCAGATCAAATTTTCTATTTTCGCCGTTGTCGCATTTAGTTAAAAATTAGTTTGCTTGTAAAAGAAAACATATTTTGTCAAATATAATAGTCTGTATAATAGTTGATGTAATGAACAATAAAGAACAATAAAGAACAAGATCATTAATTTTTCATTAAATGTATCTGTAGTATGAAATTTACCTTGATGTAAATCTTATTTGAGGCATACAGATGTATAAGGATAAAGAAATGGTAGAAGTTTATTTTACACACGAGGATTGTAATGGCGTTGCTTTGAGCAGAGCAATTTATATCTGTAGTATGAAATTTACCTTGATGTAAATCTTATTTGAGGCATACAGATGTGTAAGGATAAAGAAATGGTAGAAGCTTATTTTACACACGAGGGGAGGGAAAATGAAGTGTGTAGCCTCAATTATGCCATCCAACTGAGCCAAAAACTATCGTGTATGAGAACGTCTATCCGTTTTTCAGTAAGTACGTACCGCTTTATAAGCACCATTCTTGACACGTGTATTTGTTATTTATTGTTTCGGTAGCATAAGCATTCTTTGGCTATGCGTTTTGTTAGTTTCAAAATCCCACACCCCATCCGGTGAGCTAAGCAACGCAACCAGACGTGTCAACCAGGAAAGAACACTCATAACAACGAGAACAGGTTAACAGCCATAGGTATCACGTATAAATCAGTGCCCTATTCTAGCCGCCTACAGCCAACAGCGTTGCAAAATTAAACAAATAATCCAATGCTGCTATTTGAATTCGTTTGTTTCTCATTAAGACTCAATTATTGGGGTGTCTATTGGTAGAGGTGGCGGCAAGTACTGCGGTCTCTTGCTAGTTCAAACCCTACAGAGGAAACCATTTTTTTTTTCCAATTTATTATTTATTTTGGAGCTCCCGACTAGAGCCTCTTACTTGTTTTAATTAAAACTACTCCAACAGACATTTGTCTTGCGGTTTTGAAAATATGTGAGAATTGTGAAGCTCATAATTGCTGAATTTGATGAAAATATTTTGCGATACAAAAACACATGGCTCTTATATACGCAATATATTTCAATTAGTAAATTCTGAACTTGAACAAGATATCTTGCTGAACAAAAACATACAGGAACTTAATTTTTGACTGATCGTTCTTATGCTAGCTAATGGATATAGTGGTCCGATTTTGATAAGATTTTGCATGTATGTAAGGAGTGTAGTTGCACTAGTAAATGCCGAATTTAATCTACATGTCTTGAAAAAAAAAGTTCATATGAGAACTGCATTTTCGACCAATCGTTCCTATGACAGCGATTTTTATAAGATTTCGCATATGTATATGTGCGTATAGTGAACTAATAAATGCGGAGTTTGGTCGTTATCTTGATAACTAACAAAATGTTTAATACAATATAATGGCTATATAAACTTGGCTGCTAATATATATACCTTATGGGTTCGGTAATTTTTCCTTAGAAATTTCATGATAAATTATAATACCCTTCACAAAGACATAAAAAGCTTAAATAATACAATTTAGTATGAAGGTTCTCTCTACACCGCGCCAAAGAAATAAAAAGGCTCTTCAACTTTAATAGCAACAACCATAGAAGTTGTTGCAGTAGAGTTATCAACCATTGCCTACTTTTTTTTATATTGCTCTTACTCGTGTTTACCTATTTTAATAGGTATTAATTTTTGTTATAAAAATTAACAAAACAATGTATATTTTAAATAAGATTTCAAACTTTTATATATCTAGCAATAAACTTAATTGTTTTATTTATTTATTATGCAGCTTACAAAGTTTTATTAAAAAACCTACAAACCTTTCCGGTATTTTTCGCCAACGGTAAAATCAGTCATACCTTTGCCGGCCGTTCCACATGTACCAATACCGACTCTTCCACTGACATTATCCGGCGATGCAAATATACTGTTCACTTTCATGCCTGGTTTCTTTTGGTTTTTAGTAGTAAAACTAAGCCACTTATTTTTGTCTGATTCACGTTCTTCTTCCAAGTCTTTGAAGCGTTGTTGTTTTTTTTGTTTTCGTTTTTTTAAATATTCCTTTTGATTTGGTCGGTGTCGCCTGAAAAACCAAAAATAAAACAATTAATATACAAAATTGAAATAATTTTAATGTATTTTTGCATACTTATTAGAAGGAAATACTTCATTGCGGGTTGTGCGCTCTCGCAATTCACTAAGAGTTGTGGTAGAACGATTTTGGTAAGCTTCAAAGATTACACTCACTTCACCTTTTCCAGTTATACCTTCGATAGTAGCATCGTAGTATTGACCGTCCTCTGTCCATTTCGCTTGGCATTTGTCTCCAATTTTCCATACCTTGGCGGATGTTACCAATTTTTCAGCTTCTAAAAGAGCAGCTTCTATTTCGTCAAAGTAATTTGACGACGCTGTTTTGGAGGAAGATGGTTCTACGTACGAGGATTTTCGCTGCTCTTCTAATTGTGTTTTTATCAAATCTCGTGTTAGTTTGATGACCTCTTCTAGATCGTCCTTTAGTTTTAACAGTTCGTCATTCCTTGGATCTGTTTGCAAGGCAGCTTCGACCTAAAAAAAAGGAACAAAACTTAGGAAGTACGTACATGTAAGTTTGTGCTACTGGAAAATTATAAGCACACAAATCATTATATTTTCAATAAAGTGAGTGCCTATGTACACATGATTTTAATGTGTGTGCATTTACATACATATATACAAATGCTCAATAAAATGGTACGCGGGTGTTTATGAAACCACACACATATGTATATGTATTTAAACACAGCTTCTGTTAAGTAAAAGCATCCTTCGAAATTTACATAACACAATACTCACTTGCTGCAATTGGCATTTGTAATTTTGTAAGTCGTCTGCCATAGTAATGAATATGTTTCAGTTTCATAAAAAATACTATTGCTCGTTTATGGTATAAGTGATGGAACAACACTTTAGGACTGCTCCCTATCTATCGATATTTGTTAATATATCGATATATTGAAATATAATGGGTAATTCGAAACGACCAAATGTGTCGAGGCGGTGTCTGTGTAACGTAGGTTTGAACTTATCTTTACTCTCCATTTTATAAACAAGAAGCAATTAAAATTTACCGATAACACGGTGGCAGCACTATTGTCGAGTGTCGTGCATCAACGATACTACTTGACGATGAATTTCAGATAGTCTTGAACTATCGTCAACGCTTGGATCTGAGCGAATGAGAGCTAGGGATGAGCGATATTTACTCAACCTGTAACTGGTAAACTTGCACAGTTTTTTAAATTTTATGGTTGCTGTCTTATCAAAAATTTTCACATTTTATTAATTTTTATGGTTGCTGTCTTGTCAGATTTGTGCTCAGGTTGTTTCTTTCGTACTCGTCGAAGAGCTGAGTACTGTGTCACTGGTCTGTACCGCTAACCAAACAGCATACTCTTTGGTTACTGCCTGCTCTCAGGCTGTTCCTTTCGAAAAGCTGAGTACTGTATAACAGATCTGTACCCAGGCTGTTCCTTTCGTTCTGGTTGCAAAGCTAAGATCTGTGTAACTGGCGTGTATTTGGCTGTTATTTTGTACTTCCAACTATAACTTACTAACTAAACTTTGTCACTGATATTTTTTTGTAACTGTCACGGTTTTCGCTGTGACACAGAAATAACACTATTGATCATCCCTAATGAGCGCTGATACTATCGATGACGAATCATTATAATTGTTGAATTTTCGATTTTGCCGGAGGCTTTTGTGTATTTAAGAGTGAAGATTTTTAGTTCAATTTGCTGAATAAGTTCACTCGTTCATTTTCTGGTCGTGAACTAAATCGGGTATTTAGGTCACTCGTTCAATTATTAAGACGGTCATGAACTATGAATTCTGCTCAGCTATCCAGTCGGTCAGGTAATATTCGCTTAGTTCAGTTATGCAGTCGAATAATATTTTCTGTTAAGTTATTTTTCATGTTTTCAGTTGCAAAAAATATTTTATACTTCTTTACTTAGTATACTGAACCATTGATAATAGATACTTACAAGTTGTATCTTACAATGCAACAAATCAAAAGTAAACTTAAATGAACATATTAAAAGAATGTATCGTTCATGAATGGCTGAACAATTGAGTTGCATATATCGTTCATGACCGACTGAGCGAGTACGGAATAGATCGTTCATGACCGACTGAATAGCTTAACGAGTAAACTAAATGAACGATTTAATAACGGAAATGTCACTATATATATATTATTATATATATATATATTATAACACAAAAAAATGTTTTCAATTGCAATATTTTGGTTTCAATAATTAAATATAATTGCAATTTTAAATTTAACTTGAGTATTTTGTTATATATATAATTACACTTATTTTGTACATTATTGTACATATTATCACTAACCATACAATGCATAGATACTCCAAACAGCATTTTAATCGAAGCAGGTTTTTTCGCAACGAGTGAGCCCCATGGGTGTCTGAGACCGTTTTAGTGTGCCCAGATAAAGTAAGACTGCTGAGAGCAGCAGCCGAACGCCGGCCTCGAAAGCCGAACGTTCAGTATGAAGCCGCATCTCGCTCAGCGCACATCGTCGCTGCGGCTGATGTCTTTTCTTTATGTATGTATGTATGCCTGTTTTAAATGCTTACAGCCCAAATACATATGTATGTGTATACGCATTTGCCTCGCCCTCACTCATTGCTTTGCACACTTGTGTGCATCTCTTTCTCCCTGCATATCTTCTCACAAAACCCCGAGATCTACACACATTCATACATACATATGTTTGTGTTGTGTGGATATGCACACAAGTAGATCACGGCGTTTGTCGCGAGCCAGAGGTTTTTCTTCAATTGTGTGCCCTTTGTGCCTGTGGTAGCAAAAGGAACACACATTCAAATGCTCTATCATATATTTCTTCGTCCAGTCAGGTAAAATGAGAAGAATCTGATCTATATTTATTAAATAAACAATTCATTGACCTAAATAAAATAAATATATTTATTTTCTATTTACTGTAGAGACTTATTTTGCTTAAAATAAAAATATATCTAAGTCGTATTTCTGCAAGGGTAATTCATCGTCGGCTTGTCGAAAAATTCTAAGAGAATACGAAAAATTGAACATTTTCAAATTTTGCGACTTGCTACTTGTGCACACGCACACTCTTTCGACGGAGCAGTCGTGTGATATTATAAAAGGGTTTGGCCTGTTTATCTGCAAATTTGCTATTTTCCATGCTTGTTGTAGGGGTAAGGGTACCTGAACGTTGGCATTTGTGCATGATAACTTTTTGGGCCTGCCAAACACGCATACTTACACACTTTTCTATATGGATGGAAGCATTTATGCGTTTGTGTGCGTGTTGGTTGCCTGCCTGCCTGATGCAAATTTCACAAAATTTGAAGTTTTTGGCATTTCTTAACTTCGAGCTCTACACACACATCCATACACACTCACAAATGCGTGTGAATGAGCCGATCAAGGGTTTGTCGTGAGACGAGATATTTTCATCAATGGGTGCGTAAATTTGGGCGACGGGCACGGTCTTTGTTTTTTTGGCTTGCCTGCGGTGGGCAGGCATAAACAGATCAATTGCATTTTTGAGCATTTTTTGGCAGTTATGGACATTTTTTTATATATGTATTTTCTCCCTTGTTATGTATCCATGAAAAAGGTAAATAGTGAAATATAATTTTGTGCATTTATTGACATTGTATAGAATTTTGGTTAAAGGGTTTGTGGCAATTCATTACGGTCGAAATGTGTAGCATGCGTCTGTATCCATAACAAAATGCAATCGAACGACAAGTGCGGCTTACCTATTTTTATTGACCCTTCACACATTTGTGCCTTTTGCGGCCGCAAGCCCACCGCAGGCAAGCCAAAAAAACAAAGACCGTGCCCGTCGCCCAAATTTACGCACCCATTGATGAAAATATCTCGTCTCACGACAAACCCTTGATCGGCTCATTCACACGCATTTGTGAGTGTGTATGGATGTGTGTGTAGAGCTCGAAGTTAAGAAATGCCAAAAACTTCAAATTTTGTGAAATTTGCATCAGGCAGGCAGGCAACCAACACGCACACAAACGCATAAATGCTTCCATCCATATAGAAAAGTGTGTAAGTATGCGTGTTTGGCAGGCCCAAAAAGTTATCATGCACAAATGCCAACGTTCAGGTACCCTTACCCCTACAACAAGCATGGAAAATAGCAAATTTGCAGATAAACAGGCCAAACCCTTTTATAATATCACACGACTGCTCCGTCGAAAGAGTGTGCGTGTGCACAAGTAGCAAGTCGCAAAATTTGAAAATGTTCAATTTTTCGTATTCTCTTAGAATTTTTCGACAAGCCGACGATGAATTACCCTTGCAGAAATACGACTTAGATATATTTTTATTTTAAGCAAAATAAGTCTCTACAGTAAATAGAAAATAAATATATTTATTTTATTTAGGTCAATGAATTGTTTATTTAATAAATATAGATCAGATTCTTCTCATTTTACCTGACTGGACGAAGAAATATATGATAGAGCATTTGAATGTGTGTTCCTTTTGCTACCACAGGCACAAAGGGCACACAATTGAAGAAAAACCTCTGGCTCGCGACAAACGCCGTGATCTACTTGTGTGCATATCCACACAACACAAACATATGTATGTATGAATGTGTGTAGATCTCGGGGTTTTGTGAGAAGATATGCAGGGAGAAAGAGATGCACACAAGTGTGCAAAGCAATGAGTGAGGGCGAGGCAAATGCGTATACACATACATATGTATTTGGGCTGTAAGCATTTAAAACAGGCATACATACATACATAAAGAAAAGACATCAGCCGCAGCGACGATGTGCGCTGAGCGAGATGCGGCTTCATACTGAACGTTCGGCTTTCGAGGCCGGCGTTCGGCTGCTGCTCTCAGCAGTCTTACTTTATCTGGGCACACTAAAACGGTCTCAGACACCCATGGGGCTCACTCGTTGCGAAAAAACCTGCTTCGATTAAAATGCTGTTTGGAGTATCTATGCATTGTATGGTTAGTGATATTATTGTATAAATGTAATTTTGTTTTTTAAAATAATTTGAAATATAATTTTTAATATATGAATTCACTATCCCATATCATTCGGCTTTAATTTTGCTTTGTTAAAAATTATAATTTTTAGGCCTATGTTGATGGCAACAATAGAATAACTATATCATCGTTGAAAGGTTTTTGCGTCTGCATGTCTAAGTCAACGGGTTTTCTCGTTTCTTATGTAACCGCACAAATTACAACTGCAATAAATAATGATAAATAATTGTAATTTGGAGGTTAATATTTGGTTGACATAAAACTTACAAATGCAGCTTTTCCCATTGTATATCATATTGTGAATTTCAAATCGTTCTAAGGAACTAATCACATTAATACGGGCATTCCTTTATATGTATTCTGCGGATAGCAATAATTAGTTTGCATAAGAATATAAATTAAACATGGAGTGTAAGCTTTAGTTACCCATAATGTCAAGGAATCAAGAAGTTAAAACAAACAAATGAAGTTTGTGTAAGTTTCCTTGTAATTTTTGTGTAAGCCAAATATTAACCTGCAAAGTAATATTTCATTTTTTATTGCAGTTGTGATCTGTGCGGCAAAGGTTATGTTGACGCCCATAAAATGCGATTCCATAAGAAACGCGAAGGCCCGTTGGTTTAGACCACTAACCATACAACATATGTATGCATATATGAGACATGTAGAACAAATGCTTGTGGCCATTCATTTTTTAGCTTTTTGATTCAAAATCTTCGTTTTTATTCGGGTCCGCCCAGAGAGCAAGAAAGTAAAAAATACATATGATTTGTGCGATAGAACGGCATCGCCGTCTTTTCATTCGTTCCCACTACAGCAAACTGCTTCGGCTTACTCTCAGTGCTCTCAATACTCTCACATTAGATGTAAGGATCCTTTAAATGTATGAGTGTGTATGTGTCCGCACAAGCAACAATGCGCACAAATTCAATTTTTCGGACGCATTTCTTCTTCTTTGAAGGGACGAGTGGTATGAAATAATCAAAATGTTTGCAACGTCGATGCGAAATTCTTGCATTTTAGCTCGTTATCGTTGGTAAGAGTACCAGTTGTTGGCTTGTGTGCATTTAATATTTTTTGGATTTGCCATGCACGCACACTTGCACATTTTGAATATGAATAGAAGCATTTATGCGTTTGTGTGCCTGTTGGTTGCCTGCCTGTCCGATGCAAATTTGACAAGATTTGAAGTTTTTGTGATATCTGACACACCCACACACAAATGTGTGTGAATGAGCAGATCATGGGCGTAAAAGAACATTTTTATTATATTTTATGATTTCGGGTATTGATTGCTGAATAAATATTGACCCCTTAACACCTGCAGCAGCCCCTTGGGCCGAAAGGGTAAACGCTTGGCAATCACTTGCTTTTGCATATGTAGGTCAAGTGACTGATCACTTAAAAGATTTTTTTACCAGCGGTAATTATTGCAAAAATTAAAATCTTCAAACATTCCAAAAACAAAATAGGTTAGGTTATTAATTGTTTTTAGTATTAATAATGTTATTGACTAATAATATTTAGCTTTTTCATTTAATTTATTCAATCCAATCCCGAAATCCTAAATCATTGCTTGTGCGGACACTTACACACACATATGTTCACACGTTCCCTAGACATAATTAGAGAGCATTGAGAGCACTGAGAGTAAGCCAAATCGGTTTCCTGTAGTGGGAGCGAGATAAAAATTAGCGATGCCGATCTACCACACAAATCATATGTAGTTCTTACTCTCTTGCTCTCTAAGCAAGAAGGCGATTTTCGGACTCGAACAAAAACAAAGTCGAGTTCGGACCAGTCTACAAAAACATGCATATTCCCATTCTTTTGCTCTAGTTGTCCAATCCATATGGTCTATGTTTAATGGTGCAATGCCTTTTTGAATCTTGCTTAGTACCCGTGTTTTGGCTTACCATCTGGTATTTATTTTAAACATATTACATAATAATAAATATATTCCTCTCTATGTGTAGAACTGTTTGTCCTGACTAACTAACTTACTGGTGATCAACGCATAGCCTAAACCCTATGTTCTGAACGTGAACTTTAAGACGGGATTTTTGAGATTCAAAGATTTTTGTTCGAATTTATTAGAAGTGGGTTACGCACTTTTCGGAAATATATATTTTTCCTTGGGGTCAAAGATACGGAAAAGTTTTGCGTTCAAATCCATTACCAAAGATATTAACGAAAAATCATTTTATACGTTTTTCACACTTATTGCAGAATCCAAGCATACTTGCTGGAAAGGCGAAGCAAAGATTATTTACCTTTTCCGATTTTGGAAGTTCCATCCGCAATTTTGGTAAATTGGCGTAAAACGGTTCTGTGAATGTGCTTACCAATGGCTTTAAAATGATTTTCAAAGATCTTTGTGAAAATTAATTTAAGACGAGTATAACACTTTTCTCAAAATCCGTTGCTCTTGGATGATAAATGCGCGTTGAGGGTTATAAATGCGAGCTTTTAAATTTTGTCCAATCAGCTTCAAAATAGTTTACAAAAAAAGCAAGTTAGAGGTTTTAGTCGGGAGCTCCCGACTAGGGAATACCCTGAACCCTCTTATTTCAACACCGAATGCAGCTCGATTGAATTAATAAAGATAAAAAAAAAAAAATAGTTCCATTGGCAGGGTTTGAACTCGCAACTGGCATATTTACTTTCCTCGATAGGGCTCTAACTCGCGACAGACCGCACCACTTGCCACTACCTCTACTCAAAAGTCACGCTAATAATTGAGTTTTATTGAAGAAAAAACCAATTAAAATGCCAACACAGAACCCAATCGCAATTGTAATGCTGATGACAGAGTTCAAAGCAGACGCGCATGAATGTGTGTTTACATGTATACAGAAATTCTTGGAATTTGCGTCGCAAACACGTCCGCAGTCAAAATACCGAAAAACAAAACAAAAACCGACCTTAATGAAATTTTCTACAGTATATCTTTTTGTACCATAGAATATTTGTGTATTCTCAAAAAGTCAATTGCATTTAAATTGTGGCTTACATTGGTTGGCAATACAAGTAGGGTTATATAACTTGATTTATAGCTCTGCGGTGGTAGCGGGTGGTGGCGATAGGTATAAAATGAAAGATTTTATCCGCCGCAAGAACCTGACTAAATTTGTTTCTTTGTTGGCAACAAAAGTCATTGCAGTCAATAACACGATATAAATACTATTTGATGTTATTATGCACGCAAATATTGTACGCCATTGGCTAAGACAAGAACTTCTCTCCAGCATACACTGTTGAAAAATAAAAGTTAGCCCAATTTATGTGACTTAAAAATGCATATTTTCTACGGAGCCAACCTCAGTGTACAACATGCATTCATATGTGAATAAAAATTTGGGGAAGGTCATGATCAGCGCTAGAAAACTAACAAAATTAGTGAACAACAACCCACATATACATATTTTGATGTACATGCATGCATAATTCATGCATACAAACAAAGGTGCTTGCACGCCATTGGTTGAGACTAGAACTTCTCTCGACCATACACTGTCCAAAAACAAAAAGTGTGCTATATTCTTAACATAGTTATTGCACAAGATGCGCCCTGTGTAAAAGTTATTTAATTCTTAAATTTTCAGTAAAATTAATCGTTGGTATCTAGGGTAATATATCATTTAAATAAAGCATGCATTTCATGGATAAAGCATAAGCACTTTGCGTCGATCGTAAGTTTTAAACTTTTCGCTCAATGTTCTTCGAAATCGAAGCGACGCAAAGTACCATCTACCAGCTTTGCTGAAGGCAGGCTGGCGACTAACTTCGTTGCTCGTGTCAGCATCAGCAAGCCGCGACTTCGGCATTCGTTCGTCTGGTTTTTGGAGAACGAACAGCCAGTCGGCAGGCATGTCGTACGAAGCCTCAAAGGCCAGATGAAAGGCCAGGCTAGAAATTTTGCGTCGCATTCAAATGTATGGACGTTACTCATCTTAGTGTTTCTTTGGTATTACTGCCTAGGGAGCAACCATTAAAAATAGCATGCATCCCTTTGTGATCCGCCAAACTGACTTGTGTACTTATAACATCTGACCACTGGTTTAAAAAATGTCACATTTTCAAATTTCACATATTGGTGTTCCACCGGTTGTCGGTAACATGTGAGTGGGAAAAGTACCGCTTCTTTAAATAAACAGCTAATCGAGTTGCTTTAATTTACATAAGCGCCGCAAAGTTTTTCTTCCAAACTAGAATACTGCTCCCCCCAATTCCCGACTTTGAAAAGCTTAAAATTGATTGGTCCCACCTTAAGCCCTCTTATACCACCCTTGAGATGAGAAAGGCCGGGTATTACCGGCTGTTTATAAATAAAGTGTTGATGAATTCAATTAATAGTGTATACAATTATTGCAGGATATGTATTTTAATCGCCCAGAAGTCAATTAAATTGAATGGCAGCGAACTAGCATTCAATCTTTTTGAGGATTGCATTAAATACACTCCAAATGATCTTGAGCTTTTAGTCGCTCTGGCACAGCTCCAAATGGACTCAAAGAAATTGGATATGTGCCGTAACACTTGCCAGCAGATACTTCAAATTGATGGCAGCAACGAATCAGCCTCAGTGTTGATGGCAGACTTGTCCTTTAGAAAGGTATGTAACAAAATTAAAAATATTTTATGTTTGCAATAATTGTAATCCATGAAAAATGCATAGAGTTTAAGAAACTGATAATTTAAAATATTCTTACAACGTGAATGTGAATATTAAAATTGCTATTAGAAGTTAACGTTAAAACGACCGTCTTTTATCCCTGTGCGTCATACATACATACATACATATATACATACATACAACAATATAAAGTGCTGCTTTTGCTAATACAGTATAATGTGCTTAGCTGCCTCAATAACTTTGCACGGACATTAGAGGCAGCTATCCTAAAAAGACAGTTAACTTAATTTTTTTTCCTAAACGTGAATCGATTTAATGGTAACCTCTATTTTTTTTAAGTTGCACTGATTCTTTCTTTTTAACAGTACTAAGTTAAATAAATTAATTTGATAGTTTTTATTAACTTTATGTATTTAAATAACATTTAATTCAATTTCAATACAGTTTATTGCATACAAAAGAAAAACAAATCAAAAATCAAATCATCTGATCATAGATGGCGCACTTAATTTATATGATATGCACAGAAATTGGCAAAAAATTACTGCCTATAGGAGACGCATAAATGCAAAAGGCTGTTAAGTACTCTTCGAGAAGCTGAGTACTGTGTCACAGGGCCGTACTCAGGTTGTTACTTTCGTACTCTTTGAGATGCAGAGTACTGTGTCACAGGCCTGTACTCAGGTTGTTACTTTCGTACTCTTCGAGAAGATGAGTACTGTGTCACAGGCCTGTACTCAGGCTGTTACTTTTGTACTCTTCGAGAAGCTGAGTACTGTGTCACAGGCCTGTACTCAGGTTGTTACTTTCGTACTCTTTGAGATGCAGAGTACTGTGTCACAGGCCTGCACTCAGACTGTTACTTTCGTACTCTTCGAGAAGCTGAGTACTGTGTCACAGGCCTGCACTCAGACTGTTACTTTCGTACTCTTCGAGAAGCTGAGTACTGTGTCACAGGCCTGTACTCAGGCTGTTACTTTCGTACTCTTCGAGATGCAGAGTAGTGTGTCACAGGCCCGTACTCAGGTTGTTCGTGTCGTACTCTTCGAGAAGCTGAGTACTGTGTCACAGGCCCGTACTCAGGTTGTTCGTGTCGTACTCTTCGAGAAGATGAGTACTGTGTCACAGGCCCGTACTCAGGTTGTTCCTTTCGTACTCTTCGAGAAGCTGAGTACTGTTTCACAGGCCGGTACTCAGGCTGTTACTTTCGTACTCTTCGATATGCTGAGTACTGTGTCACAGGCCTGTACTCAGGTTGTTACTTTCGTACTCTTCGAGAAGATGAGTACTGTGTCACAGGCCTGTACTCAGGCTGTTACTTTTGTACTCTTCGAGAAGCTGAGTACTGTGTCACAGGCCTGTACTCAGGTTGTTACTTTCGTACTCTTTGAGATGCAGAGTACTGTGTCACAGGCCTGCACTCAGACTGTTACTTTCGTACTCTTCGAGAAGCTGAGTACTGTGTCACAGGCCTGCACTCAGACTGTTACTTTCGTACTCTTCGAGATGCAGAGTACTGTGTCAGAGGCCTGTACTCAGGTTGTTACTTTCGTACTCTTCGAGATGCAGAGTAGTGTGTCACAGGCCCGTACTCAGGTTGTTCGTGTCGTACTCTTTGAGATGCAGAGTACTGTGTCACAGGCCTGTACTCAGGTTTTTACTTTCGTACTCTTCGAGAAGATGAGTACTGTGTCACAGGCCCGTACTCAGGTTGTTCCTTTCGTACTCTTCGAGAAGCTGAGTACTGTGTCACAGGCCTGTACTCAGGCTGTTACTTTTGTACTCTTCGAGATGCAGAGTACTGTGTCACAGGCCTGTACTCAGGTTGTTACTTTCGTACTCTTCGAGATGCAGAGTACTGTGTCACAGGCCTGTACTCAGGCTGTTACTTTCGTACTCTTCGAGATGCAGAGTACTGTGTCACAGGCCCGTCCTCAGGTTGTTACTTTCGTACTCTTCGAGAAGCTGAGTACTGTGTCACAGGCCCGTACTCAGGTTGTTCGTGTCGTACTCTTCGAGAAGATGAGTACTGTGTCACAGGCCCGTACTCAGGTTGTTCCTTTCGTACTCTTCGAGAAGCTGAGTACTGTTTCACAGGCTGGTACTCAGGCTGTTACTTTCGTACTCATCGATATGCAGAGTACTGTGTCACAGGCCTGTACTCAGGTTGTTACTTTCGTACTCTTCGAGAAGCTGAGTACTGTGTCACAGGCCTGTACTCAGATTGTTACTTTCGTACTCTTCGAGAAGCTGAGTACTGTGTCACAGGCCCGTACTCAGGTTGTTACTTTCGTACTCTTTGAGATGCAGAGTACTGTGTCACAGGCCTGTACTCAGGTTGTTACTTTCGTACTCTTCGAGAAGCTGAGTACTGTGTCACAGGCCTGTACTCAGGTTGTTACTTTTGTACTCTTTGAGATGCAGAGTACTGTGTCACAGGCCTGTACTCAGGTTGTTACTTTCGTACTCTTCGAGAAGCTGAGTGCTGTGTCACAGGCCTGTACTCAGGTTGTTCGTTTCTCGACGAAGAGCTGAGTACTGTATATCAGATCTGTACTCAGGCTGTTCCTTTCGTTCTGGATGCCAAGCTAAGATCTGTGTAACTGGCGTGTACTTGGCTGTTATTTTGAACTTGCAACTACAACTAACTAACTAAAATAAAAACAAGTAAGAGGTTCTAGTCGGGATCTCCCGACTAGGGAATACCCTGAACCCTCTTATTCCAACACCAAATGCAGTTCGCGCAACGCTCTCGTTAAAAGTAATAAAGATAAATAAAAAAAAAAAATTCCCTTGTCAGGGTTCGAACTCGCAACTGACCGTATTACTTACTGACGACTCTACTCAACAGACAAACCAGCAGGTAGGGCTCGAACTCGCGACAGACCGCAACACTTGCTATGCCTCTACTCAACAGCCACACCAATAATTAAATTTTATTGAGAAAAAAACGAACTAAAATAGCATTACAGAAAAAAGGCGCAATTACAATGCTGTTAGAATGCGATAGAATGCGAAACATTAGAAATGTGTACACAAATTCCTGATGATTTCGCTAGCTGTGCCATCCACTTGCGCAGTTACTTAATGAAATTTTCTTCAGTATATATTATTGTACCATAGAATATTTGTGTATTCTCAAAAAGTCAATTGCATTAAAATTGTGGCTTAGATTGGTTGGCAATATAAGTTGGGTTATTAACTTGATTTATAGCTGTGCAGTGTTGGAGGGGAGGTGGCGATAGGTATAAAATGAAAGATATTTGACATATATATAATATTCTAGAAGCAACATATCATGTTTTGTGACTCTAGCTCTTATTATTTACCCAATTTGCTCAAAAAACAGGATGTCGATATCGATTTTTATCGATTGCTTGGAAACAGAGTAAGTTATCGATTATCGGAAACAAACTGTGCGCAGGCACTAGGAGCACCTACATCTAAAATTTGAGCTCTCTAGCTCTTATAGGTTCTGAGATCCTTGCGTTCATACATACGGACGGACGGACGGACGGACAGACAGACGGACATGGCTAGATCGACTCTGCTATTGATGCTGATCAAGAATATATATACTTTATGGGGACGGAGATGCTTCCTTCTGCCTGTTACATACATTTACATTTTGCACAAATACAATATACCCTTTTTACCCATTTTAAAGGGGTTCAGGGTATAATAACATATACAAATAATAAAATATAATAAAAATAACATATGTATTATACATTTTATTTGGTTTACCTTAATAATTTTTTATAAAAACTGCGCGCCGAAAATTCAAGTAACAGTCGCTGTTATTTGTCACTGATATTTTTTTGTAACTGTGACAGTTGTCGCTGTGACACCGAAATAACACTATCGATCATCCCTAGTGCAGACGTTCTCCCGTTTAGGTAGGAATGGGTGTTTCACCTAACATTTGTTTTTTTGGGTGTCGATCGAACTTAGCCATTGAACAAATTCTACAATTTGCAACAATTTCTGTTGCCAGTTAAGACATATTTGGGAAAAAATAGTCGCGCATTATTTGCTTGACTTTCTCCTGCGCTGCTCGGTGAGCTCTTTTATGTTCTACTGTTACTATTTCTCTTTGTTCTGTCTTGTCTGGGATGTCTGTCACCACATACTTACAATATCGGAATGTCGTTGATGGAAATAGTTCAATCAAATTGTGTTGTATAAAAGCAAGGATTGGCAGCTCGCAATGGATTCCATTGACGACACCTGCATTTATTACATCCTGTAGTGTTTGCAAAAGACTGCTCCTATCTGAGACCCCTACAATATGCCGTGTTTTGTTTTGAAAGAGTATGATAGTTCTGACAAAAGGGGAATGAGATTCTTCAATAATAATCTGATTCCTGAAACAGTTTACTGGTTTATCGGTGGTCTCAATTGTGTAGGTCAGGGATTCTTCGCTATGAATTGTAGCGATATTTGAGCATTGCGAGTCAGACTCGAGGGCATTCACGTTTTGACATGACAATGCGTCGGCTACATAGTTTTCTTTGCCAGGTTGTAAATAATATTTGCATTGTGCTCATCGATAAAAGCTTTCCAGCGTTTTATCTTAGCATTAGGGTTTTTATCTGACACAGCATATGTTAGAGGCTGATGGTCTGTAAAGATATTAAGGTTCCTCACGCCATATAGATAATTCCTAAGGTTTTTCAGAGCCCATACAATGGCCAAGAGTTCTCGCTCATTTGTCGCAAGATTTTGCTCATTGTCCCGTAATGTTCGTGAAATGAGTGTTATGGGACGACCTTCTTGGGATAGGACTGCTCCAATGCCCTGCCCTGAGGCATCTGTTGTCAAGTCAAATGGCTTTTTAAAGTCTGGATATCTCAAAACGACATCTTCAGAGGCCAGTATATCCCTCAATTTACAGAACGCTACAATTTGTTTCTGTGTGAGTTCGATAACTACTTTCCTCGACTGGTTAGCACTTATTTTGCACTTCTCGCCCTTTAAGACGTCCGTTAGGGGTGTGGCGATATCGGAGAATCCCTTGATAAAACACCTATAATAATTGGCTAATCCTAAGAATGATCTAAGGCCAAATAGTGTTTTCGGGATTTGAAAGCTTTTTATAGCTTGCACTTTTTCAGGTGAAGTTTGAATTCCAGCTCTGGACACGGTGAATTTATTGCAATGTCTTTTTGTTGAACCAAGTTTTTTTTCACTGTTGTTGTTTTTTTCAAATAAGTTTCAATACTCGCGGCGTTGGCTGGAGCGGGTTTTATAAAATCATAGTCACTGAGTTCGAAATAGTTTTCACGAGATGTGTTGAATAATTTTTGTCTTATTATTCAATTTTAACGAAACTACTTTTACCATTACTCGGCGTTAGCTAGAGCGGGATTTTAGTTACGGAGTTTTATAAAGCTTGGTTGGGCGCCAATTATAATAACGAAAATTGTTTCTTTATATTTTATTGTTCGCGGGTCAGCTTTGACCATTCGAGGGTTCTTCTAAAACTGATTCAAGCATGCAATTATAAACATAACTTAAGCTACGGACTCCCGGCAGCGATGTTGGCAGAATGCTGACCATGCGCCTCGTGACACATTCCAGTGGCCGCTTGACGTACGGATCATATTGCATTGCTGGGGATCGCAACTTCGTTGCGCATGTTTAAATTGCAGACTGCTGAGCGGGCAACTTTGTCGCACACGCATCCGGTCAGCCTATTTTGGTTTAGCTGGCGTTGACTTATACTAGAAGCAATATAATATTCTAGAAGCAACATATCATGTTTGGTGACTCTAGCTCTTATTATTTACCCAAATTGCTCAAAAAACAGGATGTCGATATCGACTTTTATCGATTGCTTGGAAACGGAGTAAGTTGTCGATTATCGGAAACAAACTCGATCTGCGCAGGCTCTAGGAGCACCTACATCTAAAATTTCAAGTCTCTAGCTCTTATAGGTTCTGAGATCCTTGGACGGACAGACAGACGGGCATGGTCGGAGATGCTTCCTTCTGCCTGTTACATACATTTGTATTCTGCACAAATAAAATACACCCTTTTTACCCATTTTTAATGGGTTCAGGGTATAATAAGAGATGATTGTAAACATACTTATGCATGGGGTCACTATAAGATTGTAAATAAATTGGTTAAATGTCTGTCCGTCCGTCCGTCTGTCCGTATGTATGAACGCAAGGATCTCAGAACCTATAGGAGCTAGAGAGCTCAAATAAGATGTAGGTGCTCCTAGTGCCTGCGCAGATCGAGTTTGTTTCCGATAATCGATAACTTACTCCGTTTCCAAGCAATCGATAAAAGTCGATATCGACATCCTGTTTTTTGAGCAAATTGGGTAAATAATAAGAGCTAGAGTCACAAAACATGATATGTTGCTTCTAGAATATTATATATATTTCAAGAACCTTTCATTTTATACCTATCGCCACCTCCCCTCCAACACTGCACAGCTATAAATCAAGTTATTAACCCAACTTATATTGCCAACCAATCTAAGCCACAATTTTAATGCAATTGACTTTTTGAGAATACACAAATATTCTATGGTACAATAATATATACTGAAGAAAATTTCATTAAGATCGGTTAGGAGAAAACCAAAGTTATATGTAACTGCGCAATTGGATGGCACAGCTAGCGAAAACATCAAGAATTTGTGTACACACACACATTCATGAGCGCCTGCTTCGCATTCTATCGCATTCTAACAGCATTGTAATTGCGCCTTTTTTCTGTAATGCTATTTTAGTTCGTTTTTTTCTCAATAAAATTTAATTATTGGTGTGGCTGTTGAGTAGACTCATAGCAAGTGTTGCGGTCTGTCGCGAGTTCGAGCCCTACCTGCTGGTTTGTCTGTTGAGTAGAGTCGTCAGTAAGTAATACGGTCAGTTGCGAGTTCGAACCCTGACAAGGGAATTTTTTTTTTAATTTATCTTTATTACTTTTAACGAGCGCGTTGCGCGAACTGCATTTGGTGTTGGAATAAGAGGGTTCAGGGTATTCCCTAGTCGGGAGATCCCGACTAGAACCTCTTACTTGTTTTTCTTTTATCATCTTGAGAACTTAAAGCTACTTTTGTTATTTTTTGAGAATACAATTTATGTAAGTTAGATCTAAAAATTAACATATTATTTGTTGTATATGATTTATTATTGAAAAGAGAATCTTTAAAGCATTTCACACTGATGTTTTCCAAAATTGATTTTTTAATACCCTTTGCCTTTTAAACACAACCTCCGTCCTCAAGTTTCAATGAGTACATTTTGGGTCGAAGTCCTATGAATTCTTTCATTATCCTACCATTATTCTGATCTTTTATCATGCCCAAGACTTTTTTATTAACTCTTTTTAGGGCATATTTATGAGCATGATCATCAGAATATTCAGATGTGTCGAATTTCATTACAAGATCATCTCTAATATCTGCATAAAAGTCCTCAGTTTTAATGGTATATATTAAGGATTCTGTGTCCATATAATTAAATGCTAGATCAGATTTAAACTTTGCTACCATATAATCATAATGAAAATCATACATTAACAATTTCGAAAGATCTAATACGGTAAAACCTAAATATATGGGCGCATAATAGTTATGCAATCTTTTCATTTAGATTGCATACATATTATTCGAGAATTGCACTGAGCTATGAAAGTTTGATTTTGCGATTAATGCCCCTGCTCCCAATCTATTGCCAGACGTTGTTTCCCACTCAGTTACCAATTTAATATTTGTACGTTTTTCAACGTTTTCCATGGGTTTCCCAGATACTGCATTATTTAATAGCTTAAACAAATCTTTTTCGTAATTATTTTTCGCCTGCGTTCTATGATACATATGTATTAATATCAATATATTTTCTTAACCAAGGAGACTGCTTAAACCGTAATATAGGGTAAATCGTAGTTAGCCGCAATCTATTATGAATACATTGTTGAAGATTTCTATAATGTATGGAATATTTATATTTCGGCCTTAGGTCAGCGATAAGCTTTTTAACTGTACACTTTGCAGTTGTTTTTTTATTGCTTGGACAAAACGGTAAGTCGTTATGCATATCATGAAGGGATGCTGGGTATTCTAAATCTACTTAAAGAATATATCCGTATTCATACGTTTCAGAAATTGAAAATAAATGAAATGGTCGTATTTCATCCTCACTTAACCACTGGAAATCACCATATGGAAGATATTGTGACATCGCCCACCCATATAGATAATTTGAATCCAAATACATTAAATATTGAGAGGGTTTTGTGCTATCATAATCATTCATATACTTATGATTAGCAATTGAATATCTCTGACAACATTGTACTAATCCCCCACGAATACCATTTTGTATAAATCTTTGCATATCTATGTCTGTAAATAATTCTAATTCTATTCCAGTTGTTTTTAGCATAGCATCCCAAGATAACCCCGGAGCTGTGTAATAATGGGCTGGGTCCAATGAATAAATATTCTTGCAAATTAAACGAAAATTTTCGAAAACACCTGCAAGCAAAAGTACATCTGTCTTTAAATACAGCTCCATATAATCTTTGAGCGTGTAAATAATCATCATCTAAACATTCTCTATTTGCAAGAACAGGAAGAACAGTTTCTTGCAAACATTCAAATTGTTGCATTTGACGTTATCGGCAGCACCGAAGGTTTACTTAGTTGGTTGCGTGCGATATTATCGGCCACGCCGATATCTTTTTGTCATATGGTCAGAGTATGCGGGGTGAATTTGGGCGGAGCCCAAATTTTTGAAGGGTGGCAACGCCAGACTTGCGATCCACGGCGCCAAAAGCGACGATTGCTACTGGCCGACCGGTTCGCTCTTAAAGAGACTAGGAGGAGAGTGGATCGCATGCCCTTGGATATGCCCTTGGCCTTCAGTTGGGCCATTGAACCAAAAAAAATGCAGCTGTGCAGATGGGCAGCAACCGTGCCCGCCTCGCCAATGTATGCGTGTCCCGAAATTCGGCACCAATGTTGTTGCTGCCCAAATGTATAGAGAAGAGTTCAGTTTGGTCAGCGGTCAACGGCGGGCGTGCCGTGCTTAAAGCAAGAAGAAGTTCAAGTTCTTATGCATGTCGGCTCCAAATAGTCAAGAGTTTTGACTGGCCAACTAAGCCGACGCGTTCAAAATAAATATACGTATAAAACAAGAAATTTTGTTTCGCGAATAACGAAACTTTATTTTAAAACTTGTGCCGGGTTTTATAGAGCCGAATGAAAACATAAAACTTACGTGCGACCCGCGACGAACACACAAAACAATAAGACATTTAATAAAGGGAACGACCCACGGCTCCCGCATCGAAAAGACCGGCTCTCGGACCAGAGGAGCCAACAGAGTCTCACCCAGGCCAGGATTCGGCCCAGCGGCGCATCTCTGCCCTAGCAGCGGTGCACGTCGGCCATACTCCGCGCACTTGTCAGCGGCGCAACCATCACGACGGCGAGACGAGCCACCACAGACGGGGCTCCAACGACGACGAAGCGGCCACCGGCAAGCAGAGCCACCAAAACCGGGCTCCAACGGCGAAGAGGCAGCCACGGGCGAGACCACGCCCATATCATCCGAGTGAGTCCGTTCCATTTCGTCCTTCCTTCGCCCGAGTAAATGGCCGAGTCAGACATAGACTCCAAAAAAAGAAGATATTTTTTTTTGCAATTTTTAGTTTAGTTTTTTTTGTTAATTAAATACCTATAGTACGTACTTACGCCAAGTTCCACCTCAGAGTGCGACAGCGAGGGAAAGGCCTCCCAAAAGTTATAGCATCTGTCATGTGCGAAAAAAGAATAAAGGGAATGGTGTTTTAAATTCCACACCGGCCATACACTATATATATATATATACATATACATATATATATATTTATAAATATAGAAATAAACTTTATATTTATTTCCATCGCCCTTAGCACCCCAGAGAGCTCTTTAGGTAGGCTAAGTGTAATTAAAGCGAATAATTTCCCACTGATTTACTTTCATATATATATGTATACGTAACTTTCCAACATACCATTTTGTTTATATATATATGTATGCGTGCGCGGGCTTGTGAAGAGCCTATTTCTTAATTTCATAAAAATTTGTTTGTCCTCCAAGGAGCTTCCGGTGACAAATGGCCATAACTTTCGGTGACGTCTTTGCTTCGTTTGTGGTTCTGCTGAAAATAGCCATTGTCCATAACACAACATGACAATAAGATACAAAAAGAATTATACGTACCTGTTAAAGTGCCAGTAATATCCACTTGCACAAAATTATAAATAGGAACTTGAAGATATTCTGCGAGAAAAATTGAAATTTAAAATTAGTATCAATTGTCCTAAATATAAGATTATACCAACTATCATCATACGCACCTGCGGGAGCTGAGAAAAAATGTTCGCGTGTACGAAATTATAAACTAGCAACTTGAAGATATCCTGCAGGGGAATAAGAAAGAATATTAATTGTTAATAGCGATAAGAAATGCAACCAATTATATACCGTACCTAAAAGGAGAAATGTCCGGCTAAATTTTCGTTGATGAGGAGAGTTGGCATAACAGCCGACACGGGCTAATGTAGGCCATTTAGTGGCCAAAATGAGGGAGACGAGTGTAGGTGATCGTCTCATGGTAGGGCGGGTAAGCTGGGTCCGGAACCGGGGCCCGATCTGGAAGAGTAAGGTGGATAAATAGTGTTTTTTGTTAATTTATATTGAGTGTCTCACCTTTGTTGTTTACATTTTCATAGTTGTTACAGCTGTTTATTTTGTTCATGAGTTAGAAGTTCCGATTGTTTGATGTTATCGATTAGTGGTTCGTTTTGCATAGTGTTGTGTAAGTCTGTTTTGCTACAGACGCGTAGCTTTGTTGTTATCGATTGTGCGGACTGCGGGCCAGGGATGGGACTACACCCAGAGAAACCGATGAGCCAGCCGGCGCGGCCCACCGAGAAATAATCAGTTCCGTAACAATATGGCGCCCAATTTGAAGAAGCACTCGGCTTCTTTGAAGTCGGTGTGTAATCAAAGAAAAATAAATACGATATAAATGAAGGTACAGAGAAAAGGACTCCCTTGGCTTCAGGACCCACACCGCTGAAGTCTTATGTGGCACGAGTAGGTAGCTCATAATCGCGCAGCGTGTAGTGGATTCCGAGAAGCACGACGGAAGTAGAGAATATCCATAAACATGAGAAGTTTTCTTGTAGTGGTTGATGACGGTAAGTCACGTTCGCATGTTGGCGAAACGTTCGCGACCGTTTATCGTAGCCTGGGGGTAGCCGCTACGACAAAATAACTTGTGATAGAATGTGATATTAGGGTAGGTCTTACTAGAGTTTGTTAAATGTTTTCTATTTATTTTGTCCCACTCTGTGTTAACGTTTGGGGTGTGCTGGCCGTAGTTAAACGTATAGAGCCGATCCAGCGCCGCACCTGTCACACAGCATACCCTAAGGGTGCCCAGAAGTGCGACAGAAACCAAATAGCCTTCAAGGTAGCGTTCCTTGAATGCCGTTCGTCAGTCAAACTGACGAACTGAGCATTTGACGAATGCTTAAGTGTTGTCCACTGTCCAGATTATGTAGTGCGTATATGCCCGTACAGAATACCCTGTACTTAAATATAAAGTATGCAGCACTTTGTTGCATACAATAACAATAATATAGTAAACAAGCCCAGAGCCACTGTATGTATTGGCTCGGTCTCGTATTACGCAGCGCGGTTCACTAGCCTCACTAGCTGACCGTTTATGCTTACGCTGCAGATCCCACGCTCCGTCTGAGCGCATTCCGTAAGCAATATATATGCTCACTAATACAGGCATATGCGAGCTACTCACTCTCCCTCTCTTTGTAGCTGTTAACGAATAACAGCATAAGTATATATGTATATCCATAGGCTAAGCGAACATTATAAAAACTGAATAAATTCATTCTGAACCAATATACTAAACAGCACTGACGTGCTGGCTTTTTCATTTAAAGAATGCTCTTTTTACATGGCGACCGTGACAAGTGTCACGAACATGTTAAAAAGTAATAGTGCAAATAAATATAAAATATAAAATTGGAAACCGGAGGTGCAGCAGCGGCAGCAGCAACAGCCTTATTCTTCACACAGACCAAGACCGTTACCCAGCTCTGGCGTGAAACCGATGTCACCTACACTCAGGCGGCCGTGGCCATGCCCACCATAAAGTAGACACACACACACACAGCAAATAATAACTACAACCTGCTTGGAGCTGGACTGGAGCTGGACAAAAAAAAAAAAACAAAAATATACTGAGTGAGTACAGGGCATGAGCTCTAAGGCAAAAAATAAGCCAAGACGCAGTGGCATTAAGGAGCGAATCAGACGAAGAAAGTCTGAAATCGTAAGACTCCTTTATAAATGCAAAAATCCCCTCCCATGGGACACTGCAGTGAAACTAAATGACGAACTCGAACATCTCGAGTCGTTATTAAAATCAAAGAGCGAGCCCTGTCCCTCAGCTATAAATATAAAAAAACTAACAAAGAATCATCGCGAAGACAGATACCAGCACGGCCACGCAGATGACCACCAGATTGTGAGGGCCCCCTCTACAGCCCCCATTGCGAGGGCACCTGCCGCACTAAGAAAGCAGAGTCAACCAACGCATGAGAGGCAAACCGCCGCTTATGCATACGAGGGAATACTAAGCAACTAAGACGAGTTGCATGAGAGGCAAACCGCCCCTTATGCCTACGTGGGAAGAAGAAGAAGAAGAAGACCCTATAACAACAGTACCGGCAGCGCCCAACATATTTAACTAAATATTAATAAATAAAACTTAAAAATTGTAATGCCCGACGACAATTGAGTCGACCGGCAAGACGTTTGGCCCGTACAGCCATTCGAAACAATAGGTAGGAAAAATACAGATTGTAAAAAAAAAAAAATTTAAGATGCGTTTTAAGCAGAAAACAAACAAGCAAAACAAAACCCGACTTGTAAACAATAAAAGCATCAAATTCAATAATTATATGTAATAAAACTGTCTTGTAAAAGTAAACGAAAACAAATTTAACATTACGCATTTGTACATTTTTTAAGATAATTCCTTTTTAATTTTATGTATGATCCCATATTATATATGAATATAAATATTAAAAGAAAAAAAAAGGCTTAACAAAAAAAAAAATGGTCTTCTGCCTAAATTAAACCGAAAAAAATAAAATATATATATATCTAATTGTACATAAGTACAAAAACATTACTAAACTTTGAGAATATATAAGAATTTTAAATTGAAAAGAGGAAATTAAAAAGTAATAATTCGTTCAGTTGGAATATAAAGAAATAAGTGCTCCGTTTGCCTCATTAGGTAATTCAAAATTATGATCAAGAATTAGCATGATCGAGGACACGATTAACAAAGTATATAACGACTATACAGACTTTCGTATGCGAGCCATACAAATTTTGCAAAGGCATAGAGAATTCATATATATATTCATATATCCGAATATATAGAAACATTCGGCACAGTGACAAGTCCACTCTATTCATGTTCTAAAATAGAGAGCGGAATAATCTTGTCTACACTACCCTACGTCAAAATAAAAACAATTATTGACGAGCATCCGATTCTAGGGCAGACATCAATTGTCTTAGTACGTCTGCATAGGTAGTAGTCAAATCAAAAAGCAAGAGTATTTATATAGGAATATGGGGGGAAAACAATCAAAGGCAGATGATAACACTGCCAATGTAGTTAACGTAGTAGAAGTCGTAGACACCACTCCCCATGTTCAGTTAACAAACATACTGCTAATAATACTCATTGTAATAGCCTCAGTAAACATCCTTCTGAAGATTTATCTTCTTCATAAAAAATCACTGAGGAAGCGTTACATGAGTCAAGCCAACGACTTAGACAAGGTCTAAGCCACTGCTTAAATAAAATATTTAAGTAGCGGAAGTTTACATGGACTGGTCCCAAATAGTAGAAAAGATAAAGCTGCATAGGGAAAATTTCGATAAATCATACAAGTGCCTTCATAAAAGCGCACCAGTTTTAAGACCCACCATAATTAAACATACTGAGATCCTTGTATATGAGTACAATGAAATCAGGAGTCTAGTTACCGAGTGCCAAAATAAACTGACAAGTTTACACAGAGTCCAAACTTCAGACGTTTTACAGCGTCTAAGGGATAATCTGGTAAACTTAAATAAAAAGTATGATCTCCAGCTTTATCTACCATCGGTGTTAAATACACCGGTAACATTTGATAAGTCACTACTGACAAACGACCAAATAGAAGATACAAAATTAGTAAACATGGCACAAACAGTTGTAGAAACTTTATCAAGCTAGCCACATCTCTGATACCAGAGTTTGACGGTAAGCCGGAAAATCTACAAAGTTTTCTAGATTCTTTGAATCTGTTAGAAACCTTAAAAGGCACACATGAGCTAACGGCCATAAGCCTTATAAAAACAAAACTAAAAGGCCATGCAAGAAACTTGATAAGCAATGAGCAAACTATCGCTCAAATAATTGCAAAATTATCAAGCACAGTAAAAGGCGAATCAGTTGAAGTATTGTCAGCCAAATTACTTAACTTGCAACAAAAAAGCAAAACTGCCAACCAGTACACTCAAGAGGTTGAGCAGTTAACAAAAGCTTTAGAAGGAGCTTTTATAAACGATGGCTTAACACCAGAATTGGCCAATAAATACAGTACAGTCCAAGCAGAAAAGGCCATGACCAAGAACTGCGCTATAGATAAGGTAAAACTTATCATGCAAGCAGGCACATTCAATAACATGAATGATGCCATATCCAAATTTGTCAATAGTTGCACAGAAGCAACCGGACAAACCAATACTGTCCTTTATTACCAAAATTACTATCCTCGTGGTGGAAACCGCGGAAGAGGTAATTATAGAGGACGACCATACAACAGAGGCGGTTACAGAAATAATAATAATGGTAATAGAAACAATGATAACAGAGGCAATCCTCGAGGCGGCTCATATAGAGGCGGCTCAAACAGAGGACCCAGACAGCAAAACCAGATCCGAGTTACACAAGGCAACGGAAAACCAACAAACCCCCTTGAGCAACCAGTAGTAAAAATTTATCATATAAATCTAAGTCTCAGTAGTCTCATCAAAATATACAATAGGAAAAATAATATACCATTGACTCTGCTAGTAGATACAAGAGCAAATGTCTCAATTTTAAAGAACAATAAAACAGATTCAAATGTAAATCAAAACTATAAAATTGATCTACTTTTCGATTACTTCGTAATCAGTCACAATTTCCAAATAGTCCACAATGAATTTCCCATACCTTGCAATGGAATTCTTGGACTAGACTTCATCAGAAAATTCAATTGCATAATAGATTACCAACATGATGAACTCATCATGAAACCAGAATCACTTAATTATCAAATACATGTACCGCTATTACATAATGATATTGATAACTCAATATTGTTACCAGCTAGATCAGAAGTTATAAGAAAAATTACGCTTCTGACAAATGAAGATACAGTTCTTATACCAAACCAAGAAATACACCCTGGGGTAATAATAGCAAACAGTATCGTAAAAAGTAATAGCGCAATAGTCCGTATTTTAAATACAAATAGTAACCATATAAAAATTCAAAACCCCGAAGTAAAATTTGAGTCATTACAACAATATGACATGAAAATAAATAAAATAAATACCGGCAATAGAACAGATGAAGTCATAAATAAATTAAATTTCCCTGAACAATTTAAAAACAAGCTTACTGACTTATGTACCAAATACAGTGACATATTTGGTATAGAAACAGAAGCAGTTTCAAGTAACAATTTTTATAAACAGAAATTAAGATTAGCAGACAAAACACCTGTATATATTAAAAACTACAGAAATGCAGAAACAGAGAAGCCAGAAATTAACAGGCAGGTCGAAAAACTAATAAAAGATGGTATAGTAGAACCATCTATCTCAGAATATAATAGCCCACTTCTCTTGGTACCCAAGAAATCGCTCCCAAATTCAAAGGAGAAAAAATGGCGATTAGTAGTTGATTATCGCCAAATTAACAAAAAACTTTTAGCAGATAAATATCCACTGCCAAGAATTGAGGAAATACTTGACCAATTAGGACGAGCTAAATATTTTTCATGTCTCGATCTTATGTCAGGTTTTCACCAAATTGAACTAGATGAAAAATCTAGAAATGTAACATCATTTTCAACGAGCACTGGCTCTTATCGCTTCACGCGATTACCATATGGTCTTAAGGTAGCACCAAATTAATTTATGCGAATGATGACACTCGCATTTTCAGGCCTAGAGCCATCCCAAGCATTTCTCTATATGGATGACCTAGTAGTCATCGGCTGCTCAGAGCAGCACATGTTCAAGAACTTGACAAGCATATTTGATCTTTGTCGAAAACATAATTAAAAATTAAACCCAGATAAATGTTCGTTTTTCATGCACGAGATAACATTCCTTGGGCATAAGTGCACAGACCATGGCATCCTTCCAGATGACAAAAAGTACGATGTTATAAAAAACTATCCAACCCCTACTGATGCGGATAGTGCACGACGTTTCGTCGCGTTCTGTAATTACTACAGAAGATTTATACACATCTTCGCACAACACTCACGTCATTTTACTAGATTGTGCAGAAAGAATGTCCAATTCGAGTGGAAAAAAGAATGCGAAGATGCATTCAAATATTTAAAAAGGGCATTAATGAAACCAACAATATTGCAATACCCTGACTTCAGCAAAGAATTTTGCAAAACCACAGATGCAAGTAAACATGCATGTGGTGCTGTACTATCCCAAGAGTACAACGGTGTGCAATTGCCAATTGCATACGCATCCCGAGCTTTCACACAGGGAGAAAGCAATAAATCAACTACAGAGCAGGAATTAGCTGCTATACATTGGGCAATAAAACACTTCAGACCATATGTTTATGGAAGGCATTTCTTAGTTAAAACAGACCATAGACCCTTAACATATTTGTTTTCGATGAAAAATCCCACATCAAAATTAACCAGAATGAGACTAGATTTAGAAGAATACCAATTCACGGTAGAATACCTCAAGGGGAAAGATAACCATGTAGCGGATGCATTATCCCGCATAAGCATAGCAGCAAACAAGATCATCAAAAAGACAGGAAAACATCTGCGCAGATGAGAAAATAAAATTGCAAAAAGATCAAAAAGATCTAAAACTAAAATTCGGTAAAATAAATTGTTTACTTAAAAGAGGAAAACGAATCATTTCACAATTTTCAGTTAATGATTTGTATTCCAATGAAAAATTCGATTTAGGTCAATTTTTTCAAAGGCTTAATTCAGAAGCCGGAATACATCAAATTGCTAACTTACAGTTGTCACCAAATGAACAAATTTTCGAATTTGTATCATTAAATGAATTTAAAAATATGGGCTATAAATATTTAAATACATTAAAAGTAGCGCTACTAACAAAAGTGACACAAATAGACAAAAATGACGAAAATCAAATAAAAGCAATACTGTCGAAATATCATGATGATCCTATAGAGGGCGGCCATACAGGGATTACGCGTACCTTGTTAAAAATTAAGAAATACTATTACTGGCCCCAAATGACTAAGACTATTACAAAGTATGTGAAAACTTGTGCGAAATGCCAATTAGCAAAAACAACAACACATACTAAAGCCCCAATGATATTAACAAATACTCCAAATACTGCATTTGACACTGTTTTAATAGACACAATCGGTCCATTACCTCGTACAGAGAATGGCAACGAGTACGCAATTACTATAATATGCGACCTCACTAAATATCTAGTTACAATACCAGTAACAGACAAAAGTGCAAAAACAGTAGGTAAAGCAATATTTGAATCTTTTGTACTAAAGTACGGTCCTATGAAGACGTTCATAACGGACATGGGTACTGAATACAAAAATTCGCTAATAAATGACCTGTGCAAGTATATGAATATAAGTAATATACAATCGACAGCACATCATCACCAGATATTAGGAACAGTAGAAAGAAGTCATCGAACATTTAACGAATTTATTCGCTCATATAGACGATTGGGACATATGGTTGAATTATTTCACATATTGTTTCAACACTACACCATCGACAGTACATGGATACTGTCCATACGAACTTGTTTATGGTAGATTACCAAGACAGTTCATAGAATTTAATAACCAAACTAGAATTGACCCTATATATAACATAGACGACTACGCAAAAAGAGTAAAAACTCTAATAGATTTAGAAAAAGAAAAAAGAAAGATAGAATACGATAAAAAACTAAATGAAATAGAACTAGAAATAGGAAATTTAGTTCTACTAAAGAACGATACAGCGCATAAGTTAGAAAATAAATACTTAGGCCCTTATAAAGTAATAAGCAAAGAAGATAGAAACAACATAAAAATAGATGTAGGAAAAAGGAAACCCCAAGTAGTAAATAAGAACAGGTTAAAATTATTCAAAACTTAGCTTAGCTCGAGCATAGAACAAATTACATTTTTAGCGGCTATGAATATAAACAGTTGAATAATACAAAAAAAAAAAAAAAATAATAAAATTAAATTTATCGATGCAAAAATATATATATATATATATATTAATTGAACAACTACATTATATTACGTTATTCTCATAAAAAGGGGAGGTGTAGTGCGTATATGCCCGTACGGAATACCCTGTACTTAAATATAAAGTATGCAGCACTTTGTTGCATACAATAACAATAATATAGTAAACAAGCCCAGAGCCACTTTATGTATTGGCTCGGTCTCGTATTACGCAGCGCGGTTCACTAGCCTCACTAGCTGACCGTTTATGCTTACGCTGCAGATCCCACGATCCGTCTGAGCGCATTCCGTAAGCAATATATATGCTCACTAATACAGGCATATGCGAGCTACTCACTCTCCCTCTCTTTGTAGCTGTTAACGAATAACAGCATAAGTATATATGTATATCCATAGGCTAAGCGAACATTATAAAAACTGAATAAATTCATTCTGAACCAATATACTAAACAGCACTGACGTGCTGGCTTTTTCATTTAAAAAATGCTCTTTTTACAATTGTGCGTATATTAGTTAGCCTGTATTAGGATTTGTCTTCTTTCCCCCCAAGTATTTGAAATTAATTAGAAAGAAAAAAATTTATTTTTGTGAGTGTTTTTGTGGTCGATGTGTATTAATTTATTATTCTTTATTAGTAGCATTTGTTAGTGGGTGTTTATTTATTCATTAATTTATTAGGAATATTGGTAAAGTTTTTTTTAAAGGGTGGAAGCCTTGTAGAAGAGAGGGGTACAGTTCTCAAAAGGGATAAGTATGGCTGAGGAACAGGTGTCTGATGGGGCTTCTAACGCTGATGGGGCGTCGGCTCTGCCACCGCCGCGCCTAGCTGGAGGGCTGGTGCGAACGCCAGGGGATTTCCAGAGAGACAGATCCCGGAAGAGGGTCACCTGGTAGACTTGGAGAAAGAATTGGCGCAACAAGATAAACCTCCACGGAACCTGGAGTTCCCAAAAGCCCCGAAAGACTCAGTGCTCAAATCGGCGGCAAACGCGGCAATCGCTCAGGCCCACTAAACGTATCTGCATGCTCTGCCATCTGGCATCAGCGAGTCCATCCGTGAGGAGATGCGAGCTGGCTTCATGGAAATGATGAAGGGCATCATTGATGTGCTTAGGCCGCCAGGGAGCCAAACCGCCGAGACTAACACTGCGCCGAAGCCACCGAGACATGTCGAGCCGGGACCACGAACAGGCGCCATCCCGAAAGAACGGGAAGTGTTCCAGCGCCAGGCATTTCCACCACCGGTGCCACCGAAGCCACATAGACAAGGCGCACGAGGGGCGGAGTATTCGTCCAGCAGCCCAGTTTACGTTGCAGATGCTCAGTCGAGGTACTGGCGTAACCCGAATAACCGCCATTTCCGAGTAGAGGACCGGAGAGCGGATGATTTTCAACCGGAGGAGGCGTACGCCAACGTACGAGAAACGGCGTACATGAAACTCGAGCGGGGGAACGTCAAGTTTGACGGCGAGGAAGCGATGAATTCGGTCGAGGACTTCGTGTTCCGCCTGGAGTTCCTGCAGAGGCAGTATCAATGCCCGTGGAAGGAGGTCCTGCGCGGTTTCCACCTGCTCCTGACCGGCCGCGCCAGCGAGTGGTATTGGATGCACGTGCGGCATTCTAGGGTCGACAGCTGGATGCAACTGCGGCATGCCCTCTTGGACAGGTTCCGTGGCTACCAGACGGAACACGATGTGATGCAGGAGCTATTACAACGAGAGCAACAGGCCAGCGAAGGGGTGGATGATTATATCCACCACATGCGTCAACTCGCCGCGCGATTCCGTAGTCCACGAGGTTGAAGTACCACCACATCGTACAGAAACGCCGCCGGGAGAACTGGAGGAAGCATTCGTGGGAGGCAGGAACTCATCCCGACTTGTATGCTGGAACTGCAGACAGTTCGATCACGACTTTAGAGACTGCCTGTCCAAGGAGCGGAAAATATTCTGCTATAGGTGTGGAAAGCCGGACACTTTCTGCTCCCAGTGTGAAAACTGTCCGGGAAACCCCAGAGGGAGCGCGATGTGATGGCGGGACAGACGCGTTCCGGGACGGCGACCGCGAGGAAGCAGGAGAGGGGTACCTACCAAAGCCAATAATCATTGGAAAGGAGACGGAGATTTGGGATAAGGATCAGGATAAGGCTAATTATAATAATAATATAAGCAAAGGAGGAACACTTAGGGGCTTACCATATGAAGAACGTGTTCGGGCATACATGTCGGCCCGAAATAGAATTTTTGGTGAGCGACAGCTGGAAGGGATGACACTAGCCACCCGGAGAGTGGTGAAGGCACGTGCGCGCTTCCGCAGACGCAGGATTACCCGGCGCCAGGTCGCCGAAGCGGTGAGACTGGAGGATAGTATAGACCCACGCGTATTCGCCGAAGTGGAAGTCGCCGGGGCCAAGATGAAAGGGTTGCTGGACACGGGGGCCTCAGTCAGTCTGTTGGGACGAGAATGCCAGGAGTTAGTGGAGGAACTGGGATGGGAAGCGCGGCCATACGAATCGATGGTGAGGACAGCGGCGGGTGCCAATCGCCCAATTTTAGGTCGCGTTGTTCTGCCTGTGAAATACGCGAACAGAAAGGAAGATATCGTATTTTACATGTGCCCGGACCTGCGACAGGAACTATACCTGGGAATCGACTTCTGGCGAGCCTTCGAGACTGTACCAGAGCTGCTCGGTCCGGCCAGAAAGTCCGAAACACCACCAGAGGCATCTGAGATAACGGTAGCGAACCCAGAGGTGGCTTATTACCGGGACGACGACGACTGCGCGGCGGATCCGGAAATGTGGGACCTGGACAACGATCAGAGGAGTCAGTTGGAAAGCGTGAAGCGCAGATTTCTCCTATTTGAGAAGGATGGCCTAGGGAAAACTCACCTGCTGTGCCCGTGAAGGACAGACATTATCCGCTGTCTCCGGCCAAACAGGAGATCGTGTGGGCCGAGGTGGATAAAATGCTAAAGTTAGGCATCATCGAGGAGAGTGACAAACCCTGGAGCAACCGGACGACGGTGGTGATGAGGCCTGGGAATAACAGGTTTTGTTTAGACGCCAGGAAATTAAACAGTGTGACACTAAAGGACGCTTACCCGCTTCCATGCATCGAGGGCATCCTATCGCGAATCGACGAGACTCATTTTATCTCTAGCGTCGACCTTAAGTTCGCGTTCTGGCAAATGGAGATGGAGGAGAAGAGCAGGGCGTATACGGCGTTTACTGTACCAGGGAGGCCGCTGTACCAGTTCCGCCACATGCCATTCGGGCTCTGCAACGCCGCTCAACAACTTTGCAGGCTCATGGACAAAGTAATCCCGGCGAATTTGAGGTCCAACGTGTTTGTATACCTAGACGATTTGCTGATAATATCGGCAGATTTTCCAACGCACCTAAAATACTTGGAATTGGTGGCCGAGTGTCTGAGGAACGCGAACCTCACCATAGGCATGGCGAAGTCAAACTTCTGCTTCCGCAACCTAAACTACCTGGGTTTCATCATAGGCGGCAGGACGCTGCGCATGGATCCGGGAAGAGTAGAAGCGATCCGGAACATCCCGAATCCGAGGACGGTCAAGGAACTACGAAGCTTCTTAGGTACAGCAGGGTGGTATCGCCGATTCATAAAGAACTTCGCCGAGATCTCGGTACCGTTGACTGATGCCCTTAAGAAGAGAACGGGTAGATTTGTGTTGAGTGACGAGGCCATAGATGCCATAGAAAGCTTAAAGTTAGCCCTCACCACAGCCCCGGTGTTAGTTTACGCGGATTTTCGAAGACCATTCTTCATCCAATGCGACGCATCTCACTACGGAGTAGGAGCCGTGTTGTTCCAGCTAGACGACGAGCAACAGGAAAGGCCGATCGCATTCTTCTCGACCAAACTCAACAAGCACCAGATCAACTATTCGGTGACCGAGAAGGAAAGCCTAGCCGCCAAACTGGCCATACATCGATTCCGGCCGTACGTGGAGATGATGCCGTTCACGGTAATCACCGATCATGCGAGCCTGCAGTGGCTTATGAGTCTCAAAGACTTGAGCGGGAGATTAGCCAGGTGGTCCCTAGAACTGCAAGCGTTCCCTTTCTCCATGCAGTACCGCAAGGAAGCCGACAACGTCTTCGCAGACACGTTGTCCCGAAGCGTGGAAGAGGTCGAACTGACCCCGGAGGATCTGTTGGGATTTCAGACCCCGGAGTTCGAGAGCACCGAATATCGAGAGCTGATAAAAGAGGTGATGAGCCAACAAGGGAAGTTGCCGGATCTTAGAGTGCAGGACGGACTTCTGTTCAAGAGGACCGTGAACGAGAGCTTGGAGGATGAGGTCGAAGGCACAAGTTGGAAGCTCTGGGTGCCGGAGTCGCTGACTGCAGGACTCATCCAACAAGCACACGCGGACGAGACGTCAGCTCATGGAGGCATGAGGAAAACGCTGCACGCGCTGCGCAGGCGATATTATTGGCCCAACATGGCCATACAAGTCAGGGACTATGTACGGAAATGCGATACATGTAAGGAGACCAAGGCACAAAACTACCGGATGCAGGTCGGAATTGGGGAAGAAGTGCGCACCGACCGCCCCTTCCAGAAGCTATATATCGACTTCTTGGGGAAGTATCCACGGTCGAAACGAGGGCATGCGTGGATATTCGTCGTCGTAGACCACTTCTCGAAATTTACCTTCCTGAAGGCCATGAGGGAAGCCACCTCGGCGGATGTCGTGAACTTCCTAGTGCATGAGGTGTTCTTCAAATTTGGCCTGCCGGAAGTGATCCATTCGGATAATGGACGACAATTCGTGTCAAAGTCGTTCGATGCGATGGTCCAGGCGTTTGGCATTACTCACCTGCGCACACCAGTGTATTCGCCTCAGAGCAACGCCGCCGAACGCATGAACCGCACAGTGCTGTCTGCAATCAGAACCTACCTGGGTCAGGATCATCGGGATTGGGATGCGTACCTACCAGAGGTGCAAATGGCGATCCGGAATGCGGTCCACAGCGCTACGGGAGTGACTCCGTTCTTCGCGGTATTTGGACAGCAGATGTACCTGAATGGTTCCAGTTACAAACTGGCCAGGAAGCTGAGATCATTGGCCGATCACAGTATTTCTGACCTTGACGAGAAGGACAGACAGGCTGTAATCCGAAGCCAAGTCAAGGATCACCTGCACACCGCATACGAGCGAAGTCGCCAACGATACGACCACCGCGCGCGCCAGCTCCATCTGGAACCGGGATAGGAAGTGTGGAGGCGCAACTTCGCACTAAGCAGCTTCGGCAAAGCCTTGAATGCCAAGTTCGCCCGGAAATTCTTGAAGAGCCGAGTCGTCCGAGCCGTGGGCACCAACGCCTACGAGTTAGAAGATCTCCAGGGACGGGTGCTAGGCGTCTTCCACGCAAAAGATATACGAACATAATCGTAATTTGCTCACCTCCCTGCCAGGCAATGGCGGCGGCAGCGCCCGTCCTCCCTTTTTTTTTTTTTTGGGTCAGTGCCGAAAATATAGAGTACTTGTCGTGGGTGTGGCCTACGTTGGGCATCGTTATTAGCCGGCTGGGTCAATCCATGAAATGCGCACGCAGATTCCTTGTAACGGTCATTCATGTCGTTACAATATTCTGCGTGGTGATGTTGCATTTGACGTTATCGGCAGCACCGAAGGTTTACTTAGTTGGTTGCGTGCGATATTATCGGCCACGCCGATATCTTTTTGCCATATGGTCAGAGTATGCGGGGTGAAGCTGGGCCCACGGCGGAGCCCAAATTTTTGAAGGGTGGCAACGCCAGACTTGCGATCCACGGCGCCAAAAGCGACGATTGCTATTGGCCGACCGGTTCGCTCTTAAAGAGACTAGGAGGAGAGTGGATCGCATGCCCTTGGATATGCCCTTGGCCTTCAGTTGGGCCATTGACCCAAAAAAATGCAGCTGTGCAGATGGGCAGCAACGGTGCCCGCCTCGCCAATGTATGCGTGTGCCGAAATTCGGCACCGATGATGTTGCTGCCCAAATGTATAGAGAAGAGTTCAGTTTGGTCAGCGGCGGGCGTGCCGTGCTTAAAGCAAGAAAAAGTTCAAGTTCATTATGCATGTCGGCTCCAAATAGTAAAGAGTTTTGACTGGCCAACTAAGCCGACGCGTACAAAATAAATATATGTATAAAACAAGAAATTTTGTTTCGCGAATAACGAAACTTTACTTTAAAACTTGTGCCGGGTTTTATAGAGCCGAATGAAAACATAAAACTTACGTGCGACTCGCGACGAACACACAAAACAATAAGACATTTAATAAAGGGAACGACCCAGAGGAGCCAACAGAGTCTCACCCAGGCCAGGATTCGGCCCAGCGGCGCATCTCTGCCCTAGCAGCGGTGCACGTCGGCCATACTCCGCGCACTTGTCAGCGGCGCAACCAGCACGATGGCGAGACGAGCCACCACAGACGGGGCTCCAACGACGACGAAGCGGCCACCGGCAAGCAGAGCCACCAAAACCGGGCTCCAACGGCGAAGAGGCAGCCACGGGCGAGACCACGCCCATATCATCCGAGTGAGTCCGTTCCATTTCGTCCTTCCTTCACTCGAGTAAATGGCCGAGTCAGACATAGACTCCAAAAAAAGAAGATATTTTTTTTTGCAAGTTTTAGTTTAGTTTTTTTAGTTAATTAAATACCTATAGTACGTACTTACGCCAAGTTCCACCTCAGAGTGCGACAGCGAGGGAAAGGCTTCCCAAAAGTTATAGCATCTGTCATCTGTTTGTCCTCCAACGCGCTACATGTAAGGAGACCAAGGCACAAAACTACCGGATGCAGGTCGGAATTGGGGAAGAAGTGCGCACCGACCGCCCCTTCCAGAAGCTATATATCGACTTCTTGGGGAAGTATCCACGGTCGAAACGAGGGCATGCGTGGATATTCGTCGTCGTAGACCACTTCTCGAAATTTACCTTCCTGAAGGCCATGAGGGAAGCCACCTCGGCGGATGTCGTGAACTTCCTAGTGCATGAGGTGTTCTTCAAATTTGGCCTGCCGGAAGTGATCCATTCGGATAATGGACGACAATTCGTGTCAAAGTCGTTCGATGCGATGGTCCAGGCGTTTGGCATTACTCACCTGCGCACACCAGTGTATTCGCCTCAGAGCAACGCCGCCGAACGCATGAACCGCACAGTGCTGTCTGCAATCAGAACCTACCTGGGTCAGGATCATCGGGATTGGGATGCGTACCTACCAGAGGTGCAAATGGCGATCCGGAATGCGGTCCACAGCGCTACGGGAGTGACTCCGTTCTTCGCGGTATTTGGACAGCAGATGTACCTGAATGGTTCCAGTTACAAACTGGCCAGGAAGCTGAGATCATTGGCCGATCACAGTATTTCTGACCTTGACGAGAAGGACAGACAGGCTGTAATCCGAAGCCAAGTCAAGGATCACCTGCACACCGCATACGAGCGAAGTCGCCAACGATACGACCACCGCGCGCGCCAGCTCCATCTGGAACCGGGATAGGAAGTGTGGAGGCGCAACTTCGCACTAAGCAGCTTCGGCAAAGCCTTGAATGCCAAGTTCGCCCGGAAATTCTTGAAGAGCCGAGTCGTCCGAGCCGTGGGCACCAACGCCTACGAGTTAGAAGATCTCCAGGGACGGGTGCTAGGCGTCTTCCACGCAAAAGATATACGAACATAATCGTAATTTGCTCACCTCCCTGCCAGGCAATGGCGGCGGCAGCGCCCGTCCTCCCTTTTTTTTTTTTTTGGGTCAGTGCCGAAAATATAGAGTACTTGTCGTGGGTGTGGCCTACGTTGGGCATCGTTATTAGCCGGCTGGGTCAATCCATGAAATGCGCACGCAGATTCCTTGTAACGGTCATTCATGTCGTTACAATATTCTGCGTGGTGATGTTGCATTTGACGTTATCGGCAGCACCGAAGGTTTACTTAGTTGGTTGCGTGCGATATTATCGGCCACGCCGATATCTTTTTGCCATATGGTCAGAGTATGCGGGGTGAAGCTGGGCCCACGGCGGAGCCCAAATTTTTGAAGGGTGGCAACGCCAGACTTGCGATCCACGGCGCCAAAAGCGACGATTGCTATTGGCCGACCGGTTCGCTCTTAAAGAGACTAGGAGGAGAGTGGATCGCATGCCCTTGGATATGCCCTTGGCCTTCAGTTGGGCCATTGACCCAAAAAAATGCAGCTGTGCAGATGGGCAGCAACGGTGCCCGCCTCGCCAATGTATGCGTGTGCCGAAATTCGGCACCGATGATGTTGCTGCCCAAATGTATAGAGAAGAGTTCAGTTTGGTCAGCGGCGGGCGTGCCGTGCTTAAAGCAAGAAAAAGTTCAAGTTCATTATGCATGTCGGCTCCAAATAGTAAAGAGTTTTGACTGGCCAACTAAGCCGACGCGTACAAAATAAATATATGTATAAAACAAGAAATTTTGTTTCGCGAATAACGAAACTTTACTTTAAAACTTGTGCCGGGTTTTATAGAGCCGAATGAAAACATAAAACTTACGTGCGACTCGCGACGAACACACAAAACAATAAGACATTTAATAAAGGGAACGACCCAGAGGAGCCAACAGAGTCTCACCCAGGCCAGGATTCGGCCCAGCGGCGCATCTCTGCCCTAGCAGCGGTGCACGTCGGCCATACTCCGCGCACTTGTCAGCGGCGCAACCAGCACGATGGCGAGACGAGCCACCACAGACGGGGCTCCAACGACGACGAAGCGGCCACCGGCAAGCAGAGCCACCAAAACCGGGCTCCAACGGCGAAGAGGCAGCCACGGGCGAGACCACGCCCATATCATCCGAGTGAGTCCGTTCCATTTCGTCCTTCCTTCACTCGAGTAAATGGCCGAGTCAGACATAGACTCCAAAAAAAGAAGATATTTTTTTTTGCAAGTTTTAGTTTAGTTTTTTTAGTTAATTAAATACCTATAGTACGTACTTACGCCAAGTTCCACCTCAGAGTGCGACAGCGAGGGAAAGGCTTCCCAAAAGTTATAGCATCTGTCATCTGTTTGTCCTCCAACGCGCTTCCGGGGGCAAATGGCCATAACTTTCGGTGACGTCTTTGCTTCGTTTGTGGTTCTGCTGAAAATTCAAAATGTTAAATATTAATAGCCATTGTCCATAACACAACATGACAATAAGATACAAAAAGAATTATACGTACCTGTTAAAGTGCCAGTAATATCCACTTGCTCAAAATTATAAATAGGAACTTGAAGATATTCTGCGAGAAAAATTGAAATTTAAAATTAGTATTAATTGTCCTAAATATAAGATTATACCAACTATCATACGCACCTGCGGGAGCTGAGAAAAAATGTTCGCGTGTACGAAATTATAAACTTTTATATTTTGTTCATGAGTTAGAAGTTCCGATTGTTTGATGTCATCGATTAGTGGTTCGTTTTGCATAGTGTTGTGTAAGTCTGTTTTGCTACAGACGCGTAGCTTTGTTGTTATAGATTGTGCGGACTGCGGGCCAGGGATGGGACTACACCCAGAGAAACCGATGAGCCAGCCGGCGCGGCCCACCGAGAAACAAGCAGTTCCGTAACAAAATTTAGTAAAGTATTCATATGGGAAAACTCCCTTCGTATGTACTAGATTAAAGTGTGTTTGGTCCGGGAAAAACCGTTTAACAGTTGTGAAATTATTATGTTCTAAATTAGAGCTAAGACTATCTAAACTTGCATCCATAAATCGAAATGAGTCTAAACGAGAAAGAAGGTCTATCTTCGGCACGCCGAAGATTTAATACCCTGGCAGACCGAAGCTTTTCTATTAAGTGCGAATTTAAGATTTTTGGTCTAGCTTCCGTCCATGTCCATGTCAAAAAAAAAATGTGATCGAGAGCGAACAGCCGAAGAATATTTATATATATATATATATATGTTTTTGATCCATCACACAAAAGATAAATTTATCAAAAGTTTCCTAGCTATTGAAAACGAAAATAACATCGTGGTAGCTATATGCCGTTTCATACACCTGGGCTCTTTTATTGTCCAGTACGTTAGTTGAAAATACCCAATCTATTTCAGTTAGCTGTTTTGTTGTAGGTACCCCACGCAAAAGAGATGATATACCAAGCTCGTTCAATCTAATTTCTAACTGGTCTCGAACTCCAGCCCGGCATGAATTGAAATCTCCCAAAATAACTATTTTACTGTGCCTATCAAGCTCCTGCTCTAAGTGTTCTAAAAATAATTTACGAAATTCGGAAAAGGACAGGACGGGTTTCTATAAACAACTACATATTTGGTATCTAAGTGTTGAAATATAAGGATCTGGCAAACTTAATTATGTTCCAGATTAATATTAACCACAGACAATATTTCAGCACTTTGTGCAATGTACGACTTTGCATAAACAATTATACCACCTGGTGGTCTATTACTACCTGTACACATGCTACCATCGATTCGACCGAGTATGTCAAAGCCGTCTATATTATATACTTGGCCTTCTCTACTCCAAGTCTCTACGAAACATAAAATATCTGCTGCGTTTATTATAAAATCATTTGAAATGTCTAAACAATATTATGGAAATATGTCAAAATATTTCCTTCTACTCTCTCAAAATATTTCTGATGGTGGGTGGTCAATTTTTTCTCGCCCCGGAGTTTTTCCAACTCAATATAGACGGGATCGGTAGCTTGTATTTCTCTTTTTTGTAGGTTGCTCCCTGACTCTTGTGGATGGTTATGGCTTCAGCAGGAACCACTGGACATTGCAAGCGTTCAATTGTTTGTTCAAAATATCGTGAAAGCTAAACAATTTTTTCATACAACAACTTAATTTTCGACCGATCGTTCCTATGGCAGCTATATGATATAGTGGTCCGATCTTAATAGGATTTAGCCTATATATGAGGAGTATAGTAATACTAATAAATACCGAGTTTGGTCAAGATATCTTGAAAAACAAAATGTTTTTTCATACAACTTAATTTTCGACCGATCGTTCCTATGGCAGCTATATGATATAGTGGTCCCATCCAGCTGGTTTTGACATATGTGCTGCGTGCAACAGAAAAAAGGACTTCTGCAAAGATTCATTAAGATAGCTTTAAAACTGAGAGACTAGTACGCATAGAAACAGACAGACGGACAGACGAACATGGCTATGTCGACTCGGCTGCTGATGCTGATCAAGAATATATATACTTTATGGGGTCGGAGATGTCTCCTTCTATGCGTTACTTATTTCACGACAAAACAGCAACTCTCTTACAAACAAATGAGCATCATAGCGTGAAAAATTATGAAAAAGTACGGGGATAAATGAGGCAATTTTGTAATTTATATCACAGGCATTATGAGCTGCCCCTCTAAATTTACCAGTTAAGTGGCAATGATCCCGTACTCTATCTAAGTTTAAAATCTTAGTGCAAATGTGGCAATTTATAGCATTTTTAAATTTACGTTCATCTTCCAAACTCATTTCGATTGGCTTTAAAGTAGATAAATATTTGCTATAAATCTCTCTGGCATGAGAGATGTTACAAAATGTAATCCTACATTTTTTCCACTATATAACAAATTTATCTAAACTAGAATCATATGCAGATTTTATTAAATATGCGTATACAGGAATGTGTTCTTGAATGCTTATTACATTCTCGCTCACATTCCTGTTGATAGGTTTTAACACGCACTCGAAATCTGCATAAATTATAAAAGGTATATCTAAACTATTTGCATAGTTCTTAAATTTTTGGAAGTTTCGCCACCACTTTTCCACACTGCTCGCGATGCATCCTGTCGTCATGCGTATAGTTTAAGCATACAAATTATGAGTCTTTTGATTGTATTGATTAAGTGATATTTATTTGTTGCCCGTTTGGCAATTATGTTTTACGCTGACGACTTGGTGCCGGAGTACTGACGTGTTGAGCTAACGACGTTTATTTCAGAACTAAATACAATTCTTAGGGCTTAAAGCTAACAGAATATTATTTCTTCGTTCATAGCGGCCACGCAAATATGCTGTATCTGCCGGCTATGCAACGACATCCGGCCCAATGCTTATTCAGCATTTGTGGTCGGAGTCATATTCTGGCCAACCGTTCGTTGACCCCGCTTAACTACTCCCCCTTTAAAACCAAGGCCGCCCTCGGCCGACCCTATTTCTGCGATCACTTCTCTTAACTGTAGCGCAGACTTTCTGGCGCTAGTGATTCGCCAAAACGCAAGACCGATGCCGATGAGCAAAACGCATACCACTCCCACGATGCATATTATCTGGTATACGTCTTTGCTACCGAGGTCCTCTTTGAATTTCTGGATCTCCTCCAGGTTACTTTCACTCAGTCGGTGAAGGTACGGAAGACTGAGGATATCCCGGCTGGCCGTGATATTTAGTAAGGGGGCGTTAGCAGTACCCGGGACCTTATTCTGCACGTTGTTATGGTTAATGAATAAAGTTCCGTTCACCGCAGCGCGGTTGATGAAGGTGATGAGGTGCGTGCCATGTACCCAGATTTCGGTGCCGTTGTCCACTTGCACTTTCGCTGGCCTGTCATTTACGATGAGGATTCCGTCATCTACGAAAGTGATAGAGTCTAAATTGCTTGGTTGGATTTCGCAATTCGCTATCCCGCCTGCGTGGAGCTCTCTGGCGCATGAGCTCCCGGATGCTAGATGACAAAATGTGGCCCCCGGAGAGGCGGTGCAATTTTCGAGAGCATGCGTTTCCCCATCGCAATCTGCCACGACGTTATTCATCATGCGTAGTATGAAATTCTCATGTGTGACCGGGAAAATCGTGACCTTTTTGCAAGCAAATTTAATTTTCGGAAATTTAATAATAAAGTAAAGGATGTTAACGGACTGTAAAACTTTCACGGACGCAACGGACATAAGATCCCCTATGGGAGTGTTAGTGGGTTCCTCCAGCCAAATCTGAATGATCGAGAATGTTTGGGCTAACAATGTTAACCTTTGCAAGAGTTATTGCCAGCATTAGATTTTGCAACTCCATCATTAACATTCGATTTCTGGCTAACAATGTCTCATATAAATGGCCAGTATCGGCTTGAGTGTCTTTAGTTATTTTGAGAATTTGATTGACTGTAGAAGTAAGTTGATTAATTTGTACCTGGATTCTTGTGTTAATTTCTATTTGCTTATTGTTTGAATTAATTAATTGTGCCTCAATGAACCGAGTTTTTTCTAAATCGCCGGCATCCGGTGTGCCTGCCACAACCTTCAACATTGAACCTAAGAAGTCTAAGCTCCTGGCCACTCTGTGTTTCGCGCCCAACGCCTCTAGCAAATCTCGGAGGTGATCTGCATCCACGCTCAGAAGCTTTTTCATATGCGACTGTGGGAACATGTCATTCAATTTGACCGTTTCTTCTACCACACGCATGTATTCTGAGAGATTCGCTGAATGTTTAACGTAGGCGTATTCTTCCCACACTAGGACACGCCCATCAACAATGGGGATGTATTTGGACTGAGAGTAGTCCGTGATGCGTGCCGAAGTCAAGGATAGGAAGAAGAGAAGGACAAATCCAAACCTGCGGAGTGAAGTGTTCGTTTTTAGCTATTTTTAGTTTGTGAAGCCATATCCTACCACCAAAAAGCGACTTAATATAAAATGTAATGAAAGTTATACTAAATAAGAATTGCGCCAAGTGGCTTATAAAAGAATAAAAAATGTGTGCAAGGACTCGTTTGCTGGAATTATTTCAAATTATCCTTGTGGACCATCTTCCCATTAATGAGGACCGTGGTCCCCAGGTCCGATTGTACAGTTCTTTCCTCGCACAATGGCGTGAGTTTATTTCCAAGCCTTCGGTTGGACTTGACTAAAACCTTTTCACCGACCTCAAAGACTGTATTCTGCCGGTAGGCGTTCTCTTTAGTTCTGAGCGCGATCTGTGCAGTATTTCTTGTTGAGGCTCATCCGGATGTGCTTGAACAACGTCAACTGGTCTTTTATTAATGACCGAGTGGACTGACTTGTTGTACTCAGCAGTTGCCAGTAAAATGACCTCAACGGTGTCGCTTATGTTCTTGTCGATTTTTAACATAAGCGAATTTTGAAAACTTGTCGATGCAAGTAAGAAAAAATTTTTTGTCAGTCGAGAAGATGTCTATGTGTAGCATCTCTCCAACATGCGACGGGATTGGTGTTTCACCCAACTCTTGTTTTCTAGGGTGTCTATCGTATTTGGCCTTAGCGCACGTTTTGCAGTTTTGCACAATTTCGTTCGCTAGTTTGGCCATTTTCGGGAAGTAGTATTCGGAGGGAACCTGTTTCAAGTTCTCTTGAGCAGACCTGTGTGCCCTATTGTGCTCAGCTGTGAGGATTTCTCTTCTTTCCCCAACCCCGAAAATGTCAACCACCCGATTCTTGCAGTGCCAGAATTTTGAAGCTGGAAATTTTCGAACCACTTCGTTTTGTATCATCTAGAGAGTGTGCAAGTCGCAGTGAAAAGCGTTTACACCTCTTGGTATGATTATGTCTCCCAGCTCATCTAATAAAGACTCCTTGCATGTAAAGCTTATCGAGTGTTGCCTCCTGTTCCCAAACAGTATAAAACTGCGCTTCAAAGGAAAGCGCGCCTCCTCCAATACTATCTGATTTTGAAAGCAATTCAGAGGCTTATCTGTTGTTTCAATGGTGTGAGTCAAAGAAACCTCACTGTGGATCGTTGGCGCACAAGACTCGATTTCTTGTCCTTCTAACACATTGAGTTGTTGTCTGGACAAAGCGTCTGCAACCATCGATGCGCGCTTTCCATCGTTTAATCTTCGCATTAGGGTTTGACTCCGATACTGCGAAGGTTAACGGCTGGTGATCAGTGAAAATGTTTATGTCCTTGACCCCATACAGGTAATGTCGCAACTTGGCAAGCGCCCATATAATAGCCAACAGCTCCCTCTCGTTGGTAGCATAATTGACTTCTCTGACTTTCAATGTTCGTGAAATCATTGTAATCGGACGCCCCTCTTGGGAAAGAACTGCGCCTATGCCATAGGCCGAAGCATCGGTTGTTAAATCCAATGCTTTTTTATAGTCGGGATACCTCAGCATGACATCTTCTGATGCCAAAATATTACATAGCTTTTGAAACGCACGTTGTTGCGTTTCGGAGAACTGCACCTGAATGTTCCGCGATCTATGACTACTGATTGTTCCATTTTCCCCTTTTAGAATTTCCGAAATAGGCCTTGCTATTGCTGCGAAGTCTTTTATGAAACATCTATAATAACTTGCGAGACCCAGAAATGACCTGACTTCGAAAAGCGTTTTCGGCTCTGGGAAGTCCTGTATGGCTTTCACCTTTTCCGGGTCTGTTGTCGCGCCGTTACAAGTGACTATAAACCCAAGGAAGTTCACACTTTTCTTAAAGAAGCTTGATTTTTCTACTGACACTCTCATATTTGCCTCATATATGCTCTTCAGGACCCAGTCTACGTGTTTGACATGTGACTCTTCATCTTCAGAGAAGATAATCACGTCATCCACGTAGACATAGCAAAATTTGCCGATCTGCTCTCGCAAGATATCGTCAATGGTCCTCTGAAAGATGCTGGCTGCATTTTTCAGACCGAAATGGAGTCTTCGAATCTCATACTTCCCCCATTTACTGAGAAGGAAGTTTTCTCACGATCGCGTTCTGCGAGCATGATTTGATGGTAGCCAGACTTGAGGTCCAACGTCGAGAAAAATTTCGCTTTTCCCAAGTTTCCCAATATCATTGAAATATTTGGCATGGGATATTTATCGGGTATCGTTCTCTCGTTAAGTTTGCGAAAGTCCATGACTAATCGCATGTTTCGATTACCCGCCTCATCTGTACCTTTTTATGCACAACCCAAATAGGATTATTGTAGGGAGATACTGATTTCTGTATGATGCCATTTTTCAGCAGGTTTTGAATCTCTTTATTGACGAAGTCAGCTGCCCCCATAGGATATGGGTAAAGCTTTGCATAAATGGGTTCCTCATTTATTGTTCTTATAGTGGCCACCACCGACGTATTGTATGGTAAGGCCTCATTGGGGTCTGCAAAGGCCCTTTTCCTGTCTTTTAGCAGTTTCAGGAATTTGTTCTTTACTAAAGGAGGTGCATCTGAGCAATCTACGTTAGTGAAATTGACATTAGTGCATGCGTGAAAAGAAATTTGTTCAATTTCTTAACCCCATTTAAGCTGACCTGACGCTAAGCAAAGCGATGCCCATGCCTGTGTTAACAGGTCGAGGCCTATTATTCCATCGAAAGTTGACAGGTCCGATAAAAGAAAAAATGTTGCCTTTATGTTGAACATTGAGACAAAACATTTTTGCGTGATTCTAGTTGTACCATGAATCGAGTGGATTGTGAATGGACAATCTACTGGTCGGACGCCCTTTAACCCTTCATGTGGTCTGATAAAGTTTTTAGACGTGTCTATGAGGAATTTCATATCGGCCCCTGCTACTCTTCGCCCGATGACGGGTAACAAGGATCTACCCCTAAAAAATTAACAGCATCTGAATCATAGCTAGCGCTCACGTCATCCTCAATTTGCGCCTCTGCGCTAGAGGCGGCATTAGCATACATTTGCCATCCTTGTTCCGCGTCCTGCGTTACATGATTCACCCTTTGTTGCTTTTTTTGAAAGCCCATGTGATCAGATGTTGCCTGTTTTCTATTCAGATACCCCGGTGCCTGTATGGGCTGGAGGATCCTTGAAAATGAAGGATCTACCTCCATGGGTTCCTGTCCACCATTATTGTTTTGCTGCCGACCACTTCGTTGATCGGACTGACCCTGTTGTTTCTGCTGTTTGTTGAAATGAGGGTTCTTTGCGCCATTTGTCTGTGGCTCAGAATGTCTATCTTGCTGTCGGCCCTGTGTCTTTGTATTCGGCCTACGCTCTTCTTCTTCTTGGCTTTTGGCAAAATTAGCTGCGAAGAGCACATCCGTGAGATTGCGCTTAAGCCCCGATACGAAAACGCGCAACGCGTCGTCACGGAACTTTTCACAAAGACCTTTTGCCATAACGGGCTCGTAAGACAAATTGACCTTGTTGGTCAGTAGGGTTAGTTTTTTCTCCACTTCGTCAAAATATTGGAGTATTGGCAAGCCGCCCTGCCTCAAGGTGCCTAACTCTTGTTCAATTACATGGATCGTCCTTTTGTCACTGTATGTGAAATCAAGGCGATTTATTATCGCATCGAAATTTAACACAGTGCCAAATGAGGCCAGCACCGCATCCGCGGGGCCCCTTATTTTGCTTCTTATAATTATAACGGCCTGATAACGCCTAGAACTGCCATTATATGGCTTGAAAATGTGGTAGGCGGCTAATGCCGCTTGCCTTCAAGACACATAACTCAGGTAAGCATTTGACGGCGTCAAGTGGCTCGTCGCAGCGAATGTCATTTCTAATCTCAATAGCAGCATACGCTACTACTTGTGGGGCAGCAACGTTTGCTGCTGCCATTTGTTCGGATAATTCATTAATTCTCTGCACTAATAGCTGCTCTCTTTGCTGGTTTGCATTGGCTTGTTCTGTTAGGGAATTGCTTATGGCCGTTTGAATTATCTTTCTAAGTTGCTCTGGATCCATTTTCTTCGAATTTGGGGGGACTGTAGGGGCAAGTCGTGGAGCTGGGATTCTGATGCGGTTGTCACAGTCAGAATCCGAGTCCCTAGAGTTCTTGCGGGGGGTCCTATACTGACCGAAAGACGATTTCATGGGCATTAAAAGCAAAAACAAATAAATGCACGCGCGGTCTAGCGGACGAAAAAACAAAACAGAAAGTCGAAAGATGGGTCGAATTACGCCTCAGCTCTGAACTACGAGAAGCGCATAAGCAAGAAAGTATGTGCAGCACAATTTTTAGAGTGGCATAAAAAGTAACACAATGATATTTTTTTTTTTTTTTTTTAACAAAATTTGTTTACTGCTGTCAAATCGAATTCTCAAAAACTTTTGTTCTTACTCTAGCAGATGATTTGTTGCAAAATATAACGCATGCAAGATTTCTCCTCTCCTTGTTTCTTTTGTTTTTGTTTTTTTTTTTTTTTAAATTCGATCAGATTTAATAACAGATTTGGCTACACCACCAGCCACGTTTGCGGGTCCAACGCCGCAGTCACGCACTTGTTATTCGTAGTCGCTCCCTTCGCCGCAGTCTCCGCTGCCCGAAGAGCTCCAGCGGCTTCGGTGTAAAAATATATGTAAATCGCACTGCGCTTGAGCGCACCTTTGTGAATCACGAGATTATGATCGTTCATTCACTGTAACTGCAGCTTATTGCTTCTTGTTGTAGTGTTCACTGCGCAAGTGCATTTGTTTACTCACTGTCACTATTATTATTATTAGTGATTAGCTTATTATTTTTGTAATGTTCACTGCGCGGCACTGTTGGTGTGACCGCGACTTATTGTTCACTTTGTAAGAATTTTTTTCTTTGCAATCGCGTGGGTAATCGTAACTACCACTAGTTGGGCGCCAATTATGAGTCTTTTGATTGTATTGATTAAGTGATATTTATTTGTTGCCCGTTTGGCAATTATGTTTTACGCTGACGACTTGGTGCCGGAGTACTGACGTGTTGAGCTAACGACGTTTATTTCAGAACTAAATACAATTCTTAGGGCTTAAAACTAACAGAATATTATTTCTTCGTTCATAGCGGCCACGCAAATATGCTGTATCTGCCGGCTATGCAACGACATCCGGCCCAATGCTTATTCAGCATTTGTGGTCGGAGTCATATTCTGGCCAACCGTTCGTTGACCCCGCTTAACTTACATGACAGAAATGTAATTTCCTCGTATGCGAAGTAAACTGATTGTGTGTAAGCCTGGAGGAGAAATTATGATTGATATTAAAAAAGAAATGTACATATTTATTTTTTTGTATTCCTTACTTACCTTGATAGATTCTTAATCCAGGTATAATGGGATATATCTTGCTTTTCCAAAAGCAATAGATTAACATGCTTCCACCGGTGCTCTTTGGTTAGATAGAGTGGTCCAATAATTTCATTAATGTCTTCATCATAGCCAAAGACATTTATACTTAAGTAAGTATTTTGTTGTTCAAACAATTTAATGCCTTTGAGCTTTAATGGAAATTGCATATTATGAAATTTGAGTGAGAATTCTCATCAATTTCAATAATTGGACTCCTTATATCATCGATTTTATATGGGGCATACCTATCAGCATTATGTTGCAAGTTCTTTAGGGCTGCTATTAAAGCCCACTTAAAACAAAACTCATCTTCGTTTTTATACCCTGAACCCATTAAAATGGGTAAAAAGGGTATATTGTATTTGTGCAGAATGCAAATGTATGTAACAGGCAGAAGGAAGCATCTCCGACCCCATAAAGTATATATATTCTTGATCAGCATCAATAGTTGAGTCGATCCAGCCATGTCCGTCTGCCTGTCTGTCCGTCCGTCCGTCCGTATGTATGAACGCAAGGATCTCAGAACCTTTAAGAGCTAGAGACTTGAAATTTTAGATGTAGGTCCTCCTAGTGCCTGCGCAGATTGAGTTTGTTTCCGATAATCGATAATTTACTTCGTTTCCAAGCAATCGATAAAAATCGATATCGACATCCTGTTTTTTGAGCAAATTGGGTAAATAATAAGAGCTAGAGTCACAAAACATGATATGTTGCTTCTAGAATATTATATATATGTCAAGTATCTTTCATTTTATACCTATCGCCACCTCCCCGCTTCCACCCCAGAGCTATAAATCAAGTTAATAACCCTACTTGTATTGCCAACGAATTTAAGCCACAATTTTAATGCAATTGACTTTTTGAGAATACACAAATATTCTATGCTACAATATACTTACTTAATTATTGGTGTGGCTGTTGAGTAGAGGCATAGCAAGTGTTGCGGTCTGTCGCGAGTTCGAGCCCTACCTGGAAAACTATTTTTTTTCTGTTTTTTTTTTTGCTGGTTTGTCTGTAGAGTAGAGTCGTCAGCAAGTAATACGGTCAGTTGCGAGTTCGAATCCTGCCAAGGGAACTTTTTTTTTTTTTATTTATCTTTATTACTTCAAACGAGCGCGATGCGCGAACTGCATTTGGTGTTGGAATAAGAGGGCTCAGGGTATTCCCCAGTCGGGAGCTCACGACTAGAACCTTTTACTTGTTTATATTAATAATAGCTTTCTTCAAGTTCCGTGGTAATGGAATAAAACTAGAGCCTCTTAGTGGCTTACATTTATTGACGTTCATTTCCAAACGTTTAATTTTTATGAGAGTCCAACCACTATCTCTCTCTTGGAATTCATCCATCTTTGAACTTATGATGGCTGAGGGGCTTACGAATATTTCTTTTAAGTCAGAAGATTTCGTAGCCACACACATTTCAGTTTGATGGGATTTGATCATTATTTCAAAATCTTCACCATCAGTATTATTATTATATATTTTCAAATATTCAGCGAAAAGTTCAAAGTTGACTTTATATGAGGTGTGCACCAGTAAAACGTTTTCCATTATTGGAAGCAATGAACTTCCTGCTTCCAATAGGAACTCTTCAGGGAGCATAACGTTATCCGAAACATTTCTATATGAATAGGTGTTAATCCGGTTTTGGAATCCGGATGCCGCAAGTTGAATATAGCCATCCAACGACGTGAAGGCCCTATTTTTGTGCTCATTTGTCCGCAAATGTTCTGCCCAGCTATTATGAGCCACCGTTACTCCACAAACCTCACAAAAGCGTTGTGCATTTTGATTATTGTTTGCTGATGCTGATGCCATTTTTTAATATTGTGATTTCGATGACTTTTTCACCTTAAAACTTTCGGATAACTAAATAAATTTTATTTAAAAATAATATTCAGTTTCCCCCCAGCCACATTATAGCTCGCTCATAACATAGCAGCGCACTCCCCCTCCCTTTCGTTCCTTCCCATACAATCACACCCATCGTAAACAAATGTGATCTTGCTCCCCACACACAAATGGAAACATAACACCCCCGTCCCCTTCCTCAACACACACAAATGTCAACCTAAACAAAAATATTCATGATCTTGCGCATGCGTTGCCAACGCACTCCCTCTGCACTTCTCCCTTTCCATTCCAATCACATCCAGCGAAAGCAAATGTGATCTTGCTCCCCACAAACACACACACACCTTGCACCTACACCTACCCTTGCAGACCCAACCCACAAATGGAAACATAACACCCCGTCCCTTTCCCCCCCTTCCCGTCTTGCGCACTCGACTCCAACGTACTCCCCCTCCTCCTCTATGTGATCTTGCTTCCCACACAAAAATGGAAACATAAGACATAAGGGGGGGGCCCCTTCCTCATGAGCATCCACTTACGCGCGCGCGCACAAAAATATAAAAAATATAAACATAGCACCCCCCGCTCCCCCTTTCCCAAGAGCGTCCGAGCGTCCACTTACGCGCGCGCACAAAAATATAAACATAGCCCCCCGCTCCCCCTTTCCCATAAATCCCATCTACAATGGTTCCTTTTTGGTCGACTCCAAAAAGTAGTAGGCGTTTTCCGCGTACTACTGTGGACGGCGTTGTTAATGGCATATTCTATTCTATACATAAACCTATGCCAATCCGACTGGAGCAGCGGTTCCGACAACTTCCCAAGCATGGTAGTTAATACATGGTTCACTCGCTCCACTTGATCATTGGCCTGTGGCGCGTCCTGTTGTGAATAGTCTTTGGAACCGAATGCAATATACACTGCAAGCAATTTCTAATAAAGTTTTCTACCTTAATGCGCATAGAGGGGAACTAATACGACTTTTTCAGATTATTAAAACAGCGCTACTCAAGCCGGTGACGCAAATGAAAAAGAAGCTATGCTGCCTATATACCAAGACGATCCAATTCAAGGAGGTCATACAGGCATTATTAAAACACTAGCGAAAATCTATAGACACTACTATTGGAAAAATATCCTAAATGCCACAAGTCAAAAACAAGAACACATACAAAAACACCTCTGACAATTACAGAAACACCTATAAGTGCGTTCTACAGAGTGATAGTGGATACTATAGGTCCGCTACGAAAATCTGAAAATGATTTAACAAAATATCTTTTTGGTATTCTAGTACAAAATAAATCGGCTAATACCGTTGCAAAAGCAATATTTAAATCTTTTATACTGAAGTTAAAATAAAATAAAATGAAGTTTCAATCTTTTATACTGAAGTTATGTCCAAATCAAACAAATCAAAAATCAAATCATATGATCGTATATGGCGCAGTTAACTTACATGAAATTCAAAGAATTTGGCAAAAAATGACTGCCGATAGGGGGCGCATAAGTGCAAAAGGCTGTTAATCTAGATGCGTAATTAACGTAATTAATTTCATACAAAATTAGCTCTTATTGCAGCGAAAGGAAAATTTCAGGCAGCTATCTTACCGATGCAGCTAAGTATCGAGGCAGCTAACCAAATTATACTGTATATGTTTAAAATCTACATATTCACAATAAAGAATTCAATTTAATGTAAAAACGAGAAAGAAGGGCTACTTTATCTAATACCCTGCAGACCCAACCTTTTTATAACGCTCATAGTGCTTTGACCGTATCTTAGAAGCACAGGGAAAGTAGGTAATGCCGAGTTTGGTCAAGGTATCTTGTTAAACAATAAAAGTTGTTTATACAAGAACCTAGTCTTCGAAGTTTTCCATACAACAACTTAATTTTCGACCGATCGTTCCTATGGCAGCTTTATGATATAGTGGTCCGATCCAGCTGGTTTTGACATATGTGCTGAGTGCAACAGAAAAAGGGACTTCTGCAAAGTTTCATTAAGATAGCTTTAAAACTGAGAGACTAGTTCGCATAGAAACAGACAGACGGACAGACGGTCAGACGGACAGACGGACATGGCTATATCGACTCGGCTGTTGATGCTGATCAAGAATATATATACTTTATGGGGTCGGAGATGTCTCCTTCTATGCGTTACACATTTCACGACAAAATTATAATACCCTCTGCAAGGGTATAAAAAGAAGGGCGCGAGTTACCGACCCGTCGGTACCCTATACTTCCCCTCCCCTCAAACCCCCTCGCATCAACATGTGATGCCCAAATACATACAACGATACATAGAACGACTCAGCTTAAAATGCCGTCAATCATCGGACACATACTAATGCCACACACGTGTGACACAATTTCAAGTGGTCAACGACCACCCCAGCAACTACATAGTTGCAACTCAGCGACTACAAAGTTGCAACACAGCGGCGACCAACTTGCCGCCTACAAATGTTTACGTTAAAGCATCCGGCGACAAAACGAACTCAGCACTTTGTCGCTACAAAGTGCCGATTCAGATTTCATATTCCACATTATTCTTAGGCTAAGTTAAACTAAACGGATTCCCAATAAAACATTCTGCTTCAGACGATCAATTCAACCAGACGTTCTCTTTCTACAACCAAACATCGAACAACGACTGCAACTCTACCCAGGATCTGCATCAGGACTTCCAGACCACACCCTCAGCTCCTTGGGACATAACTGGCGCAGCCGGTAAACAAAATGCTTACCATTCTCTTTCTAACATTATTGTAAGTAATGTGAAAGTGCAAAAATATGTAATGTGTATAACAAAAAAAAAAAAAAATCAAAAAAAAAAAAAAATGTAAACTACTCGTAAAGATTTCCCAACAAAGAATGTCTATTCGCAACAACAAAATAAAAAGTGTTATGCAAAGTAACCACAATTTTGTCAGTGCACTAAGTATTAAAATGAAATCAATCGCTGATTAGCATTTATACGAGTACATGCAGACAAACAATAAACGAAACAAACATACATATACATTTGTGCGGAATCAATCGCTGATCATCCGCTGCCGAAACCAAGGGTGAGGCCAAGTGTCGTAATTGAATCGTTTAAAAAACAAAAAAAAAAAAAAAAAATATACATATATACAAATACATGAAACAACAAAACATACATATCTAAAATTTAACCACAATTTTGTCAGTGTACTAAGTATTAAAATGAAATCAATCGCTGATTAGCATTTATACGAGTACATGCAGACAAACAATAAACGAAACAAACATACGTATACAATTGCGCGGAATCAATCGCTGATCATCCGTTGCCGCAACGAATAGTGAGGCCAATTGTCGTTGTTAAACAGTTTCGAAGAAAAAATACAACAACAAAAAAAAAAAACTACGTGAAAAATAAAAACATACATACCTACAATTTTACCCACAATTTTGTCAGTGCACTTAGTGTTAAAATGTAATCAAACGCTGATTAACATTCACAGGAGTCACGCAGACAAATAACAAACACACAAACGAAAAACTAAACTTTGCATACAAAAACAATTATCGTTGCGACATTTGTATACATTCTTTTGAGATCTTAATTCAAATACAATGTTGGTGAGATACACGCTCAAAATAAAAAAAAAATTTAAATAACAAATAATACTCGAACATATACATTTCTTTTTAATAAAACTATACACACAAACATATATTTGCCCTTATAAAATAAATACATACACCCCAAATATGTACATGTATTAATGCCAATATATTACAGAAAC